>JAKUBG010000001.1:600000-1008681 GCA_030563145.1 Schwanniomyces polymorphus var. africanus
GGCTAATACATATTAAATAGCTAATTTTTCACTCCAGTTGGTAATTTTGGTATACTTATATTTTAGTAGATATCTTTGAAGAGCTAGTAATCTAAGCACTTTATAGCATCATAGGGTGTAAAAAGAAGAGGATATGAGTACATTGATTCCTACTGCTAGTGCATGCTACAACTTAAAGTTACCCCCTACTGAGAAAGATGATCGTTTAAACCTAAATGTGCGGACTGGCTCTGCTTCAACATTGTACAACTCATTTGTCTTCACGTTTGGGGGGCTTACAATTGGAATTGATTTAAATTTGTTGTCAGTTAATGAAATTGTCTCTTATATACAACAGAAAATTGTTAATTATAAATCCAAAAACTTGGGGAAATACTTATCGGGAGAGCTTTTTTATCTTAATTTGATAGAAAAGGAGTGGAATAGAGTGATTATTTCAGAAAACGGCCCAAGACCCAAGCCAAGATTATATCATGAATTATGCGCAATTAATAATAGAATATATGTATTCGGAGGATTAAGAATTAATGATGGATATGAAAATCAAGAAATAACGGGGGATAGCTCGTTTAAAGATTTTTTGATACCGTGTAATGATTTATGGGAGTTTGATTTACAAACAAGGAAGTGGACTTTATTACATAATGGTGAGGGATATCAAACCAACCCAAGCATTCCAAAACCAAAATTTTGTCATAAGATCACAACGATAAACTCACTTTCATTTGTAAATAGAAAAGATCATTATGGGTTATTCATCGCGGGGGGTAAAGATGCTAACTCTGATCCTATTTACGAGAATTCTGTATTTGACTTAGTTGATGGAACATATGTTGGAAATGAGCCTATTTATTTAAGTTCAATTTCAAGAAATGACGAAAATGAAGAAACGAAGTTAAACTATATTGAATCAGTCGATAAAAATAATAATATAAACGTTAATTACTACGATAGCATTATAGTCAACTATATTGACGAAATAGAAAAGAAGGGTCTGAAACGCACTGAAGAAGAAGGGATTATCGTTTATACTCCGGTAAAACAGGATCTTAGTGAAACGGTAAACCCTCTTATTTCATTTAAAATAAAAAAGCAAATAAAGCATGGTAAGTCATTATTTCTTCATAGTGGAATGAGAACTTCAGGTAAAGAAAAAATAATGTCGCAAACGATCCCTTTAAACTTAAAATATCCTACCGGTGGGTTCTTTGGTCAAAACATAATTATAACTGGTTTTCTTCCCAATGATTTTGACATATCAATATTTATTTTCAATAGGCCCACGGGAAAGTGGTCTCGATTGAACGTTTTTTGTAATCATGACTATGGTTCTCATAGATTCTGGGGTGGATTTGTTTGGCATAGTCACCATAAGGTAGTTTTAATTGGAAATTATTTAACTTCTAAGACAACAAGCAGCATAAGGTATTTTTCTGCAATGGTTACTGTTAGCTTACCTATAACTAATATATTAGCAAGTTCAGAACTTTCTGTTACACGCAGTTCGAAAAGTAACCTGTTTAATGAAAATGAGAATAGTTCTGATGAAGGAAACCAAAAGTCCACTGATGATTCGAGCTCCACTCCAGAACCTCTTAGTGAAGATGAACCAATGAGTTTGCCTCCTAGGAAAAATTCTACTCGTTCCCGTGGTAGTGGAAAATCTTCAGCAACAATAAGTTTTAGTGATTATGTTCATTATGCTGCTCCAAAAGCAAACTTCACTGCTATTAGATCAGTATTTGCTCCCACGGCTGTAGCTTTGGGTAGGAATGCGTTCGATACTTTTGGGGATCTTATCTCCGATTTTGAATTAATTTCTGTAAATGGGGACCGTGTACCCGTTATGTTAAGATTACTAATGGAAAGATGGGGTAGGTACTTCATTAGGTTATTATCGAAGGGATATGTTGAATCGGTTCAAAAATTTGAGTCACAGACAGATGATGATAATAGGATTGGCCTGGTGAATAAGAGCAGCACATCC
The DNA here is from genome assembly GCA_030563145.1 of Schwanniomyces polymorphus var. africanus. Taxonomy (NCBI): domain Eukaryota; kingdom Fungi; phylum Ascomycota; class Pichiomycetes; order Serinales; family Debaryomycetaceae; genus Schwanniomyces; species Schwanniomyces polymorphus. The sequence continues at coordinate 601,988 of JAKUBG010000001.1, forward strand.
AGCTCTTTTAGTGCTAGAAATAAGTTGAAATCATCAGTAAATGTCAACTTATTGTCTCTGTCTTACGATAATGATTTGGTAAAAGAAAAAGCAGATAACACATCATCAAAGCTGCCTGGGAGAGAGCCTCCGCATTTTCGACTTCCGTTTCAAGATAACACTGTTGAGCATGTAACAATCCCTTCACTCACTGAATCAACGGACATTAGTAGGCCACCGCTTGCAAAAGCACCTTCAATGGTTGATCCACATCAAAAAAGTGCAACAAAAAGAGACTCTGTTAGTTCCTTCTCTAGTAATAACTCGCTATTAATGTCTCAATTACTGGATATTCCTCCTCAACTACCACTACCAATGGAGCCCATTCCTTCAGTTCCTGCCACTCCAATTTCGTTTAAGAGTACATCAAGGAAAAATTCAAGCGATCTCAGCTCTACAAGAGCATCCATAGTACATACATTGACCACATTAAGAAATATTCCTTCGTCAAAATCACCTAGAGAATCGCCATTTGCTTCTCCAAGAGCTTCAATATCCGGACCATCAAATAACTCCACTGGCCATGTCGATTTATTTAATAGTTCTTTTCCAAATTTAAAGCAACCTTCTGAAAAGCCGAAAGTCAAGTCACTTGAGACGTCCCCTGGCTCCTCGGATGATAGCTTACTACAAGCGAAAGATAATACAAAAAAGAATATGTCAAATAGTATGTTAATGACTTCTCTCGACCTTCAGGATAAAGATAAAAGACGTCCTTCTTATTCCTCGGCGAAATCAGACTCGCTGCTCACTTCGGATGGAACTCACGGATCTTTAAACGTGGGTGGCAGTTCAGAGTTTAATAGTAACTCTTTGCTCAATTTTGAGAATAAGGACATATTTAAGTTTACAATGGAGCCATCCCTCATTCCAAGGCGTTTATATTTACCTTTTAGTACTACTACTATAAGGGCCTTCTGTGAGTATTTATATACTGGTCAGGTTGGTAATAGGTGGCTCTTAACTACGGCTTTGGATAATTTGGTGATAGCGAAATTCTATGAGGTGCCTCTCTTATATGATTTAGTCAGTGAAATATTGTTTGCAATTATTGGTAAAAAGGAAAAATACGTTATAAAAGAAGGTAGAAAATTGAAAAAAACGTACTTAAGATTGCTCAAAGAAACTAATTCTGAATTTGATGAAAGTTTTACTTTCCCCTTGGATGAATATGAAGGGCTTTTAGATACCGTTGACGACGGCTATTTAGATATTGCATTGCTTAAGAAGACATCTAATTTCAATAGGAATAGTTCGATTATTAGTTCAAAGATGAAGAAAACTAGCAGCTCTCCTAAAAAAGAACTTACAACTGATGTGGAATTTAAAGAAAATAGTGATGATTCCGTAGAATTGGCGAATATATATGAGTCAGCTAATAACAATAATTCGGGTTCTGGTTTCTTGAACAGTTCTTCGTTCTCGAACAGTGGAGCTGAGAATCTGAAAAAACATAGTAAACCTTCCATACACGCTGATTCAATTAAAGAAGATACAACAAAAACCACAGAACAAGGCTCCCGCACGTTAACCCTAGATCAATTGGTATCATCGAGTATGGAGGTCCCTAATGATGCTGTTATTGATGATATATTTGAAACAGCTGCTTTTGTAGCCGATATGAAATTAATATTGAGGTCTGCAAACTCAAAAAATATGAACCAGATATTGCAGGATTGCAGGGATGAACTTAATACCAAGATTGAAGAAATGAAGAAGATTGTAGAAGAAATGAAAGAAAAGAATAAGCAAATGGAAAATGAGAAGAATGAGCAAACGGTGAATCAGAAGCCCGAACTTAAACCAAGCATGTCTTCGTCCTCTTTGGCTAGTAGTAGGAGTTTCATTGGTAAAATGACCTCGACAGAAAAAACAAGGTCAAATTCAAGTTTTAAGAATATTAACCTGTTAACACCATTTAGTAAAAAGTCTACTGACGTCAATAAGAATCTTGAGAAAAGATCAACAAAATTACTGAAAAAGGAAGAAAAGCTACAGAAAGAAGAGGAAAAGCGCAGGCTTAAAGAAAGCAAAACAAATCCAAATAAAGACTTAAAAGGGCAGACAGAGAAAAAAGAGAAAAAGTCTCTTGGTCTCTTGTCTCGTTCAACAAAAAGTGACAAAGCTTCACCAGCGCCGTCGATCATGTCAGCAACAGGAAAAAAGCATCATAGTATATTTCATATTGGGCATAGAAAGAAGGAACATGATAATTCATCGTCTAATTCCACAAAGCCTAAACGAAGTGATTCTAGCAATAGTTTAACATCAATGGGTAGTAAAAATTCAGCACACAGTAAAGCTTTATCTTTCCTTAGATAGTTTGTAAATAGGAACACTGCCAATGCCATGTCTATTCTCTTGAATGATTTATTGTAAATATTTTTATATGTATATGCAGAGGTGCCAAGCAATGTGCTATTTTTCTCCTCGGCGAAATTTGTATGCGTTGTTCCATCACTACCCCCAAGTAAACTTCTATTTCAGAATTCACATGACCAATATTCTTATGGGTTTAAGTAAATTTGTTACTTTCCGTATTACAAGATGGTTAACTTCACATTATTCGGAAAGTTTGAAGCACAAATTTTTATTTAGTTTGGCCCTCGTGTACTGGTTTATTCTATCATGTCATCCAAAGAATATATAATTGATCAAATTCTAAAGTTTTTACAAAAAATATTCTATTCAATCTAGATAAATCTTCAAGCTCTTTCAATTCTTGTCAAGGCAGTTTTTATACGAATCAAATCTTAATAATATTTTTGTGTATAAGCATTAAATTAGTTACTGTGGAGGTTTGTTCTTTGAAGCTCAAATTCTCGCGAACAAACATACGCCCCGGAATGACTTCTCTTTTGAGATGATGAGAATATTAATTATAAATATCAAAGATCTCCATCCAAAAATGATTTAATCAAAACTTTCATACTTTATAATATTAACCAAGATGACTGCAGCAGAAATAAATCAAGAGATTGTTGATTACGCTCGTAAAAACTTAAAAAACCTCCCTGATTGTGTTGAATATGACAAGATGATTCTGTGTATTCCATATAATTGTTTTGATCCAGAATTAGAATTAGCAAGAAACCTTTCTCATGAAAGAACGTTAGATTATGCCAACATTAGATTGAAAGATTACGATAATGACTTGGTTAAGCATAGGGCAGCAAGATTAGAATATTTAAGGACTATATTTGGTAAAATTGACAAAACCTCCTTTGTTGAACCTCCATTTTATGTTGATTATGGATGCAACATAGAAATTGGAAAGAATTTCTACTCTAATTTCAATGTTGTATTTTTAGATTGTACTTTGATTAAATTTGGTGATAATGTATTAGTCGGTCCTAATGTTACTTTTACTACTGCTACACACCCCACTGATCCTACTGATAGAATCAATGGTATAGAATATGCCCGTCCTATTACTGTTGGTAATAATGTGTGGTTTGGATCACATTCATGTGTTATGCCTGGTGTTACAATTGGTAATGGTGCAGTTATTGGAGCTTCTGCAGTTGTCAATAGGGATGTTCCTGATAATGCACTTGTCCTTGGTATCCCAGGTAGAGTAGTTAGAATTATGGAACCAGGTGAAAATAAGAAAGTAGTTAAAGAAATGTCATAATTTATATAATTTCATAATATATTTTACATGCAGGTTGGTAACGCTCTTAAGTTAAGTAAATATTTCGAATTGTATTCTGAGTAATTAATTATCAGTACATCATGTCCCACAATACAAAACTAAATATAGATGACTTCATTATTCCAGATGAGGAGATAGAAAGTACACCACCTAGCTATTCTCAAAATACTAATTATTCCCAAGGTGCCACATCGAGTAGTGGTAATGCTAATAATTCTAATGACAACAGGCCGATGTTTCCTTGGGCGCCAAAAATTGACTTATCGTCCTCTTTTACTCCATTCATGTCATCCAATACATTTTCAAAATCAAACAAAGTTAAGGAGCGCCAGTACTCTGGTGGAGATACTTTAGATGAACCAATTTTAGAGACATTGAAGAGAGATTTATTTCAGATTGGTCGTAGATTGGGAATTGTCATATGGCCCATGCAATTGAGTCTGTTAGCTATGAAACAGCAGCTGAAGTTGATAGATCTAGCAACTTCTAATGGAATTCAATTACCCCAACTGGTTTTAAATAACCGTAGAATTTCGGTTCTGGAGGATGAGGATACAATGGGATTATCAAATGAGCTGGCAGATTTTGACTCCCTTGATTGGGATTTATGGGGTCCATTAATATTCTCGTTGTTGTTTTCAGTTACCTTAGGGTTTTCCGCTCCAAATGCTCAAACTAATCTGGTATTTTCTGGTTCGTTTGCATTTATTTGGCTTTTTTTCATAATTATTGGGTTAAATATTCAACTTTTGGGTGGAACAATTTCATTTATGTCTGCTATTAGTGCTGTTGGTTATGCAATGTTCCCAATAGTCTTGGGTAGTTTATTATGCTCTGTTTTCATTAAGTGGAAATTAATTAGATTAGTTCTATTGGTCATATTCAATTCCTGGAGTATTTATGCTGGTATGATGAGTCTAAAATGTTCAGGTGTTTTACCTGGAAGAGTATTATTAGCCATTTATCCAGTTGCTTTGATGTATTCTGTTTTAAGTTGGTTGGTTATTATAAATTAGAGTTCAATATACTATCTATTTGTATGGGTTAAATATCATCTAATTATATACCAAAATACATTTACGCATTTTTGAAAGTATTAAAATATAGCGAGTAAGCAAATGCTAAGATAAATTATTATGCTATTCTGTGAAAGAACCTCAGAACTCAAAGTTATTCCAGCATTTGACAGGCTACTTGTGCTCTGAGAACTTGAGTTGTTACTTGTTGCTGTACTTTGTGATGAAATCTGGGTCGAACTCATCAGATTGGACGTGGTTGTTATCTTTGACTTAGTTGTACTAGAAGAATTTGAACTTTCTTCCACCAACTTAAAGGAATCAAAATTGAAATTTCCTAACCCAACACGATTCTTCTCCAAATCAAAAATTGTATAATAATTTTTTAAAAATGTAGCTCCAAGAACCCAGTATGAAGAGTTGTACCCCTGAAGTTTAGATGCGCAATAGCCTGATAACGAACTAGAAGTATATTCGGCACCCATGATATATTGGGAAAGGATATTGAATTCTTCTCCACCGATAGTGAGAATAATTTTATTATCTATTGATGAACAAGGGAATGCAAAATTACCTTTTCCATCAGTAATTAAATCGGTCCCAAAAGCCTTCAGCATCAATTCTTCAGCATCGCTTAAGGGCAAAGCAATACCAGTAGTACCAGTATCTATAATGGCATTTCTATAATTAACAGTGTCATTAAAATCACTGGAGGTACTTCCATTATATACTTGAATATCAGTAATATTGAGAAGCCAGTAAGAATTGTCATTTTCTATAATATCAGAATAAGTGATTTTATCGGTGTAGTTTTCAGCATCTGACCCAAGAATTAACAACCCACCGTATCCTGACGGTAAATCTATATTTTGATCTTTAGAGCTGACATAATTGATATGACTTGCATTTAATAAGCAAAATCCAAATGCTGGATAATCCATAATATCATCCTTGTAAAGCTGATATATCCAGTTTTCATTATTATTAGTGGAAGATGAAATCCCTATTAAGCCACTTATATTGAGATTATCAAATGTACTTGGAGAATCTTCCGTAATTCCTAAAGTAAAATCTTCTAACAAGAGGTTGTCAACTGAAATTGAAAGATTATTTTGTCTTAAGTTGATTAACTCTCCGGACACATAATCTCCGGAGTATGCTAAATCGAAGGAGCTTGAGGGAGTAAGTTTCTTTGAATCAGAAAACTTTTTTACTCCGGTACTCTTACAGCCATTTTCCAGGCAACTAGAATTATAAACCCAGCATAAAGAACTTCCAGTATCTAAAAGGAAAGGGAAAGTCTGGTTATATGCCGTCTCAGTATCCTGTATAGCCATTTCAATATAATAGTAAGAGTTGGTATCATCGGTATACACGAATTGCATGGTGTTGGATAAGGTAATTGTTGGTGCAGAGCTTGATACAGTGCTTAAAACGGAAGCCGTTTGAACCGTGGTTGTGGAAGCACCTCCTCCAATATCTCCTATAGCTATATTTACCTTGTTATTATTTTCACTTGCTGTTGATAATGAAGATTTGGAAATAGATTTTACTCTAAAGTCCTCCACTATATTTAAACAGTCACTTATTCTCATAAATACAACTAAGCAGCATAATAATTCAAATGCCCTCATCCCTAGTCGTTTATTAGATCAACACCACCCACTCCGATTATATGGCTCCTATTCGACAATCTTTCTTGTAATTTTAGAATTTGTTTTACCACTGTTGATTTATACTGTACAATATTTTATTCAAGGCTGTATCAGAAGAAAACAGTCGAGTTTCCTAATCGGTACAAGTACATTTGCGACAATTCGAGACTATTGTAGCCCGTGACAAAAATTAAATAAAACACCATTTTCCACACCAGATCCGCATTGGCCACTACTGTATATGGAGGTAGTGGAACAAAAAGCGTGTCTGCGGTAAAATTGCAACCAAAAAGGCGGGGCTCTACCTAATTTACGGACCCTGATAGCTGAAAGAGCACCATTTCAGTACTTATATGGTTTAAACTAGATTGTTATTTATATGCATGTCTACAGGTTAAAAAATACTTTGTATATAAATAATGTATTTTTAGATAGAATTAAGGTGTAATTGCAAAATAAAATACTGAGCATTAATAAACTTGCGAGTTTTGAAAAAATTAAAAATATTGTATTAGCTCAATGTTCCGTTTAAAGAGAAAACAGCAAACAAAAAATAATACAGTAAAGAAACAAAAAAATGGAGCTCAAGCCTTTGGCAATCACAGTAGTTCTGATGAGGACGTGGATCCTGAATCCAAATTTTTAGCTTCCGTAAAAAAAAAGTCTCAGAAGATCAGTCTGCAAGTATCGGAGCAAGATGAAACGAGGATAACTGCTCTCATGGAAAGCAATGACGAAAATGCAGATATTATCAAGAATACCGACAATCATCCAAAATATATGCTGGATTTGATTGAAACGAATAAAAGGAGGAAGCAAGAGCAATTGGCAATGAAATATGAGGCTATGGATAAAAAATTGAAAGCTAAGGATGTATTTGTGTATGAGAGTAACGAATATAAACAAGAAAAAGATAACGCGCTAATGAGTAATAATTATGGTGATGAGGACGATGATGTCAGAGATGATGTTTTATTTTTTAATAATATTATCAATTCGAAGTTGGGAGAGGGAAGTGTGGTGAACGAATCAAACCTGATTGGGAGGACTTCTAATAAAATATTTAATGGAGAAAATCAAACAAGTAAGTTAGGAGATAAGGAATCTCATAACTTTGAAGTTAGTCATAAAGATACTACTTCTGAAAATCTTTTGCATAGCACTTCCTCTAATCGCTTGCTTCAAGATAGGATCCGGGAATATGTTAAAAGTAAGATAACAACAGAACAGTTAGAAGAATACAAGTCAAGATACTGGGAAAGGATCAAATCAAATAAAAGATTATAAAAATTAAATATATTTACTGGGAATGGATTAAATCAAATAATACATGATAAAAATTAAATATAATTGAGAAAAATCATTTGGTCAACAAGTAATTTCTCACACATTATTTCTTGAAGAGGCACTATTTCTAGAACTTCATCGCTTCCTGCAAACCGATGGTATTTGCTACTTTTCCGGCACCGCTAGAAGCCCATTCAGTATTCTCTTCAATGTCAGCACTGTCACTAGTAATAGCCGGGTTTGGTCCACCTGAACCTGCAGTAGCTTGTTTTTCAACTTCTTGTAAAGATGGCATGAAAATAACTCTTGATCCAGCATTCTTAGACATATTTTGAAGAGCATCAAGATATCTAATTTGCATAGCGGGCTTAGAGGCTAAAATATCAGCAGCCTTTCTCATTAATTTGGCACTTTCAACTTCGGCCTTAGCATTAATGATCTTACCTTCACCAATTCTCTTTGCTTCTGCAGCCATTGATAAAGAACTCATGACCTTATCTGGTAATGTCATATCCTTGATTAAAATAGATTCAATATTTACACCCCATTCAAAAGCTGTTTTAGCTATAATGTGTTCAATTGATTCTGCAATTTCATCTCTCTTCTCCACAACATCTTGTAAGACTCTACCACCAATGACATCTCTCATTGTAGTCTGAGTTCTTTCAACAATTGCATTATGAATATCTGAAATAGAATAAATAGCCTTTTGTGGATCAATAATGTTGTAATAAACAACAGATGTAATTATAACACTGACATTGTCCCTTGTAAAACAACTTTGAGCAGGAATTTCTCTGATATTGACCTTGACGCTAACCCTGGTCAATTTTTCTGCCCATGTATTGACATAAGTCATACCAGGCTCCACAGTTCTAGCTAATGCACCAAATCTTTGAACAAGACCAACTTCACCTTGGTCAACCAGCTTATATGGATTCAGACATAAACAACAGAAAATACCACATGAACCAAATAATTTACCCATTGACATTAAAAAGTTCTGATAGGAACCAGCTTCAGGAAGGGGATATTCTCTGGCAAAGTTTTTCAAAACCATTTCTGGTTTAATAAGCGGCTGCTGAGTAACAGTGTTCTTATACTGATCAGCATCGAAAGAAGAATGTATTGATTGCGACATAATTGTATAACTTGATATTTAGTTAATTGATTGAATTAGTTCTTTGTTACAAGTCAGGAAGTTTTTATGTTTTTATACTTTCTTGTTTTTATTGACCACAATTGCAATACAAGGCAGTAGTGCATATATAACTAACGGTAATATCATTAATTTTAGATAATATCTCCGTTTGATCAGTGATATGCAATCGACTAAAGTATAAAATTTACATGATCATGCGGTTATATCTAGTTAGTATGGTTTTAATTAGTACCATTTAAGCTGACAAGAAAAGCCGTTTACATAAACAATGAAAGGCTGAGCGTTGAGAGAGCACTTAAAGTGTAATACGATTTTAGATGACTATTATATTGGGCCGACAAGAACCGAAGTCGGTCAAAGTCTCGTATATTGCATAATGATTATAAGAAAACATACAGAATGTTATTTCCTTCTAATTTCCGAAGTATATACTACGTATGAATAGCTTTACATCAACGGCAGTTGGATAAAATGATTACTTAATACATGTAATGTATTAGTTTCAAACAAATAAAAGTTTTAATGATCAGACTAACATGGGGTAATCGGGCGAAATTTTCAGTGACCTCTTTACAGATATGTTTAAAGAGAGGTGGCTTTGTTAAACCCCAGACATGTGGCCATTAAATACGACATACATGTTCATGAGTGTATACTTTAGATAATTATTTGATAAATAACTCTTCAGAGCGACACCTCTGCCCTCTTTATATATTTGGGATCATTTTCAACCTAAAAATGTAGATATAAGATCAAATTATTGTACAACTTATATTGAAGCACACACCATAAATATTCGTCTCTATTCTGTATTCCCAATTAATGTTCTTTATTTAGATCACATCATATATTAAGCTAATTACTTCTTCTTTTTCGCGCAGATTATATGTGTAAAATCGATAATTAAATTGAAATTTTTCTGCCATTGGCGCAGTTGGTGAGCATTTGATTGGTTTTCCTGTTAGAAGACAGGAAAAGTAATGAGATGCTCATGAGTTCGATCTTGCGCGATCTTGCGCGAATTTAAAATATTTCATGATGAATAAAATGGATGTGAACAATCTCTGAGTACAATCAAACGATAGTACATGGATTACAAAACCTGCCTTCCTACTGACAAATGTTTTAAATTCTTCTTTAAGTTGTACTTATTAATATTATTATTAAAATAAACTAGAGATAATGACTATAACACTAAATTATACAAAATGCAACGAATTAAAAAGTGCTTATTAACTGTTCTTTTTTCTCCTCTTTTTTCTTTCTAATCTAGCAATTTCCTTCAAATCATCTTCACTTGGTTCATAGATATGCCAAACTGTATAGTGTGGTAACCCACCTACTTTAAAACCTAGCATTTTAGCCATTTTACCAAACGCTTCGGTTTCAGCATGATTAACAAATGTAAAAGCAGGGAAATGAACACCATGTCTAAAAACTTTAGCCTTTGCCAAAATAGAAACACCACCGACACCATCTAAATCTATTACTTCGTCTGGATTACCGTTTGGATCTCTGGCATAAGCCAAATGAAATCTCCATGTAGGGTATTCAGCATAACCTTCAACAATCACGTCATCTTCTTCTAATGTCTTTGCTAAATCCAAAGCAGGATCTGACTCTATCCAAGAATTCAAATCGTAAGGTTGCTCGTTCCCCAAAAATGTAGGTAATGGTCTCCACACATTTGGAACCATCACATCATAATCGTGCTTCATTAAATCTTGAATGACTGAACCTGGACAAGTTTCAATATCTACATCTCTCCAGTAAACCCACGAATGATATGACTTCAATGCACTGGAAGTCAACCAGTTCCTAGCACGGCCCATTAATTTACGACGTATTCCCTGGATCTTTACTGCATGTCTATCGCTAAATCCTTGTCCGATAATTTGTCCAAAATCCTTCTTGAATATTGTTATAGATCTAAATGGAGTCGAGTAACCTGCATGATTTCCTTCGGGATTATTATATGATCTATGAACATTGTCCATATATCCTTGATCCATGTACAATTGGTACAAATCAGTAGATCCTTTTACTTGTTGTCTCTCCTTCTCGTCTACCTCTTCCTTTAATTTGGAAGCTAATGTACCATTCTGTAAAGCGACAGAATACTCAAATGTCATTTCTAATGTTTTGTCGCCTGGAGAACAATCAGATACTAAAAATGCAATATCAATTAAAGAGTGATCATAGGTGATGTTCATAATATTATGAAAAGCCATTGACATTACAGATTCAGCGTTTCTTAAAGGCATCAAGAATAATACAATCTCGCCATGGTTCAGACCATCTGCTGAACCCTGAAAATCATTGAGGTCATAGAAGTCTACAAGATCCTTATAATATTGCTCCGGATCTTTGATCTCTTCAGGTATAATATCCTCTTGAATTTGATCCGTGCTTTCCTGTGTGACTCCTTCTTTGGTAACTTTGTACATTTCATATTCATCCAAAATCTGAGGCTGACCCAGAGATAATTCTGATTCTCCTTTCAAGTATTTAAACAAGAATAATATGCATATTATAGAAGTCACAACAACTAGTACTTTCGTTAGGAGTGATTTTCTACCCGATTTTTTGGGGTTCAATTTATTATAGCTAAACATGAAGTTAGTAGCGATAGGCTTGATTTGATTTAAGTCACGAACGAAACTTACATAGGAAGGTCTGATTTTTTTCCATAATCATCTAAAACCATCTTAAATATAAAAATTGATTAGGTTAGATATTACGTCCTACTATATTTGTCCTATATTCACTTTAAAATTAAGTCTAAACTATATTTGTAACAAAAAATAGCACGATTCTCGACACCCAAATCTTCACGTGATTTTAAATTGGTCACAAAACTTCACAAATTCCATATTTGTTAGGCTTGAACCATGAAGTTTTAAGCTCATCCCAACAGTCTTGTGCCAATTTAGAAGACTCAGATTCACTTCGAGCAATAGCTTCTATATAAACTTTCAATTTTGGTTCTGTTCCTGAACCTCTACATGTAAACCTGATTTTATTGCCAATTTCATCGCATAATTTCACAGTAATCATTTGGGAGCTTGGATCACTTGGCAACTTAGGCACATTATCTTTTGTACTGGAATCATATCCTAATGTCAAATCTCTCCACTCAAGGACTTTATACTTTCCGATTTTGCTAGGATAATCTCCTAAATAAGAGTCCCTAATGTCTTTAAAAACAGTATTAGTTTGTGTTGGGCTTGACAACTTATAGTATCCATTGCACTGTTTAAACCACCCATATTTTTCGTATCCCTCTCTTAGCTTATCAATTGGATCTGTATTGCTGTTTACAAACCATTTTTCGTAAAGCTGTAGCCACATAATCGCAGCAGATATACCGTCTTTGTCGTTAACAATCCCAAACATGTATCCTACTGCTTCTTCAAATCCAAATGGGACATTGTAGCCATTTTCTTTTAATTCAATTGCTCTATTTCCAATCCATTTGAAACCTGTTAATGTGTCTTCGTACATAAACCCATGAACTGCAGCCATTGCGCTCAATATTTGTGAGGAAACTGTGGAGCTTAGAAGAGCAGTTTTTGATAGTTTTGCAGGATCTGTGATTAACTCAATTGAATACATAGCAAAAAGAAAGCCGATCTCATTACCGTTTAACTGTCTCCATTGATTTTTGCTCTTAATTGCAACACTAAATCTATCTGCATCGGGATCATTTGCAATTACCATCTTACATCCTGAACGATCTGCAGTCTTTATTGCTAAATCTAAAGCTCCTTTCTCTTCTGGGTTTGGAAATGGTAATGTTGGAAACTTCGGATCAGGACATGATTGCTCTTTCACTACGTTCATTTTATAACTCTTGTTTTTGGCTATGATCTTGTTGAATATCTCAAGTCCGACTCCGTGCATTGGTGTGTAAACAAATTCAAAAGGAGATGTAGGTTCAAAGCTTCTCAGATTTTCCACTGCATTTATATAGCTTGATGTGATCAATTCGTTACATTCATTCAAAATCCCATTCTCAATTCCTTTAGTGAAATAAAGTGGTGCATCCCAGATATCCTTGTTCCATGGCTTTAGGTTCGACTCAATCAGGTTTGATATTCCACGATCGTGAGGAGGAATAATTTGGCAACCATTGGAATAATAAACTTTATAACCATTGTCGCTTGATGGGTTGTGGGATGATGTGACCATAACACCTGCGGAGGCTTTATAATAATCCACTGCAAAGGGAACCATTGGTGTATGAATATATTTCCTATTAGATTCATTTTTAGACTTGAAATTAACCTTGGATGACTTTAATGATTCATCAGACAAATTGCTTATAGATCCTAAGTAGTATACTTTAACGTTCTTTGATATTGCTACATTTGCTGTTAATTCTGCGTATCTCTGTGAATTAAATCTATGGTCATACCCCACAACAATTGAACATTCTTTATCACCAGAAATATCGACAATGTATTGCACTAGCCCTTGGGCTGCTTGTAAAACTGTCACATCGTTCATATAAGCGAATCCTGCGCACATTCTTGACCTCAAGCCTGCTGTTCCAAAAGTGATTCGATTGGAAAGCTTCTCGTCTAGAGTCAGGTATTCCTTATCTTTTACTAAATTTTGAACTTCTCTTCTAGTTTCCTCATTTACGTCAATTGCAAGCCACTCGTGTGCAAGCTTTTCTAATCTTATAATTTCTTCTTCGTTGTAATACATTATATAGGTTATTATTCATATATCTAATTTATTCGCATTATTTAAGTCTATTGACAAGATATTTGATATTCTAATACCGAGGAATTTTCGGTCATAGCAATAAATTTAATTACTTTATTATTAACAAACACATCATCTTCAGCCGAAGTAATTAACTCTATACTATGAATTTTACTCTCTGATTCTTCTATTGATATTTCTGAAATGTAATTTTCCCAAGATTTCCCCTTCTTAATAAATCTATGCAATTTCAACAAATTAGATTTATGACAGCTAACAATAAAGCTAGACGAAGGGTCTATCATGAAGTCATATATTTCATCCTCACATTCGATTTGATTTATGATTATATTTTTTCTTAAATCGAGAATTTCAATACAACTATTTCCTTTGTTATCAGAAGATAAAATCAATAACCAATATCCATTGAATGCAAATTTTATCCTTCTTACGTCCTTGTATTTGGATTCTAACTTAAAGACTAATTCTGAAGTTGATAAATTGAAAATCTTCACAAAACCAGAATTATCACCTGTTCCAATTAATGCTCCATCAAAATGAATATCACCTGTAGTAATCTCCAGATCATACTTGTCGGAAATGTATAATTGAGTTGAATTTACATCATTTAAGGACCATGAATCCTCAGATACAATGATGAATAAATTTTTGAGCTTGGGATGCGTAAGTAATTTAACAATTTTAGAATGTATGTGCTTGAATTGAAATTTATGGTCTCCGATGACTAAACTATTAGAAAAGGACGTAATTGGATTTCCTTCTCCATTATATTCAACATAGCTTGTAGCACAAACAGGAGCTTCGCCTTTAATAAACTTTTCTGAGTCATTTCCAATGTCATAAATGCACACTGAGCCAGATTCTGATCCACATAATATTAATTTTTTGTCTAGTTCCACATGAAGTGAATTTGCTTTCTCAAAAGGTTTGATAGCATTCTTAATAAATGAAATTAAAACTTTTTCATCCTCTCTGACAACATATGTTGGTTTTTGAGCCTTATGTAATTTGAATAGTTCCTCCCTTGCTTGATTTATATCGCCTGCGGGAATGTTAGATATGTTCAGATTTTGCACGGCTTCAACCTTAGATGAAGTAATCAGGCCAGTTAATTCTAGCAAAGCATTCTTAGCCTCATCTCTTTCCTTGATTGCTCTTGCAGCAACTCTTACTGCTGCATCTTGGTGGTATAGTGCCGCACTAAGCTCCAGTTTGGCTTTTTGTAGTTCTTTTCTCAAAGTAAATAATTCTAATGCTAATGAATCCCATTCATTTTGAAATGCTGATAACAATGAGGGGATTGATGTATCGTTTGTAATCCGTTGTGGGGTGATTGAAGGGGTTGTAGATGTTATGGTAATTAATTCTTCTTCTTTTAATGGCTCATCGTTTATAGGATCTTTACCTCTAGTAGCTATATAATTTACAACATGAACTCTATCAAAAATTGCACCACTTTTTGGAGACACCACTGGCTCTTTAGGTATATCTCCTGTAATAGCACAAATCATGTTAAGATCGATTACTTATCTAATTCTAACCATCTCTCGTTAAAGTTATTGATGAGAAAAACATATCTCATTTTGTATTCTACACTACTATTTATTGATATTGCAGGCATATATTGTCTATTTAAATTAAAAACATTTTACCTTCCCTCATATGCCATCAGTGGTTCGTAAGTCAGTGGTTCGTATTTCATTTCATCGTCAACCAGTTGTGCCATTGGTTCACTTCGACGACGGCCAAAGAGACCACTTAAACAATGGCCAATAATACTTATAATGAGCATTAAAAGTGCTGCAACAAAGGCAGCCCAGATAAAGGCTGTAAAGCTAACAGAAAGATAAGATTTCATTCCATATTGAGAAACATTATTATTAAACTGTTTTCGAGTCTCCAAGTAAGCTCCAGTGTAAAGAGCGGCACCTAATAATGATGTAATGAAAATTAAGGTGTAGTAGAAGAAGCTTATACAAGACAACAAACAGCTATCAAAGTTTGCAAAACAACTAATTAATTGAAAGAAAACAGATAATACTGCAAGGATTGCTGATACTAATAGGAATGCAAATGAAGCCACAGTTAGAGAGTGTACCAAATTCAACAAGTTATTTAAATTACCTGGTAATTTAAGATCATCATTACTTGTAAGATTCTCCAATAAAGTTTCCAAATCAGTAACGAGTGTGGAATATTGGGAAGGAATAACTGATGAGAGATAACTGTTAATAGTATTGTTTATTTCTGTTCTCATTATGTTAATTGGATCCGGCTTGTAGCCAACAACTGGATCAGAACACCAAGTAATGTTGAGTTTTTTATTATTAAATGGTTTCATATATTTGTCGAGATCCTTGTCATATTCTTCTTGACTTGTAACTTGGCCCCTGCAGTACCCCCAGTAACTGATAGTATAGGCGTCAGCTATTCCTAGATCAGAATAATTGAACTTGCTGACGATTTGTTGAATAATTTGAGCAACGTCAGTACGTTCCACAATATCGTTGCGCTTCACAATGTCATTATTATACATTTCAAGACCATCTAAGCTGATACCATCTCTCTTAGTTAAATTATTCACATCAAAAATAGCAGATAAATTTAATCCTGTTACCTGTACATCGAGTAAATATATTTGATTTAAATATGAAGCATTCTTGTAAGAGCCGATTATGGCCCAGATGGATAATAAAGCAACCGCTAAGGCGAAAATTAGTTTCAATAGTCTGAATAAAATAAACATTACAGTTTAATTATGAAGATCTAGTACTAAACGCCAGGGTATTTACTCTTTTATATGATCTGGTTCAAATGCAGGTCCCTCGAATATTTTTAGATTTGAGTGAAAAGTGGCTGGTTACATTTACGTTTGTGATGCGAATGATCTCACTCATAACCAGCAGCAAAGTCAGCCTTATTTCGAGCTATATATTAATAAATTTACAAATTATTAGATACTATTAACCCTCTAAATCGTCGAAGCCATTCATTAATTCCTTTTCTAGTTCGTCTAAATCCTCAAGTTCTTCTACTTCGGATATCCTAGGTTTTTTGACAGTTGGATCCTGGGAATCATTTTCATCGTTACCTCTACGTTTCTTGTGATTCCTGTACGCATCTTTTATAAAGGAATCAAATTTCACACCTGATTCAATATCCAGAGGCGCATCTTCATTATCTTCATTATTCTTATCGTCATTTTCATTGTTATCTTCGTCCTCGTCAATATCTTCATCACTTAAGCCAGCCAAAAAGTCTTCAACCTCTTGATTGGCCTCGTCAAGGTCGTAGGCCTCCACAGAAATTGTGGTGGAGTAATTCGATTCACCTTGCAACACATTGTTCTCTTTTTTTCTTTGTATTTCAAGTGATCTCTTATACTTTGCAATATCTTTCTCGTCAACGATCCAATCCTTTTCACTTCCCTTGATTAGATAATCGGCTTCATCTACCTTTGACCATGAACTAAGACAGGAAAAGAGCCAATCGGGATTAACAATCTTAACGTCAGGAAACATCTTTCTGGCAGCACGTACTTTGAAAGTAAGTCCAGATCCAAGCTCAGGTTCTCGACAGATGACATGTGTGATTCCCGGTACAACTTCAGTAACAACTTTAACGCCAAATTGCTTACTCCATATAACGATATCAGCAGAATTTGGATTTATCCCTAACTGTATAATACCAGAGAATAAAATAGTTATACCGTCTAGGCATTTCCTTTTCAATGCTGGGATGATCTTGATTAAATCAGGTTTTAATAGAGGATTTTTCGATCCCTGTTCGTAAATATTATAATACTCTGAGTGAATACGTATTAATACTTTCTGAAGTGAGCTTAATTCGTTATCATCGTCATATAATAGATTTTCATCGTCGTCATCATCTTCTCCACTGTCAGCAGAATCTGAAGAATCATGTTCATGATGTAGTTTTTGTAAGTCATTTTGCAATTTTGCTAATGGTCTGTCATGTTGTTGCTGTTCTATAGATTGATTTCTAGATAATGATTGTTCCATAAGTAAGTTCTTATCGTTCTCCTCGTCGGGATCCATTTTATCAGTTTCAGGTTCGCCTTTTCCTTCTTCGGCTTTTTTGTTCTCCTTTATAGCATCTGCTAACGATTGTTCTAATTTAGCTATTGATTTTCTCTTCTTTGTGGGGCCTGTTAATTGGCCACTTTTCTTAGGTAGAAAACTAGAATTAATATCTCCAATACCCACAAAAAAATCATAGGGAACCACTTTGATAAGATTACTTTCCCATTGCCAAACATCGCCTCTATCATCAATTATGGCCACCATGGATTGATCAACTGGAAATAGTCTTTTTAAATTTTTGTGAGTTAACGAGCCACTCTCATCTCTACTCAATATTCGATCCCCAAAATATTCACCCGTTGGATCTATAAGCTTCGCAATCTCTAAAGCATAATTCCGTGTTGCCATAGTATATATATGTAATTGGTATAACTTTGATACTTCCTTTAAGAATTCCGCTAATCCAGGTCTTAATTTCACATAGTACCAACATTTGGTAGGAGGTAATTTTGGCCCTGTCCATCCTGGTGGTGCCATATGCTCCTCCTCTAAGCAAAATGATCCCACATCTTTTACTGAGGCATAATTTGGATTAGAAGGATCTCGCTGCCACTCACCTACTGTTGGATCGACTGTGGCATGGATGACTGTCTGATCTAAATCAACTACTAGAATTAACTTTTTTTCTGCTGTCAAACTCTCTGTTGTACTTTTCTCTACCTTTTCGGCTTCATCTAGACTTACCTTCAAACCATTGTTATTGTGAAACATTGATATACTTGCTCTGTCCTCATAATTGTAACCAGAATAATCCTTTTCATCACCTACTGCTTTCCCACATAATGCACATAACCCTCCATATTGAACTGCGTGGTTACATGGTTCCTTTATAAAACATAATTCTACCCCACTATGTCCAATTTCTTCATCAATCGCAACTGTAATTTTCAAAATTTCTCCTTCAATTGGGCTCTCGAATGTTCCTATTCTCTCAACTCTTATTTTAGGTGGCACCTGTTCCTTAGAATTGGGATCATCTTGGTAATCCCAGTATTTGTATTTGAACATGGTAGCATGCTTTTTTACTGTGTCGCCTTGTTTATATAGAATTGATGAAATAGTAACCGGAAAAGGTGTTGACTGTGGAAGCGTAATTGGCGTGGATTCCGTCATTTTGGATATAAAAATTATCTATGGATATTTTTTACTCTAAAACACGTTGTATTTTAATAGATTGTACGGTTACCGTTGTTTTAACTATTAAATGGTTTTGTTATTATTATGGTAGTGGAGAAATACGCAATGATGAGCTGCAGTTTCGATTGGTGTGCATATAATTTAAGTCTTGGAGTTGTTCATATTTTATTTCACGAAACTAGAAAGTTCAATTGATCAAGTAATTAAGTGTGTTTCAATGCAATGATATGGTTTAGTGTATTTTATTACCATCAAATTTAAAATGAAAATTATTTGTTAGAAGTTTATTTTCTAGTAAGGCGCAATTACAATGGAACCCTAATACCATTAATATAAGAGAATTTAATGTTCTTAAATATACTATGGGGCATTCCGGGATTCTTGAACTCTTTTTAACTTTTAGGTATTTCATATGTCTCAATAATGTATGATATTTGTTGTTTGAAAGTCATATCTTAAAATTGCATGAAATATCGAATTTTGTGTCATAAACTAATATCAAAATTATTTCTCTACTAGATCCTCTTATCAGTGATTGAGGAATGGGAAGTCTATATAATCATATAGCAGACAGTCATTGTCATCTAGATATAAACTGTAACTCTAAATCTATTGATGGGTTAGTAAAAATTATTGGTAATAGCAAGATTTTTCATGATCAATTCTTCCATGTTATGGCCACTAATCACATTGATTTAGATTTGGTTGATACGCTTTGTACGAAATTAGGGAAAAAATATGTAGTCCCATACTTTGGAATTCATCCTTGGTTCTCTCATCTTTTTACCTTGGAGATTTATGATGATAATCTACTGGAGCTTACGATTAAGGAATTGCATTATAGAAAAGTACTAAAACCGGAACCTTCATCTGAATTATTGCTGAACCTTCCTAAACCAATAAATTTAGAATTATATTTAGAGAAAATATCTAAAATTGCTGGGAAATATAAGATATTTGGAATAGGCGAGATTGGATTAGATAAGGCATTTAGAGTTCCTCTTAATGGTTTTCTTGGAAACCCAGATGTTCCCAATACCACGGTGGAAAAACTAAGCCCATGCAGAGTTGATATTGTTCATCAGAACTCGATTTTTCAAAAACAATTGGATTTGGCAGATAAACTTAAGAAGCAAGTTTCCTTACATTGTGTCAAGGCACATGGTTTATTGTTTGATTCAGTAAAAAATTACGTTTTTATTCCTTCTATTATTTTGCATTCTTATAGTGGCTCTGTAGATCAGGCCAAAATGTGGATTAAGTTTTACAAAAAGTCATCACAATCTTTATACTTTTCATTATCTAATTGGATAAATGGTAATGACCAAAAAAGGGAATCACTAGCAATATTACTTAAAGAAATAGAAGCTGGTAGCATATTATTAGAAACCGATTTTTCAATAGACTGTTATTTGCAAGAAGCCAAATTTCAACAATATCTCGATGAATTAGTAAATATTTTTGATTTAGTGTGTTCTAACAAAGAATGGTCCCTGCAACATGCCAAGGATGTCATCTTCAATAACATAAAGAATTCTATAGGCTACAATTAATATAAAATATTCCCTTTAATTTACTTTTTTTTATTTTTTGAGGACTATCTAAGTATCAAGAAAATATTAATTAAGATCTGGACTTGATGATGTTAACAAATTCTGGCTTTAATGAAGCACCACCGACTAAGAAACCATCGACATCTGGCTTGTCCTTGAATTGTTCAGCATTAGCACCATTGACAGAACCACCGTATAAGATTCTGACTTCTTCAGCTTGCTTTTCACCAATGGTCTTGGCTAAGTGAGCTCTGATAGCCTTGTGGGTTTCTTGAGCATCTTCTGGAGTAGCAGCTAAACCAGTACCAATAGCCCAGACTGGTTCGTAAGCAACGACGATTTTAGACCAGTCAGAAACAATCTTGGAGACGGCGTCCAATTGTCTAGCACAAACTTCAAGAGTAATATTAGCCTTACGTTCTTCTAAGGTTTCACCGATACATAAGATAACAGATAAACCTTGTTCTAAGGCAAACTTTGTCTTTTCAGCAATGAATTCATCGGATTCCTTGATGATAGTTCTTCTTTCTGAGTGACCAGTTAAAGTCCACTTAGCACCTAAGTCCTTAACTTGGTCTGGTGAAATTTCACCAGTGTAAGCACCAGAGGATTTGTTGAAGACGTTTTGAGCAGAGATTTCAACAGTCTTTTGCTTGTTTGCATTGACAGCTGCTTCGAGGTATGGAGCAGGTGGGGCAATTACAACTTCAACGTTAGCTGGTAATTCAGCCTTGTTTAAGTTTTCAACAATTTGGGTAATGGATTCCTTAGAACCATTCATTTTGAAGTTACCTCCGACGAAGAATTGACGAGCCATTTTTATTTGTTACTATGTTTATTAATAAATAATGTTAATAATTTTATCAATGATAAATTTAAAATTATATATTGCTTAAATAAATCGACATCACCAGACATGCGGGACGACCGTGCTCCGAGTTTCAACTCCGGGGTCAGTCTTATTATCGCAGTTAAATTTCCTTACGACCTTCCATCATATGATCTATAAAAAAAAGCAAATTACTGCGTACAACCGGTGATTCGGTTAACCTCTTCTGATGAATTTTGAGTGCTCTGATTGTCCAAGTTAAATTTTACATTTAAATGACCATTCTTATATGCCGTTTCTTTTCTCGAATTATTGAACTGTTCTCTGATATTCTTATCTTTTGCTCTAGTAGATCTAATTGCAAAGGCCTGTGCCCTGATAATGCTAGTGATGTCTAAATCACTGGGGTGTGATAGTCTATTTCTTGCATTATATTGTATTTCTTCTCCTACTTCCTTTTCCACTTCCCCATCTACATCATCATCTACCAAATCATCCCAGGTTTTTAGAGGAGTTTTAAGTAAAAATTTACCAGTAGCTTCATTTCTCTTCATGATTAGATACTGACAATGTGGTATGTTTCTTAGTGATTCGAATTCTTCATAACTCCATCTGAACCATTTCATTAAAAATACTCTCGCCCAAATTCCGTGAGTTACTAGTACCAAAATATTAGGAAAATCGTTATTTTGAAACTGCCTAAACAATGTTTCGTTAAAACTAGCAACTCTATCATATACATCTGCAGCACTTTCACCGTAGGGTATGCGGTAGAAAAAATGACCATAATGAGCTCTTTCTTGCCATATCTTTTCCATCTCCTCTGGTGTACTTTGAAAATTACCAAAATCTTGCTCCCTTAATCTTGGCTCTTCGTGTATATCAAATTTGACTTCTGGTAAGTCTTTTATTCCCTCTATGATATTATGACATGTCTGTCTAGCTCGGAGATATGGAGAAGTGTAGAAGAGCAATGATTTGGGGTTGTTACCTTCTTCAAAACAGTCCTGTTTTAAAAACTCACGTAAGACTAAACCTGCTGACCTTGCTTGTGCCAGCCCATTTTCCGTTAATGCCACCAAATGATTTGGCGTGAATCTATTGACTGATTTATCACAATTTCCTTCCGATTCACCATGTCTCACTAATAAGATATACTTTAATTTTGTTAGTAGGTAGTCAATAATTATGTATTAATATACTTACTTTCGGTTTACCCATGTTAAATGCTATGAATATATTTTTAGATTAAGAACTTTAAAAATTATCTATATAGCCATCGGTTACTTCGTCATCATGATGTCTGATATTAAAACTGTATGCAGGTGTACCTTAAAATGAAATTTATATTACTACTACACAATTATTAAAAACGTTAGCTAAGTCTTTGCATCTATTAGTTTTCGGCAGTTAACTTTCTCTCGATTGCAAAACTGTTTGTTAATTCTTCGTCGCATTTCTTCAAGATATCGTCAGCTAAAACGTCTATAGCATGACTGTGTAACATATTGTTGTATCTTGAAGGTTCAGTAGGCAACTTAAACAAGCTTTGCCATTCTTCTGGATCTAACTCCTTTTCACCGATTTTAGCCCTTTCTAAATTTTCGAGCTTTCTTTGTTGCTTCCATTGAATTATTTTGGACATTTCCTTTTGATGCTGTCTTTGGTAGTAGTTGAAATTGTTCTGGTCGTAGTTATAGGCATCAATTTGGCCATATAATGATTCTAAAAGTTGAGCAGTGACATTTTGGTTTGATGATAAGTTTAAGATATCAAATTCATTATCAGAAGTATTTCCTAATGATGTTAAGTATAAATTAACTAATTCTTGGTTGTGAATTTCGATTGGGATATCATCAAAGATGTTCATGAAAGATAATTTGTTGTTTTCCAAATCCTTTGATTTCCATTTACCATCTAAATATGTATTCATAAAATTTTCTGATAGTCTTATAGCTCTCATGTCTAATTCTTTACCAATAGAAGCCATGTTGTGGATAAGAATGAATGTATTCTTGTTTGCTAATTGTTGTTGAACTAATGAGTCAACTAGTTGAGTTGTTACAAAGTTTCCGGATACAGTAGATTGAAACCATCCTTGAAACTCAATACCGTAGTTGATTTTCTTTAAAGCATCTAAGATATCTTGTTGGTATTTTCCACCACTTCTTGATTTCAAAGAACCACCTTCAAACTGATCTGGGTATGGAAATGGGAAAGCATGAGAAATATCTATAGATCCATTATCATCTTCAAAACCTAATAAGTTACCTGAGTATAAAGATGGATAATTTTCAGATGTGTGTTTAATGATAGACAATAAAGCACTGGACTGAATGTGAATGGTTGTCGCAGTCGGTTTTTGATAAGTTTTTCTGAAATCGTTAGTATTAGTTCAATTATAGCAAATCAATACATCAGCTTATACATACACTTGTTTAGAAGCCATTTTAACTTTAGATGTCTTACTGATTCTACTGTAAGAAGATTTTCACTAAATTTTTTATGAACGAAGTGAGAATCAGTTACGTAATAAATTGAAATTTATTACATAATTTATTTCTCAAAATTTTTCTTTGATAAAAAAATTCGAAGATATCAGTCATAGACAACATTAACTTTAAGCGTTTAACTGAAAATGTCTCAAGAAGTTAAAGAAATCAGCGAAACATTGCAAACTACTTACTTAGATGAAGTTACTGGAGAAAAGGTCTCCAAAACTGAATTGAAGAGAAGACAAAAGCAAAGACAAATTGAAGCTAAGAAGGCTGAAAAAGCTGCTAAGAGTGCAGCATCTGCTCCAAAGGTTGCCAAGAAGAAGGACCAATTAGCTGATTTAACTCCAAACCAATATTTTGAAATTAGATCCCGTCAAATTGATGAGTTGAGACAATTGAATAATACTGACACCTCTGCTTTAAACCCATATCCTCATAAGTTCCATGTCT
This sequence comes from Schwanniomyces polymorphus var. africanus, assembly GCA_030563145.1. Classification (NCBI taxonomy): domain Eukaryota; kingdom Fungi; phylum Ascomycota; class Pichiomycetes; order Serinales; family Debaryomycetaceae; genus Schwanniomyces; species Schwanniomyces polymorphus. Next base: position 626,106 of record JAKUBG010000001.1, read on the forward strand.
CCACCAAATTACCAGAATTTGTTGAAAAATATCAACATTTGAAGAAGGGAGAAACATTAACTGATGTTGAAGTTAAAGTTTCTGGTAGAATCATGGTTAAGAGAGAATCAGGTTCTAAGTTGAAATTCTATGTTTTAAAGGGTGATAATGTTCAAGTCCAAGTTATGGCTCAAGCTCAAGATGCATCATCTTCTGAAATTTACGAAAAATCACACGAATACTTAAGAAGAGGTGATATTATTGGTGTTACTGGTTACCCAGGTAGAACCAACCCAGCTAAAGGTGGTGAAGGTGAACTTTCTGTCTTCGCTACTTCCGTAGAATTGTTGACTCCTTGTTTGCACATGTTGCCAACTGAGCATTTCGGTTTCAAGGACCAAGAAGCTAGATACAGAAAGCGTTACTTAGATTTGATCATGAACGATTCAACTAGAGACCGTTTCAAGGTTAGATCTAAGATTATCTCTTACATTCGTAAGTTTCTTGACACTAGAGATTTTACTGAAGTTGAAACTCCTATGATGAACGTCATTGCTGGTGGTGCCACTGCTAAACCATTCATTACCCATCATAACGACTTGAACATGGATATGTACATGAGAATTGCTCCAGAATTGTTCTTAAAGGAATTGGTTGTTGGTGGTATGGACAGGGTTTATGAAATTGGTCGTCAATTTAGAAATGAAGGTATCGATATGACACACAACCCAGAATTCACTACTTGTGAGTTCTATCAAGCATATGCTGATGTTTATGATTTGATGGACATGACTGAATTATTATTCTCTGAAATGGTTAAGGAAATTACCGGTAGTTATAAGGTTACCTACCATCCAGAGGGTCCAGAAGGTGAAGCTTTAACTTTAGACTTTACTAGACCATGGAAGAGAGTCAACATGATTGAAGAATTAGAAAAGGTTTTCAATGTCACCTTCCCAGCCGGTGATCAATTACATACTGAAGAAACCGGTGAATTCCTTAAGAAGGTCTTACGTGACAATAAATTAGAATGCTCACCACCATTAACTAATGCTAGAATGTTAGACAAATTAGTTGGTGAATTAGAAGATTCTTCTATCAACCCAACATTCATCTTTGGTCACCCACAAATGATGTCTCCATTGGCTAAGAAGGATAGAAGTAAACCTGGTTTATGTGAAAGATTTGAAGTTTTCGTTGCTACCAAGGAAATCTGTAATGCTTACACTGAATTAAATGACCCATTTGACCAAAGACAAAGATTTGAAGAGCAAGCCAGACAAAAGGCACAAGGTGATGATGAAGCCCAAATGGTTGATGAAACTTTCTGTAATGCTTTAGAATATGGTTTACCACCAACAGCAGGTTGGGGTTGTGGTATTGATAGATTGGCCATGTTCTTGACTGACTCTAACACTATCAGAGAAGTTTTATTATTCCCAACCTTAAAACCAGACAGTTCAGCCAAGAGTGAAGAGAAATAGATTCATTACAATTCTATAAAGTCTATAGATTCTAGGTTAATTTAATACACTGAATTATAATTGTAGAGATACACTAATGTATAAAAGGATACTCTAGGTTTTAAAGAAGCATAGAAAAACTAAAATTCTTTTTAAAGACCCTGCCTTTATCTTCTGACTAAATCACCACGTCTCTTCATTTCTAATGCTTTTTTGTAAGGAGGAGCAGTAGGCATCTGCACCGGATCTAATGCGATTCTATTGAAATTATCGATTGAATAGGTAGCATCAGAATCCACATCATTAAGATCACCACACGCAATGAATTTAGCGATTAATCTTTCTTCGGGATCAGGTAAGTCTAAATATTCTAAATTCCCACTCTTCCCTATATCTGCATCTTCAAAATATTCTTCTGTAGATTTGTTAAGCTCTAATACAGGATTCCAGCCTGGTCTTGGGGTATAGCCTAAACAAACTATAAATGCCTCTAAAGAAGTACCTCTAGATGATCTAGGTTTTGCACAAATTACTTTTTCAAAAAGATAACTTAATTGACTATATAACAAATCAATGTCTCTTCCTCTGAAAATTTTCGCAACAAAAGTTCCACCAGGCTTCAAAATACAAGTTGTTAATTGTAATGCGGATAGAATAAGTTGAGCTTGTATATATTCATCCAAATCATGAAGACCAGTGACATCGGGAGCACCGTCACTACATACAAAATCAGTTAATTCTCCATTAAATATTTCAAGGATTCTTTGCAAGGTTTTTGGGTGGGTAATATCTGCTTGAATAGTGGTTACTCCATCTATAGGAGTCATAGGTTGTAAGTCAACAGCTACAATCTTAGCGTCCTCTTGTTTCTGGTTCTGGAATAATTCTCTACTTAAGACTTGTGACCAGGAACCAGGAGCAGCACAAAGATCGACTACTCTTTTAACACCTTTGAATAAGTCAAATTGCTCATTTAATTGAAGTAACTTAAAGGCAGATCTGGCTCTCCAGCCTTCTTCTTTGGCCCTTCTATAATATAAATCTCTCTTATCTTTACTAGCTTTACCCATATCTGGCCCCCACTATGTGATTATTCCATGAACTCATCTAAAATAAATTTTTGAATTTCCGGTATAGTATTTTTTAGGTCGTGTAGGAAATTAAACATCGTCCATATAGATGAAAAATTAACTAGATTGTGATCATAGTAAAATATAACTGAAGCATGTTTATGTTAAGAAATAGAATTAGTATTGGCTCTGCTCGTTATTTCTCTGTGCGTTCTCCATGTTTCAATAAGAATTTTTCCACTCCTAAGGAGTATGTGGAAAAAGTTCAACAAGAAAACTTGGAACATCAAATTTATCAAGAAAATTTAATTAATGAAAATTTTGAATACATTCCGAAATTCTTAGGTAAAGAAGAAGTTGATCCTATAAGTAAGAGGCCTATTCCTATAAATGTTGAGTTATTAAAATATAAGCCTATACAATTGCCAAAGACTCACGGTGATCACGTAGCCACTCTTAAATTCGATGGTTATAATGAAAATGATTTAATTAGAGCGTCTGAATTCGCTGCTAGATCTGCCTTCTATTTAGGAATTCCAACATCTAAAGTTATTAATAAAAAGACCGAAAAGCGTTTATACACTGTTATTAAGTCTCCATTCGCACAAGCAAAGTCTAAAGAAAATTTCAAGAGAACAACTTTCAAGAAAGAACTTGAAGCTTTTGACGCAAATCCAGAAGTTATTGATTTATGGCTTTCATTTATAAATAAATATGCTATTGAAGGAGTAAACTATAAGGTTGATATTACCACCAGAGAATCGTTAGACTTCAGTAAGAAATTAGATGAATTGAAAGCTGAAGATATTAAATTACCGACAGCTTACAAGGATTCTGAAGATCCAATTGCAATGAAGGTAGAAGAGTTATTAAAATCTGATACATTCAAAAAGATTATAGATGAACATAAATAAATAATGTTTGATCAGCTTGTATATATAAATAAAAAATAATAAATAATGACATAATAAGCTAACTAAATTACGTTTGTAAGCTCAATTCAAGCATAATCGTCCCATTCTTCTTCTTCCTCCTCTGAGTCCTCTTCCTTTAGCTGTTTAAGTTCCGCTTCAATTTTCTCTCTTCTCTTTTTATCTACCTCTAAAATATCAAATCTACACAACGGACACGTAGAATTCATTTTTAACCAAGGTCCAATGCATTCTAGATCAAAAATGTGGCCCTTTGGTTTCCCACTTTGTTGCACGTTGCATGGTAATTTAACAAGTAATGGGTATTTATCATCTATAAATCTATTAGTACAAATAGGACAGTCTGCAGTGTCTTTGTTTTCCAATGCTTCAATTGGCACCCTTTCTAAAGAGTCCAAGAATTCTTGAGGTACGCCTTTACTATGATGGCTATCCAGACTTTGATAATTCTCTAAAACGTTAATTAGATTTAATGCCACTGAAGAGCCTTCTTCCGAGTTTAAGATTCTCAAAGCATTGGAGAATTGATCGACATTTACTTCTTGCCTATCAGAATTATTTGAGCTTTGAGCTAATAAGTTATCAAGTATGGATGTTAAAGTCTGATGTTGACGAGACCTCGCTCCCCTTACGTCAGAGTTTCTGGGTTCGTTTGTTATATTATGTTCATCTAAACTGTATTAGTAGGGTTCCAGAAAGTTTAAAAAGGCTGACGTACTTTCATATGTTGACATTACTATGACTTTTACAGTATTAATCAATATTTTTGCCACAAGTTCACTTTAGAATCGCATTTCTACAAATTCTGCATTTAGCTATAACGAAGTTAAATTCACTATATTTAAATTTTACTTAAAGTGAGCTTAACTTTTACGTTCCAAAAAAACATTTCGTATTAAATCCTTATAAATATATTTATCTTATTCGTTAGCAAATTACAATTTTTTTATGCGTCTATCATTAAAGATTCCTCATTATCTTCCATATAATCATCCTCAGCAGTAGCCAGGTACTCTTCTTTATTTACACTAATATCAAAATAGGAATCCACTTGATTGCTATTATGATTATTAGAATTTAAAAATAATGGTGTCATAGGTGTATCCCCTAAAGGTGTTTGGACAGGGATTAAAAGTGGTGATGTATCTCCTTTCTTTCTGATCGATGTAGTATAATTGTTATCATTCGGTATAAATAATGGCTGCGTATGTTGTATTTGTTGTAGTTGGTATAATTGAGAACGAGAATTTCTTTTCAAAGAAGATGCAATAGAAGTCGGTGGAGTCTGTGATGACAACCAAAATCTTGATGGAGAGCCCCCAAGGGATGTTGGATCCAAACTCGGCGAGTCTGGTATATTTACAGCTCCTTTCGGGTTTATTGGGATACTTTGGATAGTAGAATTTGATAAAAATTGTATATCTGTTGATTGCATTGGAGAAGGAGACGATAAAGTATGATAAGTTTGGAGCCTTTTCTGGTTTAAATGTGTTAATGAGTTTCTACTCTTGATATTAGTAAGAGAGCCTTTACGATCTTTGTATGCAAGTTGTTGGTTAAAAAATTGAGGATTATTGACTGAAAACCCTGTTTGTACAGCTTTTGGTGACATCATAGATACTGTGGCTGTTTTAGGACTTGTTCCTAACTCATTGTTCATGTATGAGTTTAATGATAAAAGTGAAATTGTAGAGGATGAAGGTATTAGTCTGCCATCAATTTCTTTTCCTACAGAACTTGCTAATAACTCCGGCTCTGGATGTTCATCAGTAAAATCATCACAAGTAGCATTTTCTTTAGATGAGTAGTATTCTGTATTCTCCAGCTCCAGCTCTTCTTCCAATCTTTCATCTACGTTAGAGCCAAAATATATACCTCCCATACCAGTTTCCTTCCGTCTAAAATGCTTTTCTCCCGCCAATGAAGAGGAAAGAAGAGAACTCTCTGGCTTTTCAGTATACTGGTAACCAATATTTCCATAGTTACTAGATGCATTTCGTTTATTGCCATAGCCATCCGAAACATTTTGTCTAAGTTGGTTCTCTACAAGTGAAAGATCCTCCAACTTTTTATCTAGATGTTCTGCATCAGTGTACATGATAACTACTTATTTCAAACACAAATACTAAATTTCGAACTGTAAATTTAGCTGATTGTGTATCTGTCTTCACTAGGAATATCCCAAGTATCAATTTCAATAAATTGGTCTGATTTCGCTTTTATTTTGTTTATCACAATTCTGTTATTGCTGTCTCAGATTATTGAAACTCCAGAAAAAATTTTAGATCCGATGAAATTCGCAAATTTTTGCCGATAACGACCTCGCAAACAAAAATACCTATCAAACCTATTAGCGTTCAGATCCACAATCTCACCCCTATAGTTACATTGTTTGATGCGGCACAAGGTGATATCAAGAGTTTCAACAAAAAATTATGTAAATGGAAAGAAGAAATTTGCTACAAGAATAAATATGTGGGTTACCACAGTAATTATGACAAATGTATAAAATTGTGTTATAATTCGTTCTGTTAGAGCTAGGTATAGACAGAACTACCAAGGTTCAATAAAGTATTATAATTTGTTTTTGTAGATATATATTGAAATTTTGTTGACAGAATCTTCCTGAGATTTAATTACCCCGACACCACTAGATGATAAGATAAGTGACGTGGATAAGATCACCCCCCCATTGATCACGTGTATGGTTCTTAATTTGGATATCAACGGAGAACTAATTTGATGATAAGATTAAACCTTGAAACCTGCTCTCTGTATGCGTATGTTACAATGTCATAAATCCAGAACATGTATAAAGTGTATTAGCTCTTTTATCTAATTTATCTTTCTTTTCTAGCAACAAAGAAATTCAGTTTTGCAGTATTTTAAGCGATTTTCAAGTTTTACCATCACATGTGTTTATAAGTCTTCTTAGTACATGGTTGACAGATTACAATGACTGTCATACTTCGCAAACGATATAGGTTGGGAGACATGGAGTGAGAAATATTATATTGCTATAACAGATTTGGCTATGTAACAAACTGTCTTCTTTGAGATCCGCGTACATCCAATAGTCCAGACTTAATTGTGGATGTGCTGTTATGATGCTTAAAAACGTAAAAAGTTCTGACCCTTGCTAATCTCATAATCGTAAAAAATCTAAACATTAGAAACGGAGAATCAAATATTTCAATTATATGAGTTATCTAATCTTAACGATTCTATATCTTTTCTATTCTATATCTTATCTATGCTATATCTTATCTATAATAAGGATTACCTTATCTATACCAATGACTATCTTTGATATTGTTATTTGATCGTGAGAATTCTATTCCTTATCTATGAAACAGTAAGCAAAAGAATTTTCAAACGTACGTCTTTATCACAGAACGTGGTTGTCCAATTGAATTACATATCACTGTTATCAGTGGGATCTATCTTAAAAACTTTATCTGGATTAAGCAATCTTTTAGGGTCGAGGGACATCTTCAATTTTCTCATTAAAGAAACAGCATCATCACCTAATTCCTTTACTAAATAAGCTCTCTTAGCATTTCCGACTCCGTGTTCACCCGTACATGTACCCTCATTTTCTAAACCTAATAAAATCATATTTTCGACAACTTTATGACACTTCTGCTTTTGTTCTTCCGTGTAAAAGATATCTGCATGAAAATTTCCATCACCTACATGACCTAAAATAACACTTTGTAAGCCAGAATCCTTGATAAGCTCATCAACCTTTCCTAATACATGTGACATTTTAGAAATAGGTACAGCTATATCAGTTACCCATAGATGGACATTTTCATCTATCTCATTCCTTCCATAATTTAAAATTGCATAAAATGCGTTTTTACGAGCTGAAAATAATTCCTCTTCTTCCTCTTTATTCTCTGCAAAAATTATATTCAGACAGTTATTTTTGAGGGCTACCTCTTTTAATTCTTTTAATTGTTCATCTACTACAGTTTTATTAAGACCACCAATTTTGAAGAATATGGTTGGGCATTCTAACCACTCACGTGTGAAATAACCACTATAATTAATACAATGCATCATATCTTTATCTAATAGCTCCATAGCATTTGGATTTACTCCAGTCCTGAATAATTGAGCAACAGTGTTCGTAATATCCAAAATGGAAGGAAATTGACCAACTACAACAGTTTCGTACCTTGGTTTCACATGTAGTTTCACTGTAGCTTCGGTTACAATTCCAAGCGTTCCTTCACTTCCAATAAATAATCCAGTTAAATTGTAACCACTACTCGATTTTCTGGGGCGCTGCTTGGTTTTAACAATAGTCCCATCTGCTAGAACAACAGTAACTGATACAACATTTGATATCATTGCCCCATACCTAGATGCATTAATCCCAGAAGCATTTGTATTTATCATCCCGGATATCAAACCATTTGGACCACAATCAGTACCTAACATTAAATTAGATGATTCTAATTCTTTATTTAAATCTTGCCAATTCACTCCTGCTTCAACTACGGCATCTAGATCATCATGATTAATTTTTAGTATATTGTTCATTCTTGAAGTGTCAAGCACAATACCTGGCCTTGTAGAATAGAAATGACCTTCTAAGGAAGTACCACCGCTATACGGTACTACTGGTACATTATATTTATAAATAATTTTCATAACTTCTGAAACTTCTTGAGTCGACGTTGGGTATATAACATACCTTGGTCTCTCATGAGCAAGTGGTGGATGAGTTGTAAATTCATTTTTTGTGTGGTATTCAATTTCTACTGGTGTATTCAATACCCTATTTTCTCCTAACAAAATAGTAAGCTCCTCTATTGCGGTATTAAACTCCCTATCAGTACAATAATTTGGAGGAGATAAAGAATATAACTTTGTAACTGATTCTAGTGGAAAGAGATCTGACGGAGGATTAAGAGTAATAGAGTATTTTCCGTATTGGTAAGCAAAAACACCAGTTATTAATGTAGATGCAAGAAGTCCCCCAAAAAATTTCAAATTGTTACCTTTTATTTTTCCAATCCTCCTAGATGAACCTATAAACCTTACATTATGCGAAGCAAATCTTCGCAATGAAGGAGATTTTGATATAAACATTGTGCTCCGTTATAGATCTTTATTGGAGTTTACTTAGTCAACTATCTATTATTTCATTTTTTTTCTGTATAATACTGTATACAGTTTGAATATATTCGGGCCGGGAACCCATTAGGTCAAATTTTTGATTATTTGCAGCTCTCAAGTATAAGCTTTACTGATTGATAGATAGGGGCTACTTGGTGTGTAATTAAGAGAGGTTAGCCTTTTAAAGATTAAATGATGCCTTTTTGGTCATTTTCATACAAAAAAATTAATTTTGTATCGATGTAGGAAAAATTTAAAATTTTTGAAGTTAAAGAGTTAAAATAAGTGAAATATTTAATAATAACAAATAATATAGTATATAGTTTTTCAAACTTCTCTTCTAATTTAAAAATTAAAATTACTACTAGGTAATTTACCACATTATTTTGATTTTATCTAAATCTAAATAATTCTAAACTATTTTAGTTTAATATTAATAAACAAGCAACATAATTTGAAACAAGAAAGCCTGCGTAGCGTAATGGTTAACGCGTTTGACTTCTAATCAAAAGATTGCGGGTTCGACTCCCGCCGTGGGTTCTATTTTGCGGTTTTAGCTCAGTTGGGAGAGCGTCAGACTGAAGAAAACATCAGTCACAGTTAATCTGAAGGTCCTGTGTTCGATCCACAGAAATCGCATATTTTTTAAATTTTTATTGGCTATGCAAGATTTTACGTTTTCCATGCGTTAAGCGAGTCGTACAGATGTAGGGTAGGACCGCGAATACAATGGATCATTACGGGATATTTTTTATATATTCAAAATAGAGATATATTTTGTTATACTTAACTATTAATTATATGGTAATACTGTAATCATTTTGCTCATTATAAGTGTCTTCCTTCAAGGACTTCATTATTTCACTATTTATATCATCTAAAAGGGGGCATGATCGTTTATTAATTTCAGTCTTCCCAGTTGAACTTAAAAATATAGCGTTTTCAATTAATGTTAAGTTAGAAACAAAGCAATCTTTTTCACAATTTAGGACTTTAACTAATTTTTCTGCCTCTAGGTTTTCTAAATCTAACGATTTGCGATTATTAATAGGGAGTTTTTCTTGTTTTGGGTCAATTTGCATTACAAAACCACTTATATCATCCATATTCGTAGTCCTATGAAGGGTAGCAAAACTATCACTATCACTCATCGGATCTCCTTCATCAAAGTTAACCAATTTCACTGAATATTGTTCGTCAATAATATCATTAATAGAATATAATGTATCTGAAGAGTTCACATTTCTGAGATAATGACTATCTAAAGGGGCCTTTTCAGAAAGCATTTTAGAAAATTCCTGGTCCATTTGGTCCGGTATTGTAGCATTAACCATTGGATTGCTTATTAACATGGATTGTCTTTTTAAATTAGGAGCACTAGATCTTGTTTTCAATGTTTTATTTTTACTAGTTAATTTAGTGGAATCTACATTTCCAGTTGACAGTATTGATTCCGAATAGTTTTCCTTATTGATTACTCCTGTTCTTCTTCTTGCGATCGTCGTTGTATATGAACTCTTTACTTCCAACCCTTCATTATATTTCTGATTCAAATTTATAGATGATGCTGAAGAACTCAACGGCCTCGGATTTTTCTGAAGTTTTGTACTTCCTATATTCAACTCACTATTTTTCCTAGGTCTCAAGGCATTTAGAAACCCATTTTTAGACTTTCTCTGTTCACTTATATTAGATATGCTTTGACTTCTTAACATATTAACAATATATTAGCAATAATGCTTAATAGTTGGGATTTAATTAATTAATATACCTATGTAAACATCGAACTTTTTAAAGTCATTGTTAATGCACGATTTTTTTTCTACATCGCGCTTTCGACCACAACCAACTCCTTGCATGAAGAATGGCGTGAAGCGCACCATCGCAAACTTTTACGCTTGCTCTATAATACATATTTACATAAAATCTTAGCAATCTTATTTGTGCTAGATTTCTAACCAGTACTTATACTTGCTGTTTTCGGATACAGTTGTATCTTTATCAAACTTAATATCTTCACTCCTAATTTTTGTCAAGTATTTAGAAATTGCCTTATAGTGATCCTCTTGTTCTTTAACTGGAATAAGTTTACTGTAAAATGGGTTTTCGCCATTATACCTCTTGAGGTGAGTTACACTCTTCGACACCCAATTTTCCTTTTTAAGTGGGTTTCCTGCAGAATCCCGACCTGCTAAGGTTTTAGATATGTACTTGGTAATTGGTTGACGTACTAGCGCCTCAACACCAGCTGGGAGATATAAGACAACCGGTTCGTTAGTGTTCATTTTTCCGGTCGGAGTAAGGTTTATATGCCCTAAGTTTCTAATAACTAGATCTATTGAACCATAGAATGGGGGAATCACATACTTCTGTAAATCTTGCAAAGTTGTTTTCTCAACAATGAAATAGCGAGCAAGCGATTCATTTTGTTCTAAGTTATTAAGAATGTTTGTAGCTTTTTCAAAGGAAGAAAAGACCTTGAACTCGAAATTGATACAGTTTCTTACCTGAAACATAGAATCTTGTGGTACTTGAAGATAAAGAAGTCCACCTACAGATAAACACTGTCCACCTTTTACTGTTTGATATTTAGAATCAAAAGAGCCATTTTTAAATACCTTGGATCCTTTATTAATACTCTTCATTATCTTTGGATCAACCATATTATAAATACCATGACCTGAATGAGTAGTAAAACCAGGTACATCATATACAGTTTTTAGACCTATCTCATACTGAATATTCTCTCTTGTAAACCCAGGCATGAAAGACACTCCCGATCCTTTTGTTCTTTTGAATTTTTCTTCCTCTCTTTTCAATACCTTAGCTCTACTCTTGGATAAATGATTAATTAATCTGTCTTCTTGTTTTTCAAGCTTTGTTCTCTCTCTAGAAGAAATATATTTAGGTTTGTTTTTCTCATAATAATATAATAATGAATTAATTATAGTTGATTTACCACTATTAACATTTCCAATCAAGTAGCTATCATCCTCAATAAAGTTTAGTATTTGGTTCATATTCCAATTAGATAATCCACTAGAAACTATTACATTTTCTGGAGAAACCTTATATTTTCTGAATAAATAATCTTGCATAAACCGGAGACCATACTTATTGGATAAGCTGACATTCCTAAATAAAAGATCTACCTTATTCACAATAAATTTTACCTCCGATGGCTTTCTATAATTGAATATCGATGGATTAATAGAAAACGGAAAATCCTGAGCATTAACAATATAAATGATTTTACCGTTTGGTGGAATAGATGAAATAATGCTGTCAAAAGATTTTACTGGAAATTCATTCATCTTATACTTTGATTTAAACTTTGCATCCCGACATCTAATACATTCAAGATTCGTAACATCAACCTCTTCCTCATCTAAGCTCTTCGCTTTGGAGACTGTCGATTCTCCAAGATCATTAAGCAATAATTTTTTGTCTTCATCAGAGAGTTTAGATAAATATTTGTTAAATACTTGATCTTCGTTTTTCAATAACTTAATTTTTGGTTTAGGATCAATAAAGAAGCCGGGTTCATTAGATTCTATAGATTGTAATTTGATACCACATGACCTGCAAGATTTAAATAAACTAGGTAAGAAAATGGAGGACCTTTGAGATCTTCTCGAAGAAGATGTTAAGAATCTACGCCAAATTAGCTTCTTAAATATATTATGTCCAAGCATTACTTCACTTAAATAAAAATTCCAGAAGAGTTAACAAATAAAAATTTGTCTTAGATGCATACTGCATATAACACATATATAACTTGCAAAAAAGGGGATAGGTAAGGGTATCGCAGATTAAATAATAAAAAGTGCAAGAATAAAAATAACAATAGCAGGTGAGGATACCTAATAATGTAAAAGGTAATTTTACAATTATCTAAAGTCCGAATAAATATTATGCGCCTATACTTAATGAAGACTTTCTATTTTGAATTTTAAATTGCTATGAACAATTCTAATTCTCCTGTCCTTAGAATACAATATATATATATATACATATATATATATATACATATGCACTGGATATATTACAAATTACTAGAATGTATGATTTATAGCTGGCAGAGATAAACATATTAAATTATAGGTTACATCAATTGCTTTGCAAATGTCGAAAACTTTGACTCAACATTCTACGCATGCAATGCAGTCTTTAAGTTGAGGAGAAAAGCTTACACTGCGCTTGTATAAAACTAACTATACGCACGAATATGCAGATCGGGTTGTCGATCAAGAAAATTTCAAGGAAGGAAAGATAGACTAAGCTTGAAAATTTCTGCGGGGGGTAACAATAATTACTATTATTTCCAAGCGTTCGTGCATATTTCTTTATTGGACTTTGACGGTTTGTGGGTGGCTTACGACATTGCTAAAGACTTACTAGGACCAAGAAGCCATTTGCAGAGAAGTTAAAATATAAAAAACTCCGTTTAGGATTTCATAATTAGAACTTTAAAGAAAATTCTCAAGTAATTTGTTTGGCAAAGTTGAGATTGTATTACGATAACGTGGTATGAAAAATTTATCTTCTCACTATGCGTGATACTACTTATATGTGTATTTTAGGCTTGGTACATAATCTCGCTTAATTTTTGTGTGTCAATGTAACCGGGCGCTCTGTTAGGTAGAAATTTCAAGTTCACATTTACACCGCCGACGGATCATGCATGAAATTAACAATGTCGAGCATGATGTAGCTTCATTTTATATGCATATATATTTACGTATTTTTTAACCATGTATAGTGATGAAATTGGAATACAATGTTTCTTTTGAGTTAACAGAGTACTTGTTTTCGCTAGGAATTTTGATGTTGATCATTCTCTATAATGATGGTAAAATATTTGTTTGTGCTAATAACCAAAAAAAAAAACTTATTAATAATCGATAAAGAATTTAATTTACTTATATTTGAACAGATATATAGTAAATCTAAGGGAAGATATTATACCCTTTTATTATTAACAGATATTTCCAAATCAATTCCAGATGTATATTTGAAACGACTTAGTACTTCATTAGGCAGAATCGTACATTACGCATGATGACCATTTTATGCAAAATCTTGCATCGAATAATCGCCAACTATAGGACAATGCATATCTTATACTTGTAAATATGTTAGCCTCCTTACATCGTTAAAAGCTACACTTTGTGGATCTTAATGATTCAATACAATTATTTGTAGTTATAATTTTATAATGTAATATGAGTATGATCCCTACTCTATTATTACCACACAAGTTTGCATATCAAATTGAAATTAGGATATTTTAAATAAGTCCTTGATATTGTTTTCTGCTGCCATCATGCATGCATTGTACGATCGCTAAAAATTTGGATTCTCATGCATCTGCATTTGTAGGTTAAAATTAAAATATTTCCAGATTCTTGTATAATTCCGTAAAGTTGTGACGAAGCATTTTTTCTTATTTCAAGGTTTTAATAACTTTTAAGGGACTTTTTACTAAAAGCTATCTCTACCTAAATTTATTATAGACGGCCAAACACACCGTATTAATAACTCGAAGTTGGATACAATATTGTTGATAGGCTAGAAGATTACACTTTATTCTATCTAACTAACTTCACTCGATAAGGATTATAATGGCAAAGAGGCAGAACGCACAATATCTGTCTCCCGATAGTAAGCGTTTGCGTAAAGATGGTGAAGCTTCTTTCAAAATGTCACTAACTGATACATGGATTAGTTGTGGGAAATGTGCCAATTCATTGGGCCTTGTTCCGTTGGCTATTAAGTCTTTTGAAAGAGCGGTAAATCAAGATGAATCAAATGTGGAAGCATTAAAAGGATTAAGTTACGCATTACGTATGAATGATATCAGTTTAAATGAAACTACAGGATCCCAAAACTCCATAAAGCAACTTAATAAATCGTTAGAACGCTATCCATCCATATCTCAAAATCCACAAATATTTAAGGAATTAGCCGAATGCTATTTATTAATAGGCTTGAATGAGCAGGCCCACCAAGCAATTCAAGCTGCAATTCAACTAGATTCCAATAACCCCTCATTATGGTTACTTAGTGCTCAAACTATGATCAGAACAGGTGCAAGGAGCCACGCAGCAAATGCTTTAAATCACTGCCTATCAATATTACCAGATTCCTTGAGTCAATTTTCTGAATCTGACATTGAAACAGCTAGAGGTGCACATGCTGAATTGGCTGCCATAGCTGCAGCAGATGGTAATATGGATGTGTCTACATCTGAGTTGACTGCAACATTATCTTTACCACCCCCACCTCTCTCTAGGATGGATGAACATGTGGCTCTTTGGTGTGCATTGGCTACTGCTAAGGAAAGAGCCGAAGACATTGAAGGTGCCATTAAGGTATGTGAAAGAGCCGAAAAAGCCGTTCCATATTCAGAAAGAATTTCGATGACCCACGCTTATTTATTATTATTATCTTCGAGTAAAGATAACTCATCTTTGTCCATTAGCTTGCTTAATAAAATAGTAGCTTCAGAGCCTGGTACAGAACAAGGCCAGCCAAGTAGTGAGGGTGATTTTTTGCCTTGGTTTTTATTAGGAAAAGCATATTCGATTTTATCACAACCAAGGTTGGCATATGATTGCTATCAGGTAGCTTTAAGGAGAGCATCAAATTCTCCAATAACTTGGCTAGCTGTTGGAAAGTTATATTTAGAATTAGGACAGCTTCCTGATTCATTGGCTGCTTACTCTCAAGCGTTAAGATTACAAATGGATGAAAACTCACCTGGAACAGCTACTGCTTGGGACGGTCTCAGTTCAGTATATGAACGTTGTGACGATCAGTTAGCCGATGCTTCGGATGCCTGTTCCAGATCAGGTGCGTGTTTAAGGGCTATTGGTGACGAGAAAAATGCCACCTTCTTTGAACAGAGAGCCAAGGCTTTAAGTATGGCTGCTAAGAAGGAGGGACCGGTTCCACCTTTAAGAGATCCTTCGGACGTATCTGGTAGCTTATTAAGAGACCTAGTTGCATTATTACCTTCCGAGAGAATTGAATATATTCAAGGAACTCAACAAAGAGGGGCAATCGGAAGAAATGGTGTTCATCAAGAAACTCCATTGGAGCAAAATCCTAGTTCCCATAACCCACCACCTACAGAAAGCAATAGTGCTACCATGACTCCTAGACCACAACCACCTCAACAGCATACACCACTGCATAACTTTTATCCTGCTTTTAAACAAGATCAAAGCTCACCTCGCCCACCTCAGCAAATTCCTCATCCTTCACAACAGACATGGTCCCCTAATCAACCACCGTATTTTTACCAACAAGGACCACCTCCTATCGGCCACATTCCTCCTCCTCCAATGCATCATGGCCAAGCAAGATCTCCTCTTCCACAACCTATGCAAATGATGCCAAATGGTGGGTATTCAATGGTTCCACCGGGACCACCAGGCCCACTTCCACCAGGCTATACGTACGGCCAATACGTTCCTGTTCAAGGAGGTGTTGTTACTCATCTTCAGCAATATGCTGCACCTGTTAGTCATTGGAGAAGATAACAACTGTCTTGTCGATTTTAAAAAGCAGATTTACTGCTTATAGTTTGCATTCAATTTATGATATATTTTACATTATATATTGTAATCTAATTCTCTATAAAATTTAATAAATCTTTCCAATTTCCAGTAATAATATCGTTTTCGTTTCTCAGACTATCGTCAAAAGACTTACACGGTATGTTTAGTTTTTCAAATGAAGATAGCACTGATCCACCTTCCATTACTACACCAAAGCTCGCTTCAACCAAAGATAGCAAATCAGTTGAAGAATCACCAACAAATAGAACGTCTTTATACTTCATTTTCAATTGACGTAAAATATTAACCTTATCGATCCCAGTTCTTACTGTTGGATTTGATACCCAGCGGCCAGTAGTCTTTGAATCTACCATTTCAAATTCGTTAACGATAAATTCTAAATTCTTTCCTCTTTTAAATCCATGATCATTCAATACCCGTTCCATTATCAAACTGGTCCAATTGATACTTAATATTATAACAGGAATCTCAAGTTTTTCACATGCACATAAGAATTCAAAAAAGTATGGTCTGATTTTAACATTTTTAGCCTGTCCTTCAAATTGCAATTTAGTCAAACCTTTAAAAAGTCCTCTCTCAGTGATTTCATTTATAGAAGCCAATTCCACATTTCTCATCCCCTCATGAAACTTCCATACTTTTTCAAGTGTGTCTCTTTTAACAATATCTCTATTTAAAGAATTCACGTAATTTTCATAAGCTCTCGAATATACATCAGTAAAATAGCTAAAATCTGGTTGGAAACCAGGTTTTGCATTGTAAGCTGCTTTAGATACTAACTTGATAGTATCTTCCACGGTAATAGTTTCATCCCAATCTGCAATTATTGCACAAGGTTTCATTCCATGGGAAGAAGTGTTGATAATTCTTTTAAGCATTCTATTCTTCATTTTTAGACTAAATTGCTAATATCTACTAGCTCATAGAAAATATACTATCACGTGACCAAAAATGTCTTTCGTAAAGATTGTTATCTATCTCGGCATAGTATTCTAGATATCCGTGTCTGAGAATAACATTGGATATTCTACCATTGAGACTATTAGAAAGAATTGTTATTTAGTATTATTGCTAACCTGGTTTCTAATATACAGATAATTTCTTTATATAACCAATACTTTCATTTTTTATTTTATTTAAGGTATTTTAGATATTATACTATATTTTAACAATTGCACGACAATCCACTACATTCCTGGAGAACAAGAAAGAAACAAAAGGAGATAATATAAGTTTGTAGTTATTACAAAATGAAAATGATTGGCCGCTTAACTTTATTATTCTTTATTACACTGGTATGTTTTTGTCAATTCATACTTTCTAATGAATATCCACTCTTGAAGGATGGTGATAAACTAGATAATGTGGGAGTTGAACTGAGATTATCAGATTTGAAAATCGGTGCAAAATCATTGATAAAGTTACATAAAGACTTAGTAACTATACCTTCCGTCACATCAAATGAGCTTGAGGTAGCAAGTTATTTGAAAAACTATTTAGAGAATGTAGGTTTGACTGTGGAAATGCACCAAGTTCCGGATGAGCAATTTGAGAGGTACAATTTGTATGCTTATCTTGGCAATCAGAGGAATACAAAAGTTTTGCTCACTTCGCATATTGATACTGTTCCACCCTATTTGCCTTATTATGTTAATGGTTCTAGAATTTACGGAAGAGGTTCTTCTGATGCGAAGGCTTCTGTTGTAAGTCAAATCTTTACTGTCCTTTCTTTAATAGAATCTAATGAAATTGAAGAAGGTGACGTTTCGTTACTTTTTGTAGTTGGAGAAGAACGTGGTGGAGCTGGAATGCTTCATGCTTCAGAAACCTTAAATGCAACCTGGGAAATTGGTATATTTGGAGAACCAACCGAAATGAAATTGGCTCTTGGTCACAAGGGTATATATGCATTTACTCTTGAAGTCAACGGCTTAGCCTCCCATAGTGGATATCCTGAATTAGGGGTCTCTGCAACTGAAATTATAATTCCTGTTTTGAACGATCTTTTGCATTTGGAATTACCTTCTTCCGATCGTCTTGGTCCTTCTACTTTGAATATTGGTCAGGTTGATGCTGGGGTAGCCATGAATGTAGTTCCTGCAAATGCAGTAGCTGAAATCCTGATTAGAGTTGCTGCTAACTTAGAAAAAGCTAAAGAAGAGGTACAGAAATTAGTCAAAGGTATCGAACATTTAACTTACATTAGCACCGTTGAAGTAGAACCTCAATACTTGGACTTTGATATTAATGGGTTTGAAACAATAGCAGTTGCATACAGCACGGATGTGCCAAACCTTAGATATAACTTTAAGAAGAGATACTTATATGGACCTGGCTCTATCCATGTAGCACATGGTGATCACGAATACGTTGAACTGAGAGACTTGGTTGATGCAGTATTTGACTACAAGAAAATCGTCTTAGAATCTATAACGAATTTACAAGAATAAATGTACACAATCTCTATATCCATCATAAGTAGGTTATTTATAACGGACTCAAACCATGCGTTTTCAATATAGCGTTTGTATATCATCAATTATTTCATATTTAAATAACTGATTTTTAATAAACCAAAATGGCCTATCCACAAACGCAAAATAGCCTAATATAATTCTACAAGTAAAGGTGACGAATAGTATATATTAATAGTTTCTATTTGCTGTAGTAAATTATCTTCATAAAGAAAAAAATTTTTAGAACTGTACTTATAATTTTTCATTTCGATTTACCCGGCCTTCTTTTGAGATGCCATAATTTTTATCTATAGGAATACCTAGGGCCTACTTATTGAAATATTCAAGCCATTATAAGAAACCATATAAGAAAACCATTATGACTGAGCATATACCAGCCTGGAAGCGTATTGGTTTGAAAGTGAGGGAGGAATTACTGGAAGATCCTCTTGCTATTACACCTCATATAGAAAGTTCTACAGTTACAGCGAAACAAGCAAAAAAGTTAAATAAACAGAAAAGAAAGCTTGAAGAAGCTGCTTTAGCAGGAGATCAGGCAAGTAAGAAGCCCCCAAAGAGAATAAAGTTACCAAAGAGTGAAAGAAGACCTCCTCCGGAAAAGGATCAGTTAGCATATTTAAGACAGTATGATGAAGATAAAGACAATTGGAAATTTAGTAAGCAAAAACAGAACTGGATTTTAAAGAATATTAAGAACATTCCTGACAAATACGAAAATGCATTGCAAAATTACTTGAGTGGATTACAAGGTGGGTCTAGAGATAGATTAGTAGAGTCATTAAAAGAAGTTATTGATAAATGGAATGTTATCGCTGAAGAAGCAGAAAGAAAGGTTGAGGAAGAATTAAGAAATGACACCGAAAAGACGAAAGAAGAAAGTCAAAATAGCAATACCGAGGATGACGGAAAGAAATCAAAAGAAGAAGCTGAAAAAGAAGAAGCTCCAGATTACAATTATGCTTTAAGATGCAGAACAATAATCAAGTTATTAACGGATGAATCTTATGAGCTCAAAGGTATTGATTTACCAAGTGAGGGAAAGGAACAACAGGATGATGCTGAACTGGACAATTTACAAAGTGAAGAAAAGGAACAACTAGACGATGCTGAACTGGATGAAATTAGCCCTGTGAATTCAAATAATTTAAATGAGTTCGATGATGATACAAGTAATACTGAAGAGAAATTAAATAATGATTCAGATAATCTAATTATTGATGAAGTTGAAGTCTCTGGTATTCTGAGTGAAGAGATTGCAAAACCCGAATTTAAAGAGACAAAGAAGTCAACCAAAAAGTCCAAGTCTTCAAAGAAGAAAGGTAAAAAGCACTAATCAGCACTACTTATAATATATATAAAATTGCATAGATATTATTAATAGGTACAAATATATAAAACATTCGAATTCTCATGTTCGCAAAAAAATGGATTTGAGTTAAAAATAAGGAGATTGCTATTAATTACGAATTGTAACTATGCCAGATATAAATTTTAGTAAGCTCAAAGACAATACATCTGATGTTGATCCTGATGTAAGGTTTATGGCGTTGGAAGACTTCAAAAAAGTTTTATCCCATAACGATAAAGCAATCTCGTCACACTCAATTGAGAGCTTCATTCCAACTCTCTTTAAGTTACTTAAAGACCAAAATGCAGACGTTCAAAGTCAAGCAGTCAAATCATTTGAGCCATGTATTAAGTATTTGAAGAATGACGTTATATTGGATATTATCAAGAAGCTATTTGATTTGATTATTGATGACATAGCCAAAAATAAAAATATATCAAATTTTACAACATCAATCCCCAATATGGCATTGAGGTCCTTACTTCAGAGTGATCATAAGTTCCTGAAACGACTCTCTAGATCAATTATAGATATATTGGTTCCTCAAGTACTTTCGCAACAGATCACAATTGATTTGATTGAAATTTTGATAGATATAATTGATTCATTGGGATACAGTTTATGCATTGACGAGTTTTATGTATTGGGAGTTAAATTGATTGAAATATCATTTAATGAGACGGGAATTATAGCAAAAAGAGCAGTTGTTGGTTTAGACCATCTTTTATCGAATTTAGTGAATTCTGAATTATCGGGCCAATTATTAGATAAATTAATATTGAATATTAATGACAATTTTAATTCTTTAAACGGATCACCTAATTACATCGGCACAAAATTATCATTATATTCAAGTGTCCTTAACAACTATAGAAGAATAAAAGGTAGTAGATCCATTATAACTTTGCATTCATCCTCAATTGATATTATATTTACAGATATCAAAAGTGAATTGGATGTCACCCAAATGAGCGAAGATTTTGAAGCAGATGATCTAGACTATGATAATTTAATTCTATTGAATTTAAGAAGAGAGACAGCATTGAATACTTTAAATGACATGATAATGTCTGTGCCATATAACCAGATTAGTCAATACTTGGATAATATCATTGATATAATAAAAGCTTGTATTCAATTTGATCCTTTGAACCTTGATAACAGTGATGACTTATCTGATAGCTTTAATCCGAACAGTGATGATGAGAGTGACATAGAATTTAGTGATGATGACGATGAAAACGACAACGGCGAAGAGAATGACGGCTCATGGAAGGTAAGAATTAAAGCAAATATATTAATCAAATCCCTTGTTAAGAGTTATCCCGAGACCTTGCCTAAGGTGTATTCTTCTATTATGGAAAGATTATTGAAATCACTTAATGACAGAAATGATTTTGTTTCCAACGAATCAATTAATACAATGATTGCAGTAATCAATGCAACTTCTTTAAGGCTGTCAAGAAAGAGGCGTGGCTCTGGTGCAAGTATGACAACTGAGAGTGAGCCATCAACAATTTTGATTAATGAAGTTGCACCAGCACTCGAAGCACAAATATTTCAAACCTTACTTGTAAAATCAAAAATAGATAGATTTAATCATTTGATTAAATTAGTTGAATCACTTATCTCTAAAGTTGGCGATGGCTTATCATCTGAATTTCTCTCCAATCTATATTCTAAAGTTGTGGATTTAGAGTTGAAAACTAGTGGAAGTATGGAATATTTGATACTTTATAATTGTATCTTGACGAACTTTGAGATTTCAGAGATCCCATCAGGCTTAGTTAATTATATTATTAATGAAATCACGATTTCATTGAGTAATAAGACTACCTTTTTCAATATTTTATCAGAAAGTATTAATATGTCGATACTTTTGTTTAGAAAATTAAGAGTAATTACTCATGTTGATGAATTTTATTGTGGTCTCGATCTTCTTCTAGATTCTTTAATAGAAAAAAGTGATAACAAGCAATATTCAAGTGAACTAAGGCAACAGTCTTTAGTGGGCTTGAATGAGTTTGTTCTAAATATAGAAGTTAAATCTCACGACACTTTATTTAGAATCCTCCATATATTTGAGAAGAGCTTCAAACTTGAAGCTACAGTTAAGCTATCTTTGCAGTGCTTGTACAGCACTTTAAGCTGCTCAAAAAATAAAGCAGTGATATTTAGTTGCCAGGAATTTATGAAAAATTTAATTGAAGCCACCAATCAATTCTTATTATCAAATGATGATACATTATCATTGGTGTCATTGAGATTATTAGATATAATATCCGAGAATTATCAATCTAGCAATCTAGAGGAATCTTGTCAAACATTAATTAAATCCCTTTCAAAGGAAAATTCCTCAAATTCTTTTAAACACATCCAGCTTTCATTTGAGATTCTTTCTAGAAGTATTAACTCTTCTTTCATAACAGAGGAAACCATGTTAGTTATTGCTGATAAATTAGTAAATTCAAATTTTGGAGAAAGCAACGATTTAGATATATCAATTGTTGATAAGTTAATTAAAAGAATTTGCAATGAAAACAAATCAATGGATTTATTTCACTTTTTTATTAACAATCTAAATTTAAATCTTTTTATTAGTGCAAGAATATTGTCCATTATTACTATAGAATATGGCTTGTTAAATGAAGTCGAGAAGTGTGAAAAAGAAGTTACAACTTACTTGGACAGTAAAGATTTTTCTGAACATCTTTTATTTAATATTCAATTCTTAGGGAATATTGGATCTAAAAGTAAATTGCAGCGTTTGGATTATGAAACATTTTTAGTATTCTTGAATGAGAATGACGAAAATATTAAAATGGCTGCCTCAAGATCATTAGGTTTATTTATTTTGAGTGATTTAGAGATCACATTGCCAATTTTTATCAGAGATTTGAAGAAGAATGATGATATTAGACAGTATATGTTATTAGCTTTGAGAGAAATTATAAGTTTCCAGAGTGCTGATAATGGTCAATTGAAATATATTTGGGATGAGTTATGGGGATGTATTTGCTCAGACGATGAGCTCAAGACATCCGAACTTAAAATAAGCGGTGATGTGCTATCTCGAATTGTGATTATTAATGGCGAATTTGCGGAAGATGTTTGTAAGAAGATTCAAAATGTGGATGAAAAGTCACTTTCCACAATTTATACGACTATCGTTATTTTAAAGCATTTGATCAACAACTATTCAGATCAAAATGATATTCCTTTGACTCGATTATTATACGAGTGTTTACCATACTTGAGAATCATGAAGGTTGAGGTCAAGGAAGCATTGATAGGAACTTTACTTACTGCTCTTCACAACAAGCCCAATATTCTTTTACCCATCTTAAATGATAAGGTCCTTCCTGTTGTGTTTGAGGAATTGCTGTCCAAACAAGAATTTAAAAAAGTTATACCAATGGGACCATATAAATACGTTGTAGATGATGGATTGGAAGTAAGAAAACTTTCCTATGAATTGCTCTATGCAATAATCTCCTTAGATATGAAAGCTATAAAGAAATACGACCTTAACATGGATTCTATCGGAGAAGCGATCATTACTAAGGGATTGGTAGACGAGGAGTCAGATATTATAATATTGTCTACTATTAACCTCGTTAATCTACTTAAGAATGATAAGTCGGACTTATTGATTACAAATACTGAGTGCTTAGGTTTATTGATCAAAAATTTAACTACTAACCTTTCTAAAAAATTAAAGGCAAAAGCCAGTGCGCAAGAAACTGAGACATACCAAGAAACTATCAAGTCAGTTTTGAAGTTAACTTCACAAGCCAATTCTTTCTTAGAGGAAAAAAATTACCATTATAATGAATGGAGTTTGTTTTACCAAGACGTTAGGAGCAATTTTTCGCAGATTCAAGAACCGCAGTCTGCATATTAGTGAAACGTCGATTTGAGGGGAATAATGCAATACAAAAATTGATGATCTGTTGCGAGCCCGAACGAAATCATTTGCAACATATGAAAAGTATAAATGGACGAGATTATCAAACAAACAAACTATATATATAAATAATATATATATATATATATTTCTATGTGAAGATTACTTATTAAAATATTATCAAACGTGAATAGACTTTAAAATAATGGATGGTATACTTCTGAAAACAAAAACTGTGTATGATAACACTCTTGGGGCTATAAGCAATAGAGTTAATACATATGTTGATATGTCTTATCAGATTTTAGACACTTGCTTGTACTATATCATTAATATGGTTATGTTATTTTTTTCATTTACGGATATAATATTAGATACATCCCAAAAAATTCTGTACAATTATGAAATTATATCGACGAGTATAAAGCATCACTTGTTTGATAACATTAATTAGAAATGGACTATAGAAACTTTAGAATGTTAAATCCAAATATCTAATTGATTTTGGTAGTTAGTTTAATTGATAAATTACATTTAGCATATGTTAAACGTGTATTTTATATCATTCGTAAATCTTTTTCTTTTCCATGTGAAACTAGCATGAGTAAACTCGATTGTAGAGAATAGGGCAACTTTTCTATTAAAATAGGGCGTGTGGTCTAGTGGTATGATTCTCGCTTTGGGCGACGATTTAGGAAACTAAATTGACATAACAAACATGCGAGAGGCCCTGGGTTCAATTCCCAGCTCGCCCCATTTTTTTCTTATCTTTTGTTAGTCCATTAATCATTAGAAATAATTAGAACAAACAACCGAATTCACAATATTAATGAACAGAATAAATATATTTAAACAAGTTGCTCAAATTATTAAAGTAGCAAATATTAAATTGCGTTAAAGACTAAAAGTATATATTTACATATACCAAGAGAATTAAATATCAAATATTATGCAGATTATGCGTTTATTTACTGAGATTCTTTTTGCAATTCAGATCTAACCCATCCTTCTAAACCACCTTTGACAATAATGTCTTGTAAATTGGTTCCTAATTCACCAACCTTTTGGCTCAATACTATCTTTCCTTCTGAATCAGTAACTACAACTTGGGCCTTGGTAACATCCCATTTCAAGAACCAACCGGTCCTAATAGTCAATTCATTTGAATCACTGTATTTTTCTCTAAGCTTGTTAATCAAGTCTGGAATTTCCAAAGTCAACAAAGCATTGTTAATTGAATTTCTGGAGAAAATATTACCAAATGAACCAGCTACCACTAATTTCATACCTCTAGCTAAAATGGCTGTTGCAGCTTGTTCTCTAGATGAACCGGTACCAAAATTGAAACCAGATATTATGATATCACTAGATTTAGTCTTGGTATTAAATTCAGCATCATAATTTTCCATACAAACCTCAGCCATTTTTTCCTTAGAAATGTCATCTTGATAAGTATACTTACCTGGGTAAATACCATCAGTATTAATATTATCAGCATCACATAAAATTAATTCTCCCTCAATTGATTTAGGGAATCCTTCCAATACTTCAACACTAGCACCAGACTCAGACTTAGCATCTTCAACTTTAGGTACACTCAAAGTTTTCTTGATTTTTTGTGGATTTGGAACAGGCTTTCCTTCTAATTCTTCTGGACCACCAATCTTACCTAAAACAGCAGAAGCAGCAACAACTTCTGGAGAGGCCAAATAAGCTAATGCATCTTTAGAACCCATTCTACCCTTGAAGTTACGGTTAGTAGCAGAAATACCAACTTCACCTTCCTTCAAAAGACCAGTACCTAAACCAATACATGGACCACAACCAGCTGGTAAAGGCTTAGCACCAGCATCGATAATGGTTTGCCAAGCTCCAATAGCTTCAGCATCTTTTTGAACATTAGAAGATGCTGCAGCTACGTAAAATTCAACTCCTTCAGCAACCTTTCTTCCCTTAATAATATCAGCAGCAGCCTTAATGTCACTTAATCTAGAATTAGTACAAGAAACCAAGTAGGCTTTGTTAATCTTGATGTTCTGGTTGGATAAATCGTACAAAGTGTTAGAAATCTTAACAGAGTTAGGACCTGAAATAGAAGGTGATAGAGATGACAAATCTACCACTAAATGCTTAGCATAAACAGCATCATTATCAGAAGTGACTTTATTTGCAACTAAATCAGCTACAGTCTTTTCGTTAACTCTTGGATGAGGTTGAGATAATTTGTTAATTCTTTCCCTATAGAAATCAACTAAAACATCATCAACAGGGAATAAACCAGATAATGCACCCCACTCAGTAGTCATATTAGCAATTGTTAATCTATAGTCAATAGGAAGTTTATTAACACCTTCACCTGTAAATTCAATAGCATGGTTTAAAACTTCATCATTATTAAAAATACCACATAAAGCGACAATAACATCCTTACCAGTAACTCCCTTAGGCAATTCGTTAATTAATTCAACTTTGGCCACAGGAGGAATCTGCCACCAAGTTTGACCAGTAGCCCAAATAGAGGCTGCGTCGGTTCTGACAATTGGAGTACCTAACGAACCTATACCACCATAAGTATTAGAATGTGAGTCGGAAGCCACTGTCAAGTTTAATGGAAATGCATAACCTTCTTCTATCATAATTTGGTGACCGATACCTCTTCCAGCTGGGTAGAAATCAATTCCTTGTTCCTTAGCAAACTTTTCAATATTAGCATATTTTTCCAAATTCTTTTCTGATTTATTCTGGACATCATGATCTAAGGTACACACAATTTGTCTATTATCCTTGACCTTCTTTGCACCTAATCCCATAAATTTAGTAGCAACTGGCCATGAATTATCATGCGACATGCAATGAGCGGGCTTGATAGAGACATAATCTCCGCTGAATACCTGCTTCTCCTTTGGTAGTCCAACTGCGTATTTTTGAACAATTTTTTCAGTTAAATTTTGTCCTCTAAGTAATACTACACTAGACGACAAAAATCTGATTTGAACCTTTTTTGTAAGGCTGACCTTTCTTGAAGCCAGTAATAAATTCATTATTTGCAAACTGTTAAATAGATAAAACCAATAAATATACTTTAGCGTGGATTATATCGATCACAATAACGATCTATTTCCTATGTTGCAATAAAATATTTTATCTAATTTCAAAATTTTCACTTGTATGTTTTTAGTATCAAAGTTTCTGTTATCGGGCCCCGGTATTCGGTTCCAGGGCCGTGAATGAGTCAGAATCTTCGTCAGTAAAAGTATTGGACGAGTTCGAACTTTGATAGTGTGTATATAGCACACATCTCTTAATCTACTAAATACCGGTATATATGGCAAAAACTGGTGGGGGAACATAGATGAAATTAATAAATGCAGCAATAGCTGCAGCAGTAGCATTTACATATGTTGGCAGTATACATTATCAGCTACCGCAAAATCTAAGAGGGAAGGACCGCAATGATCCAGATATGATTTCGTTTCGCTTAACTAGAGTTCTGTTGGCATGTTTGGCGATTCTTGTGTTTGCTCCACTTGCGTTGGTAGCAACGGGTGATTATTCAAGCTATTGGGAAGTAATTAACCGTTTTGGGCTTGTCTTAGGAGGGTTGTCCAGTCTATGGGAAGAAGTATTGAATATATTTCGGTGTGTCATTGTAATAAGCTCCCTATACACTGGTGTCATAATTAACTATTTAGTTGACGTAAAATTTAATGTTCGGGTTATCATTGATGATTTTCAACAAGAATGCTTATCTATCTACGGGTTTAGGGACTTTTTTTTCGCTCCATTCACAGAGGAATTAGTATATCGGGCAATTATACTTCTGGTACTAGAGCCACAATTCTCTCGCAAGCTGATAATGTTATTTTCGCCATTTCTTTTCGGAATATCTCATCTTCATCATGGGTACGAGCTTTACGTTATCAGAAAGCACAAGTTGTCCGTAGTTCTTATCACTATATTGTTTCAAGCAACTTACACGAATCTTTTTGGGGTCCTCGAAAACCACCTATTTTTTAAATACAATAGTGTATGGGGTTGTTCTATTGTACATTCAATTTGCAATTTTATTGGATTTCCTGATTTAACCATTGAAGGTTCTCCTTTCAGAAATGGAATATATTACACGTCTTTAATCATTGGAATCTTTTTATTCTACAATACTTTATAAATATGTATATAATTTTCGCAGTTTAACTGCAAAGTAGATTGTTAGATTTTATACGGGTTTTGTTTATATAAGGTATTTACACGGTCAATTTTGTGTAACAAATAATTTACTACTCAGATCAAGAGAGTTTGAAATATCCGAATAACATATCACCGTATCTATATTAACTTAAAAAGTATACATTTTACCGCATTAAATCATTTGCTTTTATTGACATTTAGCAATTTTGCATAATAATATCATTTGTACCGTTGAACTCAACAATTTATTACACCTTTTTAGCTCATCTCCTTTACAGCCTCAGACGAGTTTTGGGTTACATCACATCATAAGTTTATTCTTAAAAAATATTGCATTTACTATTCGTTTTAGCTAATCTTCCGTTTAATGAACCCTTGATTGCCCCTTAAGATTTAATATCCACCATGTCTAATACAACTAAAAATTATGAAAATGCTGCCAAGGACATAGAGCAGGAAAAGAAGGTGGTTGCTGCTTTGAAACGTCTCTCTATCGGTAACATGATGAATTATGATCCCGATTTACCAGTAGATGAAGCTGAATTCCAGTTTAATGAGGATTTACAGTCGGGATTATTACAAAGATCAGACCAAGTTGACAGGTTATCAAGAGAGAATTCGGTCAACTCCCACTCTTCCGCTGATACTAAACACTCCGACACCCACAGTCAATCCGATAGTGTCTTTTTTGACGCTGAAAATGATGATTCCATTCTAGATACATCTACAGATTCCCTTTTATGGGTCCCTGCCAATTTGCACCCCGAAGTTGATCCAGAACAATTTAAATTGCATGTAAAGACAAAAGTCGAAGAAATGTTGGAACGAAAAAGCTCTAGAAAGAAGACTTTATCTCGTAGGTCTTCTTTGTCCACCCACTCTCATACTAGTTCACCAGAACTGAAGTCACCTGAAGGAAGAGCTAGCCTGCCTGTGTCTCCTCAGGACAAAGAGAATTCATTAAATATACCCAGGAATAGATACAGTAATCCTTCATTGCGTGATCTAACGAATGAATTAGAAAAGCTCTCCAATATGGCTGGTATGAATGCTAATGACGCGGTAACATTAGCAAGGTCCTTATCGTCCACCTCCTTAGGATTCACGGATGTCGAAAGGCAAGCATTCGATGAGATAAAATCTCCTCCACACATATCTCCAACATCATCTCTGAGACAATCTTCATCCGATAGCTTAGAATTACCCAGCGAGCCCGAATCTCCCACTCCAAATCATTCTCAAAAGATTGAATCTCCTATGCAAATGGATAATTCAATTCCTGAATTTGCTCTTAGGAGAAGTAGAAGGTTAGATTATAGAAAAAATTCGACTTCAGGTTTGATGTCAGGTAACTTTTTAGGCTCAAATTTGCAAAATACTAAACATGACAAATTGGTAGAACTAAGAAACAATTTGAATCATACCCCTGTTCATGAAGCACCTGCCCCTATTAGCAAAGTTCCAAAAAAGAGAAATGCAAGAAATGTTCGTGATTCACAAATGATGTTTAGCTATAGGAATCCAAATGAAAATACGTCCAGCGGATCCTTATCGTCTACCGGTGGCTCCCCTTATCATTCCAGCTCCAGCATTTTAATGGATCCAAATCATGTCCTTCCGAATATCAATAACCACAAACTGCAAACAAGGGATTCAAGAAATTTATATCCTTCTGATAATGTGAACGGCATGAGACATCAAATTCACCAGAGTCACAAAAGTAACCACAAGCTGGATAATATCTACATGCAACAACTTCCCAGTCAACGACCACCTAAAGGAACCAGAAAACATCATCATTATCAAAGAGAAATGAGTAATAACTCTCCTGGTCGCCAACATCACATTAACCAGAGAAATTATAACATGCAAGATAGTCATATTGTTAATGGCCATACCGGTTACAACAACCGTGGAGTTCATAATGTTCAAAATATGCACCTGAACATAGCTAACAATGCACAGCAACCCCAATATCAGCATCAAAGAGTAAATTATAAGAACCAAAACATGTATAACAATGCATATCCAGTATTCAATAGTGGGAATTTTGCAGATGGGAATAAGAGGTCTTACATCTCACAAGAAGGTGGAAATAAACAAAATGAAATGGTGGATTTGCCAAGCTCAGTAGATAAATCCAGTCAATTATCGCAAAATTTAGATCTCTTAAGATCTGAGATTCATGAATTTAAGGAAATACTTTCTAATAAATCAGATGAATCTAAAAATATCCCGGAAGTAATATACGATAAGAAACCTAATAGTAATAATAATACTATTGATTTAGACATCAGCTTCGAAAATAGCTACCAAGATTTAAGTTATGAAGATAGTTTAGGTTTAGATAAAGAAAGTTCGAAGCCTTTATCAAAAGATACGGAATTTGAAGTCAATACCCAAAATATACTTAATAATGATGTTTTTGTGGACGATACTGGAACCACTACTGGAAAAGACGCTTTAAAGCCTGTTGATATGGCACATTCTATCGACTTGTCTCCAGAATTTAAGGAAATTGATGACAACATTGACGAGTCACCAGAAGTTGATGAAAAAGATCAGAAATTCCAGAAGGACACCAATAAAACAGGAGCTGATTCCAATGATAAAAGTAGCGAGAACAAATACCCAAGGATAAATACTTTTAAAGAACTACCAAAAATAGAACGAACCAATACCAAGTCGGACGGTGAATATAGTGATCAATCTAGCACAGAAATTTCACCTAAAAAGAGAGGTAAGAAGGATTTCGGTAAGCTTAAAAATATGAATCCAATACCGCCAACTAATGGGAAGAAAGGGTTGAAAAAGAAAAAATCCTGGCAATGGTTAAGGGAGAGATCATCAAGTTTATCTTCAATGGACTCAGGATCCTTACCATCGGTAAGGGAAGATAAGCCTACAAGTCCTATTCGGTCTGTATCGCTGCCTGAAGTGTCACATAGTGGAGTTGAAGAGTCAAAAGAGCGTGCTTCAAAGCACTCAGAAGGAAAAGAAAATATGATCACTAAATTATTTAGGAAGAAGAAGACTCAACCAAAGGCTACTGAAGAAAAGCCAACAGAAAAGGATGTTCACAAGGATACAGAAAGCAGTAAAAAGCAGTTAAAGAAGAAGAAGAAAGCTTCAATGATCTTCAAACCTCATGCTAAGAGTTCTTCCATTGAAGACAAGAAAGAGGAAAAGGAATCTCCAGAGGAACATGGAAAAGAGCATTCACATGGAACTAAAACAGAAGGTAATTTGACTTCAATGGAAGTACATTCAGATAATAGTTCTAACGAGCTACAAGATTCTGATTCTGCGGATTCGATTTCACACGATGAAGTAGACATAGCAGAATCTCCTCAATTGGACGACCATTCCCTTAACATTCAAGACTCTGAAAGTAAAAGAGCTCATCAATCGGTATCAGAAGCCACACTTGAAGTTCAAGAAAAGCTAAGAAAATCAATCAAAAGAACATCTAAAGCTAACCAACCGATTGAATTCACTGATTCTGCATTTGGCTTCCCACTTCCTCCACCTTCTACATCTACGTTAATAATGTTAGAGTATCGTTTCCCTGTACATGTTGAGAGGGCAATCTACAGACTTTCACATTTGAAGTTAGCCAATCCTAAAAGATCATTAAAGGAACAAGTTTTACTCTCAAATTTCATGTACGCGTATCTCAATTTAGTAGATCATACTTTACATTTAGAACAGAGACAAAATACTGAAGACCAGGAATCAGGCAAGGGAATTTCTACCGAAGAAAGCCAGGATCTTGACCAAGGCTTTGATTCCGAGGAGTTTGTACCAGTTATTGATGATGACAAATTACAGGAGTCTAGTACAGAAGAAATCATAATCGAATTAGATACATCTAGTATGTCAAATGCAATAGAAACATGACGACATAATTGCAATGAATGTTTTACATTTATTTATAGCTTCCGAGGGTCTATAGGTATATAATAAAAATAATCATATGGTTCATTGTTATTTATCCATCACGCTGTGTATTTTGTTTAATCGCATAAAATTTTATTGATCTCATCAGCCCATTTCTTTTTTATAAACACGCTCTTTTAAGAACCGTGTAATTTCCACCTTTTATTCAGATAGATACCACTAAGTAAAGATGTCAAGAAGTTTGCCATTATTAGCTGTTTCAGAAGTGCAAAAGCATAATAAAGATGGCGATTGTTGGGTAACTTTATATGAAAGAAAGGTTTACAACATTACCGATTTTATTCAAATCCATCCAGGTGGAGCAGAAATCATCCTTCCTTACGCTGGTAAAGATGTCACTAAGATTATGGCAGATTTACAATCCCACGAACATTCCGAAAATGCCTACGAAATGCTTGATGATGATATGTTAATTGGGTACCTCGCCACATCCGAGGAAGAGAAAGAGTTATTAGATAATAAGAACAAAACAGAAGTTGAAGTCCGTTTAAGTGACAATGTAAAGAGCCATGATTACCTTTACGAATTCCACGATAAATTGCCACCAGCAGAGACTTTATCTATTCAAACGGACTACGAGGACGATGTGAAGAAACACAAATTCTTAGACTTGAATAAACCATTAATCCCACAAGTTTTGTTTGGAAACTTCTCCAAGGACTTCTATTTGGATCAAGTTCATAGACCTAGACATTATGGAAAAGGTTCTGCGTTATTGTTTGGTAATTTCTTAGAACCATTATCCTTAACTCCATGGTGGGTTGTTCCATTGATCTGGTTACCTCCAAATTTCATTTTCTTTTATGTTGGTTTTGTAAATCAAAGTAAAATCACTGCTTTAAGTCTTTGGGCTATGGGATTATTTGTCTGGACTTTAGTTGAATATTGTTTACACAGGTTTTTGTTTCACTTGGATAAATATTTACCAGATAATTCTGTATTCCTTACACTTCATTTCACATTACACGGTGTTCACCATTATTTGCCAATGGATGGTTACAGATTGGTCTTACCACCTACTTTATTCCTACTCTTAGCTTACCCATTTTACAGGTTAGTTTTCGCTATTTTCCCATTTTACATGGCTTGTTCAGGGTTTGCTGGAGGTACTTTAGGATACATTCTTTATGATCTTACCCACTATTTCTTGCATCATGCTAAGTTACCTAAGTTTTTCCAAGATACAAAAACCTACCACTTGGAACACCACTATAAAAACTACGAATTAGGTTTTGGTGTTACTAGTAGATTTTGGGATGTTGTGTTCAATACTGAAATCACTGAAACTTTCAATAAAAGAAAATAAATGTAAATACAAAGTACAAATTATTATATGAATATTCCTAATACTAATATATGCTCGAATTCTATACTTATCTAATAAATGTCTAGTTTATAATGTACTCATCTTCATCCAAACTTATCCCACCATGGCTTAATGCAAGTTCTCTAGCCAAGTCTTTATTTAGAGTTTTAATAGGAAACCTTTTTCTTTGAGATGATTTCTTACCTGCCGTAGGATTCCAAGTCAACTGGTTTGTTTTGAAATCTGCTTCCAACTTTCTATCAAATAGCTTTTTCTTCATTTCTGACAATTTCTCTATTTCCAATTTTCTTTTCTTTAAATTCTTATTAAAATTTCTATAAATAGCATTTGAGACATTTAGACTTTCAACTTCATCAAGATAGTCTTCCTCATTAAATGATCTTCTTTCATCACCAATTCGATTAATCGTTTCGGATGAAATAACCTCATTTGTAGAGTCTCCATTATTTTCATCATCGTTGTCATCATCATTTTCGCTTTCATCATCATAATCATAGTTATATTTGGATCCACCAAATAGATATTCACATTTATCATAAACTGTCCTATATGAGTTGGATATTCTATCCTTTTTATTAGGCTCGCTTGAACAAGCGATCAAAATATCTTGCCAATTAAGCAATCTCATGAAAGGTCTCTTTTCTGACTTTCTAGGAGCACTTGTTTTCTGAATAGCCAAGATTTTGTCAAGTGTCGTATTAACTCTACTTGCTAAGATCTGACTCATATGCATAGAAAGTTTTCTACTTGATTCAGAAAGAACGATATTACCTTTATTTTGTTCTTTAATTCGTTTATGGATTTTTCTTTCTATTAATGCCATTAATTCATTCATTAAATCCGCCTTACTGTTAGATAGAGTTTCTTGAAAAGAGACTGTCTTTATTTTCATTACTTGTCTAGATCGTATCTTTTTTTCATTGTAAAAATCCTCCTCCTCCTCTTCTTCTTCACTAAGAACTGACATTTGGTCTTCATCTTCATCTTCACTACTGGACAGTTCTTGGATTGCTAAAGAACTTTGCTGTGTTGATGTTAGAGAAGCATCACTCATGGGAGTAAAAGTCAACTTCTCCCCATTAATGTCTATTGGAAACTCATTGACAAAACTGTTAGAATCAACATAGTTTGTAGTTGTTTGAGGATCTGGTACTTCTAGAGGTGGAAGTGGCCAACTTGCCCAATTCTTTTTGGGAAAAAGTGGATTTAAAGAATGCAAAAGGTAACTGGAATAGAGATGAATAGCCAAATCATGTCTATAATCATCTTCTAGAGCATCCAATATAGTAGTTCTATCTGCCTTGGTACTCATTTAGTCCTAATCGCTATTGGTTAACACATACAATATATAAGAGTGTCAAACTGCAGTTTAACTTCTAAACATTAGATCAAATTAGTCCTCAATCAATTAAGTAGTTGCGGCTTTGAAATGTTTTGTGATGAGGTGTGAAAAAAAAGTATTTAAGTGCTAAGAAATCGTCATCAGATTTGTATGAGAAATTCTTTCTCTCTTCTCCTTCTCTTCTTCTTCTTCTCTCTCAAAAGAATAGATCATAATACGCTATTGGATATTATTTTGAGGGAGAAGAATTAATTGTAAACTAAATATGAATACTTATCAAACAGACTTCTTAAATGTTGCTTTAGAAACTAAAACCTTGCAATTCGGATCTTTCACCTTAAAATCTAAACGTCAATCTCCATACTTCTTTAACTTGGGTTACTTCAATACAGGTAAGGCTTTATCTTCATTAGCCAATTCTTATGCCCAAACTATTATTAAGAGTGGCATTAAGTTTGATGTTCTCTTCGGACCTGCTTACAAAGGTATCCCATTAGCAGCTATTACTGTTGCAAAGTTAGCCGAATTAGACCCAGAAAACTATGGTGAATTAGGTTACGCTTTTAACAGAAAGGAAAAGAAGGATCACGGTGAAGGTGGTTCAATGGTTGGTAGTCTGTTAGAAGGTAAGAGAGTCTTAATCATTGATGATGTTATTACTGCTGGTACTGCAATTAAGGAAGCTGTTGAAATGATCCTTGCTGAAAAGGGTGAACTTGTTGGTTGTATTATTGCTTTAGATAGACAAGAAACAGTTGTAAACACTAACGTATCTGCTACTGCAGGTGTCTCTGCTGAATTCAACATACCAGTCATCTCCATTGTAACCTTAAGTGACATTATTACTCATTTAAACGATAAAGTTTCCAAAGACCAAATCGATGCCATGAACGAATACAGAGCTCAATATTCCCCAAAGAGTAACGCATAATTATTGCTAAATAATATATAATTAGTAAACTATTTAAATATATGAAGACGAATTAAGAATTAAGGATAAGGACATAATTTGATTAACCTCTGATTTTCATAATTTTCTTTTTTGGTTGTTTTGGCGCTGTTGGAGTTTTTATATCAGGTTGATCAGGTAATGGGTCATATATACTTTTAGTCATTGGATGTTTAAGAGTCAAACTGGAGTGGATTGGGACAATAGTATTCATCCTGAACCCCTTTACTTTAGGTATCTCCAGAGGTTCAAAATTAGATTCCAACTCACGAGGGAATGGAATTCCACTCTTAGCACCTATAGACTCGAGGGTAGTAGGGTGCTCTTGTAAATATTTTGCTATAGCATTCATTAAACCTCTTTTTGATTTAAATTTAGGATTAGTGAGAGCGCCTCCGTTTTTGGTATCTTTGATTAAAACTCTTACTCTTCCTGGGTTACCAAAATCTTGAGGATGTGTTTTATCTAACTCAAGTAAAACTGGTAAATCAAAGGAGCGACAAGCATCAGAAACTGCTTTAGCTAAAGGATTTTTTACTGCCAATTCTGCTGACACTCTTCTACCTTCGTTGTGAGATCTCTCCTTGTCAAAATAACATGGGTAAATAATTTGAAACTTTTGTAATTCTTCACGTTCTTCATCTGTAAATTGATTTGGATTCACTATATCCTTCATAGAAGCTTTGCTTTGGTCATTAGCAGGTGGAGGCGGTACACCCATAGGTGGAAACAGAGGCTGGTTTTGATCTTGTGATCTAGTTACAGTAGGACCTTGTCTCAAAGGCGCAATAGGAGTTCTTAAAGATGGATCAAACTGAGCAATATCCATATCCATATTGTCAATATCATCATCGACAATTTCCTCTAAGACTGGTCTTTTAGCCATTTTTATTCTTATCAATATTTCTACCTATCTATAATAAATCTATGTCCAATTTTTAAACGATTTTGTCAAAAAGTTGTTGCGAGCGCGCACAGAATTGAGTTAAATGTTGTAAATTAGAACCAAGATGAAATATTGCACTTAGAACAGAAATGGTAAGATTCAATGAGAAAAGTAGTCATATTGTTATATATGAAGACAAACCAGAATATAATATTCATTTCAGGATAAGTCAAATCAAAAACAAATGGTTAAATAAATAGACTTAGATGGAGATATAGAGAATAGTAAGGATTATATGAACCATTTTGGTATTATTATCTTTATACTTGTATATTGTATAATCTTAGACCTTTCTCTCTAATGTAACGTGTGCAAATAATGTGTACAAAAGGGAAAATGTGCTCTATTACAAATATCTATATTAATTATTGCACTTAGCTTGATGAATTGATGGACACTTGCGCTTTCATTTTATAATCTTAATATGCTTTTTTAAACGAAATTTCCATTAAGTGATATGAATTAAGCAAGCTTGTAGAAATTGAAGCTAATCTAGAGAAAATTAAAAATCAGAATATATCCTTTGTATGGTTATATTTTTTTGAAATATACTTGCATTTAGAAACATACGGGGAGAGTAAAAGGCTCATGATACCCATTAATTCAAACAAGCTATTTGATCATTGACTAACCTCATATACACCGAGTGATTCTTTTTTACAGCCTGATCTTTTTTACAGCCTGATCTTTTTACAGCTTGGTATAATTTTCCAATATTGTTGGTGAGATAAATCCAATATTTTCCCTATTCTTTACGTTACTTGAAGTATCAAACCCAGGTATATAAGAATAGCAACAAAAACTGCAATTCAAGAAAAGGTTGAGATGTTTTCATTGATTACAATGATAACAATCGATCTGCGAGCATTTCATCTTAATCTATTTAGCACTTTAATCTCACCAGATTTGGATTGTTTCTGTATAACTTTCAAGAATCTAAGCTTTATGTTGTATAGTTTTTTTCTCTTCAGGATGCTATCTAACTATTGGTAAAGGCTAAAAAAACATCCTAATCTACAGATTCTGATAATTTTTCTATATGAAAGAAACATTGTTTTTTTCGGTAATGCTAACTTTAAGAAATGTTAGAATGAAATCCCTTTTTATATTAGGCTTTCGTTACTACGTTTTTTTTTATTTAAATTTATAATTTATACGTCCCAAGACTAGCTTGGGTGTCTCATAAAATGTCTATATAAACAATAATAAACATACCTTCTAAATAAGCTATTTATGCTTTCTAGATTTGTCTTCCAAGTCTGGTATAGGAATAGCCTTTAGTGTGAAGTAAGAGTTTTGAGGAGTGGCTAGACCTGCATATGCATTATAAAATCCACAGAATGCGACCCCAAAACCAAAAGCTCCACCAGCAATTTGCATTTTTGGATTTCCTGTGAATTGAAATATGGCATTCATCAAGAATGTCATCGTAATGAAGAAGAACATCGAGAAAAAGGCAACAGTAGATTTCAATGTCATTAACATCATAAAAAAACTGAAAATAAACCAAGCCACACAGTAAAGCCCAACTGCATATTCAAACTCTGGCATTAAATTACCTTCTTCGTCTATATATGCTGCCTGAATACCGAAACTCTTGATGAACATAGCACTATAACTACCCCAGAATCCAGCATATGTGGTAAAACCTACAGCACCGAAGGTGTTACCACATACAATCTCGAACAAACCTGCTATTAACTGTCCCACAAAACCATAAAATAATGCCACACTAACCTGAATGTTTGGAACATGCACACCTCTTGCTCCAACATTAACAAATGATTGAACTAATGTAGCGACAGCGAATGCAGATAAACCCAATGGTGCTGGATTACCCAATTGATGCTTTGGAGGTGGTGCCAAACCTGGTTGAAAATTACCCCCAAAAGCTTCAACAAGCTCACTCCTTAAATATCTTTCATTACCAAAGGTGATATAATCTCCATCATGTGTAATCTTAGTTACATTACTGGCTTGATCATCATGAATTGCCTCTTTGTCATCGTTAATTCCTTGAACGTAGAATATATGATCTTCACCCTCTTGGTTTTCTAAGTCACTCATTTTTGATTCAATATAAATATCTATTTCACTAGTTAAATTAAAAATTTATCTAGTTAGAACTTTCTTTTTTGAAATCAAGAAACAATTTTATAGTAGGAGACCTAAATATATATGGTATAGCCAGTCGGCTAAAATTGCTAAAAAAATTACCCCCCATAATATTTTATCCAGAATGGAATTGTTTTCCCAAGAATAAATCCATACCCCCTAAGAAAAAAAAAAAATACGAGATTTTCATATATATAGCGCATGCAAAAATTAAAAAGTGAGAATATTGCAATAAAAATTTTATGTACAGGCTTACCCCAGATAGAAAAAAGTTCCGCTCCTGTAGATATCTAAATATTTTCTTGACCAACATCCTTAGATGTGGGGAAACACTCCAAAAGAGTTTACTATCTACAACTCTACAACGGCATTTACCGATATGAAAATTCCATATGATTAACCCCACATATGTTACTTTATCAATGTGGCAAGATAATGCTGTTTATAAATATATTTGTAGTTATAGAAATATCCGTTTAGTATATCAAAATCGACTATTCTAAACCAACCATCTATGTTTAGTCTATGCCTATTTTCTAATATATAGGGAGAAAATCTATTGTGAATCACCTGATTAGTTCTATCCCCTCATCAAGCTAGAAGCTCCGGAGTTGTCCCAGCATAGTCCGCAATTGAGTCGCGCAGCAATTAACATACTTTCGCATTTTTTTCTCTAAAGGCGTCTACTTTTTTTCTTGATACCTGACGATATACCAGGATATGTGAGATAAATTAAAAAAAGGATACAGATATGCAAATCTCAACTTCAAGATTTAGTCAATCTACTCTTCCTGAAGTTGATCTCTAACACTGTGAAATATGAAAAACAGCTTGATATTTTATTATGAATATGGGGAAGCTTGGTTCTCGATATATATAGTCCTGTCAATAGAATATTATCAAAAGGCTGTTCTTGGCTCCTCTGGGAAGTAGAAGCAATTAAATATCAAAAAGATTATTATTTTTTTTTTTTTTCAAGTCCGAAGGTACATAAATTTTGCCAAAAGTAATTTGACAAAATGATTTATTGTTTATTACAATAAATCTGACATATAACCCCTCCAAACTGAATGTAATTATGCATAGATAAATCAAGAGGATATCTTGTAGAAATATTAATAAGCATCGACACGACCAATTGCGAAAGAACAGGATTCTGTATATCACGTGATAAGATATTAGCTCTTCAAAATCATAAAAATGAATCATAAGAAACTTGATTAATCAAGATTACAGAATTATGGAGGATTTTACTAAATCCACATCCAAGATACTATCGGATTGTGCAGGGAAACTAGATTACTTGAATAGTTATACACATACCGATAGCTCACGTACACCTCAAAAAAATTACAATCATCCTAGTATAAAGTATTTTCAAGAAGTTCAAGATAAGAATCATTTTAAATACCATAAATCAAAATTAAGTAAATCAACAGTAGATAATATAAGGCCAAAAGAAAATAGTTTTGATCCGTATGATAGAGAAAGTTTACTTGGGAGGATACAAACTTTTAATGCATTAAATTGGAAGGTTCCAGAGTCTACCGGAATAACTGAATTATTATGTGCTCAGAATGGATGGAAATGTCTCTCATATGCTATGTCTAACAAAAGGAATCACTTAATATGCTCATCTTGTAATCTGGTTCTTATATTGAAATTCAACGAGGTAAATGAATGTGATGATACTTTGTATTTACCTTTTGAATTTGATTCTAAGGAGTACGATGAATTAAATATAAACATCGGAGAACAATATTACAAGCTTATATCCAAATTTCACCATGATAATGATTGCCCTTGGAAGGAATACGAAGTACCATTGCAGGGAATATATTATCTACGTCCCTATTTGAGCACCACAGATGAATATTTGATTGGTGAATACCTTAAGACTTTAAAAAGTCTTATAAATAATACTGAAATCTTGAACATGCATACTAAATTATTTAACGAGCCTAGTTTCATCGAAGATCCCGACAAATTTAAACAATTTATTAAAACATCTCAATCTTTATTAGGTGAACATTACTACAAGGATAATAAAGAAAACTTAGCGTTCTTATTGGGTACACCAATGTATGTTTATTACTTAGCAATATTCGGATGGAATTTGAAAGTGCAATCATTTTCCAATAAACAGACATTACTATTTAATTGCCGTAATTGCAATGCCAGATATTTTATAAATCTAACTGAACCTGAGTCAATAGATAATTTAGAATCCAAATTAAATTTATCAAGCTCACAAATTTTGACACCCTGCAAATACCCTATCACCTTAAGTACATCAAAATCTCATTTCTATGACCCTTCTGATTCTGAATCCGATAATGATTCAGATTTTGACTTAATAGAAGAACACAAGGATTGGTGCTTGTTTGTGCATGGTATGAACAAGGAAAAATACTTGGACTATTTTGTTAATGTGATATTGCAAATTGAAAAGTCAAGTGAAGAACATGTGGGGCTTCATGAAATGGTAATCGATTCGGATGAAGCTCATAGTAAGCGAAAGGGTAGCTTTGATATCATAGATGGTTTAGAAAGATTGCGCAAATTGAGGAAGTTATATTTACTAGACGAATAAAATAAAATCCTGCTTGTATAAATGGTATAAACTTGTATATATACAACAATCTACTATATAATGATAGTATTAAGATACTATCATTCAATTTAGAACTAAAATTAAACATGCCAAAAACTATCTTTGTTTTGTAGGTGATTCGCTGAAGTCAAGAATTTCAATAAATGTTTCATCAACATCATTCTTACTTCTCTGAACAGCAGCAACACATCTGTTGTAATCAAATCTAACCTGCCAAATACCGCCAGTAATATCTGAAAGTAAATCTCTAATATATTTACCAGTTCTTATATCCCAGAGCTTTAACATTCTTTCGCTTCCACTGATAATTCTAAGCCTATCATGCTGGAAGCAAGTAATAGCAGTACTATGGCCCTCAAGCTTAAATACATTTTCACCAGTTCTAGGATTCCAGACTCTAACAGTAGAATCCGCAGCAGCAGAAACTAAAGTTTCATCCGATAATTCCAATAATCCAACTAAAGAAGTATGCCCTTCTAGAGTATGCAAAAGTTTGCCTTCTTCAATATCCCAAATATTGATTGTAGAATCCATAGAACCAGAATAACATTTTTTGGAAGCGAAGTTAAGTGTGGTAGAATAAATTCTATCACTATGCCCTGTTAAAATATGTATACATCTACCATTTTGAAGCAAATCCCATACTCTCACAGTAGTATCATAAGATCCAGAAACTACAAGGTTACCATACGCACAAACTGATCTTACTGATTGTGTATGACCTAACAACACAGCTACTAAGTAAGGGTT
The DNA here is from genome assembly GCA_030563145.1 of Schwanniomyces polymorphus var. africanus. Classification (NCBI taxonomy): domain Eukaryota; kingdom Fungi; phylum Ascomycota; class Pichiomycetes; order Serinales; family Debaryomycetaceae; genus Schwanniomyces; species Schwanniomyces polymorphus. Next base: position 668,189 of record JAKUBG010000001.1, read on the forward strand.
TTGTCCATCAGTAGTATCATACATGGGTTGATCCGCACATTCATCCACATTGGGTAACTTCCAAACATGCAAATTATGATCTCTAGAGCCTGTTACAATTAAGGGTACCTCAGGAAATATTATATCTTCACCTGAATCATTAACACCAATTTTAACAGGGTGAATAATATCGAGGCATCTGATTGTAGAAGTATGCCCTCTAAATACATGCGTACATTTACCAGTTTTAATACTCCATATTCTAACAGTCCTATCAGTAGAGCCACTGACTAATGTATCCCCTGTATATTTAAGAGCCCAAACACCACCTTCATGACCTTTTAATACCTTAATTAGTTTTCCAGTCTTGACACTATAGATATTTATCAGCTTGTCATCAACACCAGTGACGATTTTCTCATCATCATGTTGTAAGCAAGTAACAACATTGCTTCCGTGTCCTGGAACGCTTATTCTCTTAGGCTCATACTTAGGATCCATCCATCTATTCAAGATTGTCCGCCTCTTTTTGTATAAAGTTTGCGCCATGTTTGCACCTGGGATTCCAGAATGCCAGTCTGTAAGTAATTCCTCATCGTTTAACTCTCTCAGTATCTCTTCATCATTTACTACTAATTTATCCCTTTTAAGTAATTTAATCCATATGGCTTCGTTATTAATTATTTTATACCAACTTGAACAAACTTCTGAAATTGACAAAAGGGTTTTATAATCTAAATGAGAAAGAATCCTGTAAGATATTTCTAGTGGTAAATTACTTACGACATCTCTTTTTAAATTATTAAAAAGAAGGTCGTCAAAAGAACTCAACGATGTACGATTAATATTTTGCAATAGTTTGAAAATAAGATGGTTTTGATTTTTATCATTTAAGTAGCCTGAAAGACCCATTATCATATCTATTAATTCTGCTTGCGTTGTTGGAACATGTATTAGATGGTTTTCGATGGGGGAGTATGCAAGTTTAAACTGAGCACTATGGTCAGGAGAAGCACTTGGAGAGGGGAGAGGAAGCTGCTGAGGTTGCTCTTCAATGTCTGAAACAGGCGGATTTGGAGGAGAATTCACAATAGGTGTTCTTGGATGCACAAAAGATTTCTCATTATTGTGCTCATCAATATTTTTTGGAGATATCACACTAGTTAATCTTCTCTTAGACGGATGTATAGAAGAGTTTTCTCTTGTTGCAAGCCCAAACATCAAGTTGCTATGCACCGATATTTGGCTACTAGACTCCATGTCAGATAAAACCATGTCATCACATGCTTCACTACCGTCTATTTCGTCTATTTTTGCTTCTTCACTATTTCTTATTCTTTTTCTATTTTCACGTAAAGAGCCATCAGCTGATAGTAACGATAGGTTTTCATATTCTCTGTCTAAACAAAAATCTAACAACTTCCCCCCAGGGTTCACTAACCTAAAATCTAGCTTAGGTGAAATGTCTTTAAGGGGATATATTGGTGGATTATTTGTAGGCGCCATATTCTATGCAAATGTATATTCACCACGAAGTCACAGTCCAAACGTATTAGTCACTTTTAATATATTGTGTAAAATTATAGCAGGTAATATTGTTGTCGCTTTGCTTGTAAAAAGACTGCTAGTTTTTATTTGTGTCCTACTAATATTATGGTATAAGTAGTATTTGCTCCACTCAAATACTTTTAATTTTATATCACACTTCCCAAACTTCTTGCTTGATGTTAACAAGCTTATGTCTTATAACACTGGGTAGACTATATTTTGGTTGGGTTGTATAAATTACAGGAGAAATAAACTAACCGATTTCGAACAGATTGTCTGCAGGCTATATTTCACACTACAATGAGTCTTTTTCTTTTTTTGTATTCTAAGTGTCACAATATCTACGGAAATTAACTATTACTATTTAATGACGTTCTACTTCCTTAAAGATTGGTGATTAAGATACCAGGTTCACCAGGAATAGCACTATCAACGATTTTACCTGTAACATTAATTTCAACATCGTCACCGGTAAGTACATTAATTCCGGACTTAGCACCGTTAGAGAACTTAATAACTTCAATTTCTTTAATGTCAATGGTAACAGAAGACTTTTGAATGTTCGAAATAACCAGTTTGATGGTGTCGGTTTCATCGAAGGTTAATTCTCTGTTAAATACAGTCTGTGGGTCTTCTGTAGCTAATCTTTGCTTCAAAAGGGAAATGAAAGGCATTGCGCGTTTCATGTCTTTACCGACCTTTTCCTTGATGATTTTATTATCGTTTAAGGATTGGTTTTCGAACAATTCTCTAACGATTTCAATGTAGTTATCTTGCCATTCTGGGAAACTGGAAGAAACGAATAAAGTCAACTTGGCTGGCTTGCTAGCATCGATTTCTGAAGGCTTACCACCCTTCTTTTTCTTCAAGACATTAGCTTCAGTTTCACGAATAGATCTACTTAATGATCTGACGTATTCTAATGCATCGCTGATACTCTTGGAGATTGGAACAGAAGCTCTTGGGAATTTAGCATTATGAACAGAAACACCCTTGTTTAAGAGTTCGAAGTATAAGTACTCCGCAAAATGTGGAGCAATTGGAGCTAATAACAAAGCTTGGGTTTCAATATACTTAAGAACCAAGTCCTTGTGCATACCGATGTTAGATGAAACAGAATCTCTGTAGTAATCTCTAGCAGTTTGGAAATCAAATAAACCAGTCTTCAAAGCAGCCTTGTAGTAAGTAGCTTCATATAATTCATAAGTCTTTTCAATTAATACGTTCATTTCATTTTCGAAAGCAGCATCGAAGAAAGAATCCTTAGGACCAGTTCTTAAAGAATCTTGGTTCTTTAAAATTTCTTCACACCATTCCTTCATAGTGGTCAAACGTAAAATAGCGGCATTAGCATTAGATTCATCAAAGTTAGCATCTTCGACGGTATCACCGGCATCAGCCAAAGCAATTCTAGAGGCATCAGCACCATATTTCTCAACGGTTTGTTCCAAAGTCAAGAAGTTACCAGTTGATTTGGACATCTTGGCATTATTCAACATTAAGTGACCGTTGGCTCTAATTCCTTGTGGCCATAATTTCTTAGGGAATAAAGCAACATGAGTGTAAATGAAGAAAGTCAAGTGATTAGGAATTAAATCCTTACCAGAAATTCTAACATCTAATGGATAAAAGTACTCAAATTCTCTTCTCATGGCTCTTAATTGTTCTAATGGAATATCAGTAGATACATTTTCACGACGAGAGAAAATGAAATCAAATACTTCATCAGTCATTTTACTTGGGTCAATATTGAATTTACCTGGAACTTTACCATAGTAGTCAGAGTGTAAGAAACGAGCAATTGTATAGTAAGCCATGTAAATAGTAGAATCAGATAATGATTCAATTAAGTATTTCTCATCCCAAGGCAATCTAGTACCTAAACCAAAGTTTCTAGTAACAGCCCAATTCTTTAACCAATCCAAAACACCTTCAAAACCATGTCTGGTTTCACTGGCAAAAGTTTGCATATTAGCTAAGCAATCAAGAGCTTGAGACTTCCAAGAGTCTTCACCATAGTCGATATACCATTGATCTTCTAAGGATACAACACACTCGTCACCAGATCTGGAAATAACAAGACCTTCTGGCTCATTATAGACAAAAGCATCACCAGCAGCAACAAGATCAGCCTTAACCAATGGCTTGGCATCACTAGACTTCATACCGGAATACTTACCGTGGACCATAGTACCATTATAAAAACCTTCCTTGTAAGCAGATTCCTTGGCTTGAGCTAATTGAACAGCATCCTTTGGAGATTGAATCTTTAACTCGTTAACTAAGAACTCAGCACATTTGTCACCATATCTTTCGGTTTTGATGATTGGGATAATGTTATCACAAACCCATTCCTTTTCTATCTTGTAATATTCAGATTTGTTCAATAAATCTTTAGTTGTTATGTAATCATCTGGAGAATCAGATGGAACACATGTAACAACACCAGTACCCTTAGAAGCCAAAACAGTTTCCATAGGTAAGACACGTAAGTTCTTATTAACAGCTAATGGTGCATCAATCTTAGATCCAATCATCTCCTTACCGTTAATAGTAACTACAGGCTTATAGTAACCTCTCTTTGGAGTCAAACCTTGGTAAGACATGTTCTTAAAAGCACGTTCAGTGGTTATGTAGTAGTTTCCTTCACCAGCTTCAAAAATACCGTAATCAATCTTAGGGGAAACAAAACAACATGTTTGACCGTACATAGTTTCTGGTCTTAAAGTAGCAGCAACTAAGAATACATTTTTACCATTTAAGTCAAATTTATTTTCTTCAAAAATCTTCTTGGCACCTTCTGCAAACTCAGTAACCTTGATTTTGATACCTGTGTATTCTTGAGGGTTAACACCTTCACCAGATTGTCTATCATGATCTAAACAAGCTTGTCCATCCTTTTCTGAGTAAATAGTGTATCTTTCTCCGAATTTAATCTTACCACAGTCCCTTAATCTATTGATTTGCCATCTGACGAAAGCATCATAGAATGGATTTGCATCAGTGGTAACCATAGAACGTCTCCAATCAACTCTACCACCAAAATCGGTGACATGTTTTTGAACTAAAGGTGGGAAATAGTGAAGCCAGTAGTCAGAATCGGCAAATTTTACTACTTCTTCTTTGGAAATACCTAATTGCATCATAATTTCGAATTGGTATTTACCTCTACCTTGCTTAGCAACAGCCTTAGATTTTTTAGCGCTGAACTTAGTAACATCTTCTCTCTTAGAAGCTGCCTTTACTTCGGGTTCTTCTTCATCAGCTGGGACGCCGGAAAAATCTTCTCCAAATAATTCAATTTCTCTCTTAATCTTGTCAGCAGAAGCTTTGATTGGCATACCTGTACAGTGGAATCCTAATGGAAAAAGTGCCCTTTTACCATTCATTCTTTCAAAACCTGTAGCAAACTCCACCTTAGATAAAGTGAAACTATGACCAGCGTGTAAAACACCGTTCATGTATGGGTAAGCCATGGTAGCAAAATACTTTGGGTATTTCTTTCTCAATTCTTCAGCATCATCGGTTGCGTCTTCTTCGATAGTTGGGGCATCAACTTCAAAAAGCTTTTGTTCAGCCCAGGATTTTTGATACTTCTTTTCTATTTCAATCAAAGCATCTCTACGTGATGTGTTTTCGAACTTAACAGGAGCACTCATCCTTGCAGTATCAGCTATTAATGATATCAAGTTTTTTTTTTCCCAAAAAATGCTATTTTTCATTATTCTATATAAGGTCGTGTATATAACAATCTATATGAGTCAGGAGACAGATTTTATATTATCTTGAAGTTTTTCTTCTTTTAACTTGAGTAGGTACCATTAATGCCCTCTTTTGCGGAGCTGAATTACTTGGTAATCCCTTCATTAATTGTAGTAGTTTGTCTTTCAGGGAGATTTCTATTTTTTCCCCATTAAATTCGGCATTTGCAAGTAACAAAGACGCTTTCCCAGAGTCTGAGGCACTTGAAAATTCTACTAACGCCAGTTCATATCTATGATAAACTTCAACCTTATTAACAGGACCTACTTTTTCTGTAAAAAAATATTTTAATTGTTCATTAGTTGTTAATTCTCCTAAATTTAACACACTGATAGTTTTCAAATCCTCAAATTCAGGAGGAAGTATATGATTGTCTTTATGACCATCGACTTTTTGAATATTTAATTTACGTTCGTCAAGCATTAAGCTTTCTTTCTTCAATGCGTTCTGGACACTTTCGGTATTTCGAAATGTGATAAAGGCATAACCATTATTTACAAAACCTTTCAACTTGTTTGCATCAGAGAGTGGGACGGTGATATTTTCGATTTCTCCAAATTGCAGAAATACCTTCTCTATCTTATTAGCATCAGTAAGTTTAAAGTTTAAGTTTTTGGCTATGATTTCATTATTTGTAGATCCTTTGTGATTTTTAGAAACTAATGGATTGGATATGTTTACCGTAAGTTTGTACGTTTTGTTGGAAAGCTTGTCTGTTAATTCCTTGCCATTTAAGGTTAGAACCGCTTTTCTTGATAATTCCGAATTGGAAAATTCAATATAACAGAATCTACGACCTTTCTTACTCTTCTGGGAGGGAAATCTTAAATTTACTATCCCTCCTATCTCTTGGAATAAATTAGAAATATCCGTTTCGGTAAAGCTTGGGGGATAGTTATTGACCCAAACAATTGAGCTTAATGATCTTTCAACATTAATTCTACGGTCTCCTAATTTATGTTTATCCTTGGTCAACGACGCAAATATTTCTTTTTCCGATTGAAATTCAATGAAATATACCAACTCATTACTTTCCTCAATACTATGTATATCAACCGGATCACCACAATCTATGAAGAAGTTTTTAATGGTATTTTCGTCAATACTCTTATCTAGATTTGATACTCGAATCGTATGGCGCTCTCTATTCCTAATTGGTTCATTTGGCTTCTTAATCGTGTCTTTAGATTCCGAAATCGTCTCCGTAGAAATATGATGTTTTTCTTCACTTTCGGACTCTTTCATTCTTTCTATTTCAAGTAATTTTACCTTAGCATCTGATTGAACTAATGAATATTTATATGAGTCTAAAGTCCCATATATTTGCTCATAATATAACCATTCTTGAATTATTCTTTCTGGCCAATCTAAATTTTTGAAATTATCAACTGCTCTTTTAAGCAAAGCAGATATTTCACTATAAGAAGAGTTTTGCTTTATTTCAAAATTATAATTATAGAGCCATACTTCGCATTGATCGTTGAATTTTACAACCATTTTTTCAATTATCTGTCTAGCTAAAGCAATCTTTTTTAATTCTTCTAATATAGAAATTGACATCTTCTCAACAGAATGAAATATGTCATTATTATGATCGATTGCAAAGTTTACAAAACCATTTATATCCTCCAAAAGATTTTTTTCTAACTCATTATTTTCTTGACTTTTAAGTAATTGAAATTCAAAAGATAGTAAAGATAAAGCCAAAATCTTCCAGCTATCATAATTGCTAGTGTTCATTAAGTCCACTTGATTAATACGTTTTCTTAAGTCCTTAAATTTTTCGTATCCATCTTCAAATATTAAACAGTTTCTTATGTATTCAGCATAAGAAATAGGATTTTCAGGATAAGTCCTTATAAATTTAAATAAGACTGCTTCGAGAAAATGTGAACTGTCACTTCTAGAGTATAAAGTGTATATGAATTTTAACCAAACTGAAATCCACATTTCTTTATTTTTCATCAGCATCAAAGATCGGTGAAATATAGTTGACAATTGAGTTGTATCAGAAGAATATCTTCCTACGGCATGTATATATTCAGACCATGTAAAAGAATCACCTGGGTTCTTTATTAGGGATATTTCAAATTCGTCATAATATTTTTGTTGTTTCTGTGTTTTAGAATAGACTTTACTTGCAATTACCATATGTTGCTCATAATCATCCTTCGCATATTTAGAAACAAATTTTGAGAATTGACTAAATGACTCAGATAACTCAGCGTGTGGGTAGCTAATGCATTTTAATTGTAGTTTAAGTAAAACTTGGAAGTCTTCTTCAGACTTACTTTTCTCATAAATCTGAGTAAAAAAAGACAAGACTATACCCCAAACTGTCCTATATCCTTTATAATCATAAACAACGTCATTTAGTGCCCTTAAAAATATATTTCTTAATTCATCCTCGTCAATAAAATCATCAGATTCTTTATAAAGTTCCCAACAATACATTATATACTTTGACCAATATTCAACTACAGGATACTCCGCAATGATTTTTTTGTAAAAATCCAATATTAATGGTACACGAATATCTTCATCTTCAATTGAATTTAAATCATCAAGCCACTCTGCGATCTCCTTAATGCTATATGTAAAATAATTGAGTTTATCGTATCTCGCAGTGACAAGTTCCTGAATATACAAATCCCTATCCAATTTTAACCTTTCTATTAATTTATTATGATTACTGACATCATAAGGATTGTTTTTGACATTGTATTGAAGACGAACGATTTCACTATCACTCATCATTAATTGTACTTAAACAGAGAACAGAGGTACCTTAGATAAATAATAAAATAATAAAGATAATCTTTCTCTCCGCGAAGTGCCCAGTGCACGTAACCTGATGCGATTGAAAAAAATCATAATTGATCTTTAAACAGCTTATAATACTTTTGAAGTGAAGATGGACGCCAAAGTTTATTTGAAATCTTACGGATGGACCGAAGGAGAAGCGTTAAAGAAAGGTGGTCTTAAAAAGCCAATTCTTGTTAAGCACAAAAAGGACACTAAGGGTTTGGGCCACGAGTCTAAAGATACTGATGTTTGGTGGGAAAAACTCTTTGATGGTCAGTTGAAAGGATTAGAAGTTAATAAAAAAGCTGAGGGTTCTATATCCTTTTCTCAAAATTTAGATGTTGTTTCAGATACAATCAGGAAATCCACGTCTCCTTTGTATAGGATGTTTGTAAGAGGTCAAGGTTTGAAAGGAACAGTGGGAAGTACATCCTATACTGATATTAAGTCCATAAAGGTAGATGCTAAAGAAGTAATAGAAAAGTCCGAAAAGATTTTAAGTAAGCAATCTCTTGTAGATGAAGAAAACAAGAATAAGAAACACAAAAATGCTAAAAAGAGTAAATTAAAGAATAAAGACATAAAACATAAAGCATTGAAGAAGGAGAAGAAGGAGAAGAAGGAGAAGAAGGAGAAGAAGGAGAAGAAGGAGAAGAAGGAGAAGAAGGAGAAGAAGGAGAAGAAGGAGAAGAAGGAGAAGAAAGAGAAGAAAGAGAAGAAAGAGAAGAAAGAGAAGAAAGAGAAAAAAGATAAAAAGGATAAGAAACCATCTGAAAAGGAAAGCATCAAGAGGATGCGTTCCTCTACTGATGATGATAGAAAAGCATTGAAAAAATCGAAAATTAGTACAGAAAAGAACTAGAAAAGTGATAGAAAGAAATCTAGAAGGTGAAGCTCGATAATTTAAGAAATAATAAATATACTGGCTTCATTTTTATAACATGTATACTAGAATAGAAATTTGATAGATAATTTATTTTACTTTGTGTAACTTATCGCTATACAAAAATACAGTAAATTTTGTTACTGATAACTACATAACAGCTCACTGAGTCAACTACGGAATGATACACAGATGGATGAATCCAAAAGTAGAATAATTATTGGAAATTCTAAAGATGGTTACCGCTGGATCACTGTATTATATATATTTCTAGTTGCAGTCATATTAAGATATACATATAAAACATGGAGTCTAGTATTAATAGGTGCTTTTGGCTGTTTGTGCTACATTATGTATTTAGCAGTATGCATAAGAATGCCCAGGCGTAGAACTAAAATAGCCATTCAAAAGAAATTAAAACTACTTACTGCTTCGAATTGGAATGAATATGTGGAACATTTACATTTTGTCCAAGCTGAAAATACACCTATCATTAGAGAATCATTTTTAATTTCAGAAACGATTGAAGATTTTATTGATCTTATTATTCGAGAATTCATTAGTAAATGGTTTGTGAACATTTCCAAAAGTACAGTTTTTCAAGATTCGGTTACAAATGAATTAAGATTTGTAGTAAGTAACTTAAAGACGAGACTAGAAAAAATCAATTTTGCAGATCTTCTTGTCTCTAAAGTTACGCCTACTTTAACTGATCATCTCAATCATTTCATCAAGGCATATGATGCTGTTAAGACAAAGAATAATAAATTAGCAACAGATTCATTTGAATTTCTAGTGGAAGTGGCTCAACAGTATGATGGAGGAAAATTACACCCTGGAGTAACTGTATGTAACGAAATAAATTCTATTTCGGATTCGAATGAAAAGAAATATTTAAGAAACAAAATTTCTTCTATGCTTCCGTACTTGTTGTCAGACAATGAAAAGACTAATACTATATCGACATCTTTGATAAAAGAAATTCTCTCGTGTACTATATTGTATAGTGTATTTCAAATGATGTCGGAAGGTGATTTTTATAATTTAATGATTGCAAGGTTCATAGGTGATAACCTAAAACATAAATATCAAGTAAACCAATTAAGAGCAGCATTGAAAGAATACTCACAAAGGTTAGATCAAAATGAAAATAGACACAAGTTAAGTGGCGATACAATTATAAATAGAAAAAGGAAGCTGACTATTAATATCAATGACGATATGAGTGATAGTGATTATGCCGATATTTTGCACATTGTTAGCACAGAAGCAAATTTGGACGAGCTAAAAATGTTGAAAGTCAAATTGCTTAATCGGCTAAAAGAATACAGAAAAAAAAACAACAGTGAACTAAATGGAGGAAAATTGGCAAAATTAAGAACTTGCCTCTTAAAGGTTAATGAACAGATTTCGAAAATGGGAAGTTCTGCTTCTATAATTGCTGATAGGAAATCTAAAGATTATTCTAATCGTGTAGATGTTACTCGTGTATTAGGTGATAAATCAGCTTTTTCGATATTTTTTGAATTTATGGACGATAAAGGTAAGAAGATGCTCAGGTTGTGGCAAATGATTGAACAAATTAAAGCTCCTTTAGAGGATTCCACTATCGATATTGATGGAGAAAGTAAATTAAATCTATCATCTGAGTTCTCAAGTGTTGATGATATAAATTCTATTTATTCTACCTTTTTTAACGATAAAGACATCGAGGTTCCGAGAGAAGACTTTAAGGCAGTTCAAGATTTTATAAACTGTAAAAATATGGAGAGACTTGATCTCTATAGAAATGCTAGGAAGCATCTTTTTAAATTGCAAAATCAAATCTTTGATAGAATCCTGCAATACTATCCGGCCTTTAAAAAGTCTTCATTTTTCTCTAAAGTATTAGATTTAAGTTCTATTAAAATGGATCTAGAATATTCATCTGCAACTTCGAGTGATAATGAGAATCAGGATGACAGGATAAATGAAAGATTGGATTCTAAGACAATTAAAGGAATAGATAATGCTAATTTTCTTTTGAAGAAAAAGTTGAGTAAAAATGTTGTTAAGGCTGTGGAAGATGCATTTACGGAGATTATGAAATCTGAACAAAGTGGAAATATCGATTCGATGAGTAATAAAGATTCTGTTGTCTCTGAAAATTTAAATTTGAAAAGCGATTTACTAGGTGATTCATCCAGTTTATTTGAAGAAAATAACTTTCGATATCCTAGTAAAAATAAGAACTCGAATTTATTTGATGATACTAATGGAGAATATGATAGTGATAGTGATTCATTAGAATTTGATTCGGATAATCAAATGCTGGGCTCCCTGGAATTGGAGAATAATGATAATTCTGATCTGCAACTTTTTTTGGCTGCCCCAGGAAACTTAAGTCTTTCAGAAGAAATATCAAAGCTCACTGATGAAATTGAGAAGCTAGATGAGCAAATGATCCTTTTGGAACCTTTGATAAGAAAAGCAGAGTTGACAAATAACATACCTGAATTAAAAATCTTAAGAAAATCAAGAACAAGTTTGGAAAGAGAAATAATGTCGAAAGAATTGCAAAAACAGCAATATATTGTACAAGAGAATGACAACAGTTTGTATGGTAAGTCTACTGTTAGAATACAATCATATATTAGTGGGCAAGAGAATGGTAAGGATTTTATTTTATACATTGTTGAGGTGCAGAAATTCTCCAGTGAAAATCCAAATATTATCACAGCAGGTTGGATCGTTGCGAGAAGGTATAGCCAATTTTTTAAGCTCCATGAATATTTAAAGTCGAGATATCTGGTAGTATCTGGATTGAAATTTCCTAATAGAATAGTGAGTGTACTTAAATTTAACCAGCAACAGCTAGTTGAATTAAGGAAAGCTAAACTAGAGGAATATATCAGACAACTTTTGGCAATTCCTGAAGTATGTTCAAATCGAGTATTCAGATCATTTTTATCTTCAGAGAATTTTAATATTAGGAAGAACCAGTTATTTGAAGAAAAGCAAGATAAAAAACTGAAAAAAGGATTGAAAATTGCAACAGCATTATATGGTGGAATTTCAAATCATATAATAGCAAATCAAAGTCTGCAGTCGACAAATCCAGCTGCGATGGATAACTTGAAGGATATAGAGCGGGAATTAAGACAGTTTGATGAGGGTGCAAATAATGAAATTAAAAAAGTATTTGTTAAGCCAATTTGTGACTTTTTAGCAACAGTTTTTAAACTCAATTCGTCTAATAGTTGGCTTCGGGCAAGAGCATTATTAGTAATCCTTCAACAAATTTTTGGAAGTACTATCGAGAGAAAAGTATATGAGCTTGTGCAGTACAATCTTCAGTCAGAGGAGAGAGTATTAGATATTTTAACGTTGTTGAAAAATATAGTCTTTCCTAATGGTAAATTTAAAGACCCTCCTATTTTTCGGAACCTGATTGAACGCTCAACAACTAAAAACGATGCAAATGTTTTACTAGGGGTGTTCATGAACGAAACTTTTTCAAAAATATTCGGTTCTTCAAACACACGATACGCACACTTTATAATATTTGAAATGCTTCAGAACGACTTCTTAAATAAGCATTTGCTTTTCGAAATACTAGACGTATTCATTAGTGAATTGTTTCCAGAAGCAGAATCAAGATGATGTCATATCCAAATCAGGAAATAATATGTTAACGTGACCTAGGTCATGAGGTTGATTTGCTTGGCCCCCTCGGTGGGTTATAAAGAACCTTGAATTTGCCCGATATTCATCATCTTCATTACATACTTAATGTCAAGCAACAAAGAACAAGAACCAATTGTCCCAGAAGGATGGTTGGCAAGATTTGATGATAAATATAAAACTTGGTACTATGTCAACTTAAAGACAAAAGCGTCTCAGTGGGAGGCTCCAAAGGGTACTACATTCGCATCCCCAGCTAATGATGTACCACCACCAGCTTATAGTCCTGGTGAATCAAAGGCCAATGTAAGCAACTCAAGTAATAATATTAGAGATCAACAACAGCCTCCAAGACAGCAAGCAAGACAAGCACCTCCAGCACAGCGTGGTTATCCACAGCAATATCAGCAGCCTTATCAACAGCCTTACCAACAACCATACCCTCAACAATATCCTCAGCCTTATGCACAACCTTATCCTCAACCTTATCCACAACCTTATCCTCAACCTTATCCTCAGCAATATGCTCAACAACCAAAGAGAAGTGGATTTGGTGGTGGGTCAATGGCAATGGGTGTCGGTGGTGGTCTTTTAGGTGGGATGTTACTTGGTGAAGCATTGGATAATCATAATGATATGTCTGGTTATGAAGCTGGTTACGATAATGGCTATGATAATGGCTACGACCAAGGTTTTGACTCTGGTGGTGGTGATTTCGGTGGTGGCGATTTTGGTGGTGGTGATTTTTGATAAATCGCTACTTTGCTAGTTATATTTTACATACTATACTTTCAGTATATACAATAAATGCCATTATGTAGATCATATATTATGGTGATTATATATTATAATTAATATCTATTAATTTTACTTTAGGCACGTGATTTGCTTATGTAATATTGGAGTTCGATTTTTTCAACCAACCAAGTATTGAGAAATGAGCTTTACATATAAAGAATACTGCTACATAGAAGTAAGAGATAAGACTAATAGAATGAGATTTACTAGAGTATTAAAACAAGCTGAAGAAGTTTTGGTTAGATCTGCTTCAGGATATCCAACTGGTGTAACCGGTTTGTACCAACATCCAAACCCAAGACCTGCTTTGATAGCATTATACAACAATACATTGACTGTCTTAGACAAGAAATTTCCAAAGGATTCTATTTACAGACAATCTGTCGAAGCATTAACTAAGAACAGATTGAATGTTGTTGAAAATGAAGAAATCACTGAGAACATAGAAAATAAAATTGGAGGTGGATTAATTGAAGAAATCGTTATCCAAGCTCATGAAGAATTGAACTTAGCACATGAGTTAGCTAAATTAAAATGCTGGGAAGAATTAGAAGAAAAGCCTCTTGAAGATCAATGGACTTACTTCGGTAAGAAAATCTAAGTATACCGCATGTTAATTTTTGAAAACTCGCCAAAAAAGACACTTTCATTTATTTATATACTTTTCAATTTAAAGATGATGTTGTTAAAGTTAGAGATTAATTTAACTCCGATATCAGTCTTATGTCATCAATCTTTATATTTTATGTGAATATTATAATATAAGCATTACTATTACTAGTATTATTATTACTATTACTATTATTAAACTAAAGACTAAATATTTATGTAGAGGGAAGAATAGTCGTTTACCAAAAACCATATTTATTGTGTGAAAGTATTGCTATTTAAATATAGGCAGTATTATAGAGGAATGTTTAAAACAAGATTATAAACTAAAAAATGAGATAAATGAGACAGATATTAAACCAAAGTCAATTCCGCCTTTGAATATTTCAGCTAACAACAGTTGCTGTTGATACCCTTTGATGATGAATTAGAAACATCTATTCCTCCGTTGTTGTTATTTTGTGAAGCTTCGGTGTCAACATGTTTGTCCTGAATAATTCCAGCAAGTTCATAAAAGATGGAATCGACATTTTCATTGCTCTTAGCACTAGCTTCAAGGAATGGGATGTTCAACTTAGCAGCTAATTCTTGACCCTGTTCCGTAGAGACTTGTCTACTTTCTTCGTCGTCACATTTATTACCAACTAAGAAAATTTGGGCATCTTCATTTGCATGTTGAGTGACAGTTTCGAACCAGTTTACAACGTTTTCAAAAGTCTTAGATTCGGTTACATCGTATATCAATACAATACCCATGGCACCTCTATAGTATGCGGTGGTGATTGTTCTAAATCTTTCTTGTCCTGCTGTATCCCATACCTGCAACTTGATTTTTTTACCTTTACTTTCAATAGTTCTGATCTTGAAATCAATACCGATTGTGGTTATGAATGATGGATTAAACTTATCTTCGACGAATCTTAACAATAAGCATGATTTGCCAACACCGGAATCTCCTACCAACAACAATTTCATGATCATATCGTATGATCTAGATGGTGCTCTGCCGCTCATTTCTGTAATTTAGGTTTAGACGTTGCTTTATAGATATATTACTAGTATTCCAAATCAAAATAACAAAACAAACTGTTGATATGGATTAGTTAGAACGAATTACCTTTTCAAATAAACGAAATTAATATTTGAAAGAGTAGTGTATTATCGCTAAATTCGGACTGGCCGCGATATTATCTCCAGCAATGTCTCAATATGTTTCTAGTATATCTATATAAGTTTAGGATATATCTTGTTATTTACCATTATTTACACTCATCCAATTTATAAGAAAACTTGGGCATTAATTTCAACAGATGATGCAGCGTAAGGTATTTCGAAATAGCTCATAACTTCTGGGTGTAAGACACCAATAGAACCGATTGCAACACCCTCGGCCCCTTCGGTGGCTCTAAAGAATACTTTAGCGCCTCTACCAGGGAAGAAAGTTGGGTTCTCTTTATCTTCTTTAATCCAGTAACCTCTAGACTTGTTTTCTTCTGGGTTTTCAAGCCATGGAGTTCTCATAGTTTGCATAATCTTACCTAATAAACCTTGAACAAATTCGAAACCTGAAGTCTTACCAGCATAAATTGCACACCAGTTACGTTGGTTGAATGCTCCTCTTTCCAACTCTGGATTCTTCAAAACAATGTCACCACATTCAAAAACCCTGATTGGTAAAGAGTGCTTTCTGTTTTCCTTAATAGTCTTTAATATACCTGGTAACAAAGTAGTTCTAACAACTTGATACTCAATAGTCTTTGGATTTTCTAATTTAACAGCAGTAGTGTTGTCATCAGCGACTCTTAAGAACTTAAAGTTTTCGTCATGAGAACATAAAGTCAATGGCATGACTTCTGAGTAACCAGATTGAGAAGAGGCTAATCTCAATATATCACCAACTTTGTTAATTGGCAATGGTGCAGCAATAAGGGAATCACTCTTTGGCTTCGTCTTTTTCAAATTGTCGTAACCGTAAGCTATAGCAGCATCTTCCATGATATCACATTGATGTAAGATATCAGATCTAGTTATTGGAATTTTGACGTCAAGCAATTCTTTAGATTTAGTAGATGGAGAAGCATCTAAAGACATCTTCTTTAATAATTTAGAAAGCTCTTCAGGGCTGTAATCTAATCCAACACAAGAGTTGATGTAAGAAACTTCTGCCTCAGCAGTTCTAGGTGTGAGATTAGGAGTAACACGGGATTCACCATTATGTTCAGAAATAATTTGAACTGGCTCAATTTCAAATGGCGCTTCACAGTAACGAGAGAACATAGCAACAATTTGATTGATGACAATTTCAGTCTTTGTCTTGTCAGTAGCAGTAACTTCAATGAAAACATTCTTTGTATCTAAAGTAATCTTGGAGAGATCAGAGTTGATAATAGGAGGTAAAGAAGCAACATTTCTGTTAGCATCAAGAATTACTGGATACACTGGAGAGTCTTTGATTATGTGCAAATACTTTCCTAAATGTTTATCTTTTTCGTAAAATTCCATGAAATTTTCTCCTTTCAATTCCTTTTCTTGATTTAATGGAGTGAATTTGATTTCTGATGGTGGCAAGGCTTCGTAAGTGAATGGTGGAGTGAGCTTGTCCAAATCATGGGTACCAATGGCAACCAATGTTCTATTACGGCATAAATTGGTGTGCAATTTATCTTGCAAAGAAATAAATGATGCATAACGTCTTTTATCAAATTGAACATTTCTTAAAATAGCAGAAGCTGCGTATGGACGAACTTGCTTAGTGGATTCTTTGATGGTCAAACTGATTTCTGGGGTCTTAGGGTTCAACTTGTATTGAATACTCTCGGATCTTCCTAAAAACTCATTTAAGGCTTGTGCAATACCCTCAATACATAACATGTCATATCTATTGGCAGGAATTTCAATCTTTAATTCTGGTCTTTCATCACCTTGGCACTCATCGGTAGTATCCTCATCTAATTCGATACCAAATTCGAAACATAACGCATCGAATTCTTCAGTAGTATACTCTCTACCTAATAATTCGTAAAGGTCGCTCTTATCTACGGCAATAGTAGGCATGTTTTAGCTTCTCTTGAATGTTCTAACTACGTCAAATATATCAAAAACCATTTCAACAATTCTCAAGTCGTGAGTCAATCAATGAAATATTTTTCCAAGTACGTGATATAAATTACGCAGGTATATACGATAGCGTAAACGTTAATTATAATGCAAATTACGCTATTTATCATGGGTTCTATTTGTATTTGAATTGACAGTTAACTCATTAACTTCTTCCTTCAAAGCATCGACGTCAAATAAAGTTGGACTTTCATATTCATCTGAATTTTTCTTACTCTCCTTATTAGCGTGCTCCTCATTTTTTTTGTCTGTCTCTCCGTATATATCCCACCAATCTTTTTGTTTTGGCTTAAACCAATTCTTCCACGTTTTCTTTGTTTGGTCTTGTTTAGACTCTTTAATCATTTTTGCTCTAGCTTCATCAAATTCGTTAATTAATTTTCTTGTCTTTTCTCCTTGTTCAGGATCTGGTTCTTCGATTTCAGCGAATTCCTCACTAAGAACTTGCCAATCCATTGCCTTCAAAATTTTAGGAATTGCCTTTCTATAGGACATATGTCCTTCGACAAATTCCGTACAGTTAATATTTTCAATCCCATCTACATTAATAGAAGAAATCCCTGCGACTGACAGAATACCACCTCCTGTGGCTCTAAATAAATATCCTAAAATCCAATCCTTCTTAGAATAGCCATTAATAAACTTTCCTGTGACCACCGACCTAGCAAGCGCAACTTGTTCAAGATGAACTGTAATGGGGCATCCTAGAATAATAACGTTTTCGACTAACCCATAGCCTCCTCTTTGAGCTAAGTCTATTAAACATGAATAAATCATACGTGCACCTAATGAAAATCCCACCAAGGTAATGGGTCTAACACCTAAATTACCTGACATTATAGTATCAGCTAATATCTTACCTGCTTTCCACGCTCTATCTAATGACACATTCCAAGGATTATCTAACAAATATGAAAGTTTTGTAAGTGCCATTGGTAATTGAATAGCAGACATTAAAGCTGTTAAAACAGTAGCACCTAAAATCTGCTGGATAGATGTGGTTAAAGCTTCACTTGCCAAAATGTTAATAGTTTGACCCATGGACTGAAGCATTTCTGGTTCCCAAAGTAAAGAAAACATATCTCCCATAACAGGATCAACAGTTGAAAATGGTAATCTTACATCATCTAGATTACCATTCATCCATCCACTAACAGTAATAATTAAATTTGTACGTTTATTGTTATGTAAGGGTTTTAGTTCGAAGGTTTGAACTTCACCTAATCTTCTTGCTCCTGCTTTTGAACCCACTTTTGCTCCCGCAAATACACCACCTGTTGTTATTATTGCACTGCCTCCTACACCTGCTAGAAAACCACCAGCACCACTTATTCCAACAGTTGTGAGACCAGCTGCTAAACCTGCCCCTATGACAGGAGCTAACAATCCCGCTGATAATCCAATAGCAAGACCACCACCTAGAGTGGCCAATCCTATATATGCCAATCTTTTCTTTTTGTTTTTTTGAATACGTCTTTGGATAAACAGCTTATCGTTAAGTTTTTCGTCATCATTGTCCAATGACTTATTTTGATTATCAGTATCAAGCTCAAGACTTTCCATCAACCTTCTTTCAAATTGCAAAATTTCAAGGCCAGAAATTCCAAGGCTGTCAGCAAATTTTACTAACAATGTACGGGATCTTGCATCGTAGTACCCATCGCTTAATAGTAATAAGAAAAGGTCACAGACTAGAACCCATCTTAAATCAAACGGATGCTCCGGATCTAGCTCAGTACGTTTCTTGTTAATCCCCTTAATACTATCCCCAGTTAAACTCTTAGTTAAATCTGCAATTTCGAGCCCATGGATGCTGAGATTCTCTATCATTTTTTGTTCATCAGCAACTAAATTTAAATGTTCATAGAGTTTAGATATGACATACATTGACCAGTTTGCAAAATTCTTCTGACTCATACTTAACGTTCTTGCTATTTTCATACTAGTAGAACGTTTTATCTTTGCTAAATCCGTTGCCATTTCAACGGTAAAAAGTTTAACAAGTCCAACATACGCAAATTTCTGATTATCATCAAGCATCCCTCTGGTAGATTGTAGCGTTTCATTGTAATCTATATCATCGACATTATAATCTGAATCTGAATCTGAATCTTCATCATCTGATACAAGAATTTTTTCTTTGACTTTAGGATTTATGTTACTTGTTAAGAATAAGAAGTCAGTCTTTCTATCCAATAATGAATATTTGGCAACTTGCTCTTCAGTATCTATCTTTGTGTATCCTTTAAATCCATTCTTATGATCATTCTTTAAATATTCTGATGAAGTAAATTCCAAGTCACCTCTCTCATTATAATAATCTGTTTCACTTACTGCTGCCATCGATTTCCATTCTGTAGCTTTGATATTAAAAAAATCATCTTCATTAATTAATTTCTGTGTATTGCTTTGTGTTGAAGCGGGTTCTAACTTCACATCACCATTTGAACTCAGTCTTGGTCTGCCAGAGGTAATGACTTTTTCCGCTGGTGTATTATCAGTTCTGTTGCCAGTGCTACTAAAATCAAATTCCACATAACTATTTTCAGGTGTATATGATTCATATGCTGGGGGTTCAGGAGGTGCTTCAGTTGTATCGTCAGTGCTACTTGAAACTGCTGGTAAACTTGGTAAAGCAGATAAACTAGTCTTTGAAGCATATTTTTGATTATAGAAAATAGGAGCGGTGTGGTTTACTTGATGTATCGAATCAGTGGAGTCAAAGTTTTCTATTTGCCTTCCTAGATTGTTTGACTCCATTATCAGTTTCAACAACTATCTAATAAGTACAGCTATATTTTTATTTTAAAGATAGATGCAGTATCACAATTATTCCAATCAAAGGAACAGCTGCAAGAATGTGCAAGCATCAGGTTATAGTGCGAATGGGTATCTACAGGATAACTAGGCTACAAAATTTTATGTATGCAACATGGTTTTACTCAAATCTCCATCAGTCAATGACCTAAGCAGAGTACAGGAATATGTTGCTACGAACCATAGTGACCGAGCTGCAACCTACAAACAATTGGAAGAACCATTTGTCTATAGGCGAGCTCAAGGTCGATCCGCTCACTATACAATCTGTCGACGGAGCTACTCTGTCTAAATGCTCAAAGAGCTTCGATATATTCTAACATGCTAGACCAAATCTACATCCATCTAATCTTATAAATACCGCTCAACCCCCGTAGGAGGACCAGTACTTACTCAACTTCAAACAACAAATGTAGACGTCTAAGACTTAATGAACTAACAGCTAAAAAATATATCAATAAACTTGCTTCACGAGCGCCGATCTGCTACAGAAAGCTACTACAACCACAAGAAGATAACCGAAGTTTAACCCTCCTGCTTGTTGAGAGCCTACCGCAACACAGATTGATGTGGTAAAAAAATAAAACCATGAGATGGTCTTTTTTCATTTCAACTTTATAGTAGTACGTTTTTTGGTATGGACACTATCATCTGTTACCCGCAAATCCATTCTTTCTTGATAGGGTTTAATACTAAATTTGACCCTACGAAGAAGTTATATGCCACAACAATAATACAATAGTATGAGCAGAAGAATAGCTAGAAGCCAAGCGCGTAAGCTGAATCATCCTGTTGTTGAACAAGAAGAAGAAGAAGTATATAATGGTAAGCTGGAAGAAACCGTTAGTAAGAATAGTTCTATACCATTCGCATCCAAGTATTCTTTCACACCCAGCAAGATTATATATCTCTTCGAAGAGACATTTCACGGAATTTTACTGTCTCCCAGTCTTCAGGAGCACATACAAATAGTTAAGGGGAACTTGTACAATAGAGACTATATCACGGCATTTGAAAATGATGACAAAAGATTTGCATACGCATCGCGATGGAGTCCAGCTAGAGCATTATCGTATTCCTCATTATTTGGTTCGTTGCTGTCCATTAGAGAGCTTCTACAAGATCCTGATTCTGAAAAAAATGTGCTATGTGTTGGTGGTGGTGCTTCGTCGGAGTTAGTTGGATTAGCTGCTGTCTTCTGTGAGCTAAAAGGTAATTGTCCAACGTCGGATTCAAAATTAAATCTCTCAATTATTGATATAGCAGATTGGTCTACGGTTGTGAACAGCATTTCTAGATATATAAAATCCAAATGGCTTTATGATGGTACTAAATTTGATACCCAATTTATTCTCGATGATATATTATCATTATCATCGGAAATTGATTATTCCAAGTTAGACTTGGTTACTTTATTATTCACTACTAATGAACTATTCTGTGAAAAAAGAACTGAAACTATTAAATTCTTACAAAAGCTAAACTCTGAATGCAAGAAAGGAAGTTATTTACTTATTGCAGAAAGCGCTGGGTCTTATTCGCATATTACTATTGGAACTAAAAAATTCCCAGTCCAATTCTTAATCGATACCGTTCTTGCAGGAAAGCCTGGTGAAAATAATGGCTCCTGGGAAATAATAGATGAAAGTGAAAGTTGTTGGTATAGAGTTGATCAAAGAGAAATTAAGTATAATATGAAGTTAGAAAACATGAGATTTTTCTATAGGTTGTATAGAAAGAACTAGCCAGTAAGCTTAGCTATTCAAGTCATTCATACGTCATAATTACATCTAGCATATAAAAGAATATATCTAAATATTTAATTTGTTAATACTTTCATTTAGTTTTTCAACAATATCAGTTTCTTCTTTAGAAGAATTAGTTGTAACTTCCCCATCAATATCACCACGTTTACATTCCTTTCCTTTATCATCCAAAGTAGGTCTAGATGACATTACTTCCTTTTTACCATTTTCAATTAATTTCTCTAATTCTGATGACCATCCTAAGAGTTCACAAATTTTTTCAACAAATTCCTCACAATCTTTTAATATAAGAATGTCCAGTGATCTCTTATCAACCTTAAAATCACCGGCAATTTCTTTGTTTACTAATACCCTTATTGCATCGTCGTTTACCTCTGATGGAAGTGATGCAAATGGATATACAGTCAAAGATGTTCCTGCAACGATAGCGATTTCAACTTCATTTGCATCAGCTTCCCATGAGCTAAAGAATTTTTCTGGTAGACCTTCTCCAAAAAAAACTATGTCCGGTTTCACATAGCCATTACAGTCTGGACAGAGAGGAACTCGGCTACCTTCTTTTCTGTTGTATATGCATTCCTTAACAATATCTCCAGAAACTTCCTTTAAACAATCTATACAATGGTTGTTAGCAAATGACCCATGAGCTTCTACAATATATTTATCATGCACTCCTGCAATTCTTTCTAATGTATCTATATTTTGTGTGTATACTCTCTTTAAAAGACCTTTATCTTGTACAAGCTTTATGAAGTAATGGAACTTTGTTGGAAGAAATTTTCCAGGATAAAGCTCTTCTGCAAGAATATAGAACGGTTCGGGAGTCTTTTCGAAATAGTCGATGTCAAAAACTGCCTCTGCGTAAGGCAAATTTAATTTAGCCAAATTTGAATAAAGTCCAGTCTTAGGACTTCTAAAGTCAGGAATACCTGCTGCAGTAGATATTCCTGCTCCTTGAAAAAATGTTATCTTCTTGTCGCCATTTTTTATTTCTTTAGCTAATGCACTTAACGCATTTTCTATTTTCGTTTTAGCCATTATCCCTACAATGGTTGCAAGAAGTATTTTTAATAAATTAATATGAGAAATTCTATGTAAGAAACACACGACCTTAATTTTTATACAGTATGGTGATATTTGAGAGAGAGTTTGAATCATTGCTTTATTCTTCTGATTGACTACTATAAAATGAAGGTAAGTACTATTATTATGTTCGTAGTGATATAATATTATTGATTTGAGCAAGAAATATTAACGTTTTCTCTAGCAAAGAATTACTAGTTTGGATCTTCGGATTTTAACTGGTGAACTACAGCATGAAGTTTTAGGTTATAGATTACAAAATATTTATAATTTAACAAGCTCCAGTCGTCAGTTCCTTTTGAAGTTTTCAATTCCAGATTCTAAGAAAGTTATTGTGGTTGATTGTGGTAATAAATTGCATCTTACCGAATTCGAGCGTCCAACTACTCAGACGCCATCTAATTTTGTTACTAAATTGAGAAAGCATTTAAAGACCAGGAGGTTGTCAGGAATAAGACAGATTAATAATGATAGAGTTCTTGTTCTACAATTTAGTGATGGATTGTATTATTTAGTATTGGAATTTTTTAGTGCAGGTAATATTCTTCTCTTGGATAACGAAAGGAAGATATTATCTCTTCAAAGATTGGTTTCAGAAAAGGCTAATAATGATAGATATGCTGTAAATGAAACGTATAATATGTTTGATGAGTCGCTATTTGATCATGAGTTCAAGTACGAAAAGCAATCATACACGAACCAAACTGTTGAAGCATGGCTAAATGAGCATAAGCAGAAATTATTGGATGGCGATAAAAAGAAGAAGGTTTTATCAATTCACAAACTTCTTTTTGTTAATGCCAGTCATTTATCGGGTGAATTGATTTTGAAAAAATTAGTAGAATTTAACGTTAATCCTTCAATGAGCAGCTTAGAACTTGAATCATCTCAAGACATATTGCAGTCCGTGATAAATGCATTGAATGAAGCAGAAGAAGCTTATATTAAGATATTGACTGACACTTCAAATGCGAGTGGTGTGATTGTCTCCAAGAAGAATCCAAATTATAATCCATCCAACGAAGGGGAGCAATTGGAATATATTTATGATGAATTTCATCCATTTGATCCATTCAAAATGAACAAAGAAGATTACAGATTTGAGCACATAAAAGGTTATAATAAGACTTTAGACTCATTTTTCTCTACTCTTGAATCTACCAAATATGAATTAAAAGTAGAACAGCAAAAGTTACAAGCTGAGAAGAGACTTAACCATGCTAAAGATGAGAGGGATAAGCAAATTCACTCCCTTGAAACACAGCAACAGTTAAATTGGAAAAAAGGTGATACAATTATGTATCATGCTGAATTAGTAGAATCTTGTAAAGAATCTGTACAGGTATTGATTAATCAGCAAATGGATTGGACTAATATTGAAAGTTTTATTAAGTTAGAGCAAACAAGGAATAATCCTATTGCATTAAAGATCAAGCTTCCTCTTAATTTAAAAGAAAATAAGATTAATTTACTTTTACCAGATATTGATGAAACTAATTTTGAATCTGATAATTCGAAGTCTGGGTCTGAGTCTGAGTCTGAATTGGAGTCTGAGTCTGAGTCTGAGTCTGAGTCTGAGTCTGAGTCTGAGTCTGATTCTGAGTCTGAGTCTGATTCTGAGTCTGAGTCTGATTCTGATTCTGAAACAATTGTCAAAAAAAACAAGTCCAAGGTCTCAAATAAAAATTCAAAGGTGAAGGTATCTCCATCTATTTCTGTTTGGATTGATCTAACTTTATCTGCATTTGCTAATGCAAGGTCTTATTATGATAATATGAAAATTGCCGAAACAAAAAGAAGCAAAGTAGAAAAGAGTTCAGAATTGGCTTTGAAAAATGCAAGGAACAAGATTGAGCAGGATCTTGCTAGAAATTTGAAGAATGAAACCGAGACATTGAATCAGATAAGACCCAAATATTGGTTTGAAAAATTTTATTGGTTTGTTTCGAGTGAAGGTTATTTGTGTTTGTCAGGAAGGGATAATTCACAGATTGATATGATTTATTACAGGCATTTCAATGATAATGACTATTTAGTATCTTCAGATATTGAAGGGTCTTTGAAAGTTTTCATCAAGAACCCATTTAAAGGTGAGAAGATTCCTCCATCTACCTTAATGCAAGCTGGAATATTCGCTATATCTGCCTCAGCAGCTTGGAATGCTAAAATCACAACTTCTGCTTGGGTCTTACATGGAACTGAAATATCAAAGAAAGATTTCGATGGCACTTTGTTAAGTCCAGGAAATTTTAATTATACTGCTGAAAAGCAATTTTTACCTCCTTGTCAATTGGTAATGGGATTTGGTTTATATTGGATTGCGGACGAAGATACAACAGAGAAATATAAATCTGAAAGAGTATCAAAAGAAGAACTCCATGGTTTTAAAATCGTGTTGGATAATAAGAAGCGAGCTTTAGAAGATTCAATTGGCAAGAAACCCCCCGTAACTGCTCCTCAAAATATTCCTAAGGTTGAAAATGTTTCAAAAGAAGCTACTAATTCTAATACAGAGTCCACAAATATAAATACTTCAAATTCAGAAAACGATGTTGCAACCTCAAATGATGAAAGCTCAAGTACATCTAAAAAGAGATTGAGTGCAAAGGAAAGAAGAATGTTAAAGAAGAATAATAGAATTGATTCAAGAGATCAAAGCGATGGCGAAAATGATTTAGATCCTATCAAGCAACAATTGCAAGAACTTAGACTTAAAGAAGAAAAAGACAAGCAGAATGAAGTATCTAGTCAAAAGGGACCTCAAGTTAGAGGTAAGAAAAATAAACTTAAGAAGATTGCTGAAAAATATGGTGATCAGACAGAAGAAGAAAGGAGGATGAGAATGGAAGCTCTAGGCACCTTAAAACAAGTTGACCAAGAGAAGCAACGTAAACAGGAAGACCAAGAGAATGGCCATGTTGAAAAGACACAAATTAATCTTGAAAGAAAAAAGAAGCAAGATGAAAGAGAATACCATAAATACATCATGGAAGATGTTGATGAATCAGAGTCTTCATTAACTAACTATTTGGAAATTCTCGACTCCTTTATTTGTAAGCCACAGCCATCTGACGCACTCTTACATCCGGTAGCAGTTTTTGCACCATGGTCGTCTCTCCAAAAATTCAAGTATAAAGTAAAAATCCAACCTGGATCGGGAAAGAAGGGTAAATGTATTAATGATATCCTCAATTACTTCACTAATAGAAAACTAGACGAGCTGTCATCTGATACCGATTTAGATTGGCCCCGTGAGAGAGATATGCTAAAACGTGTGAAGCCAAATGATCTTATGGGTGTATTTACAGTAAGCAAAGTGAAATTGGTACTTCCCGGAGGACTGGAGTCAAATAGGGGAAATAATAGTAAAAACAATAAGAAAGCGTCAGGTGGTAAGAAAAAAAAATGATGCTTTGTTAAAAATATTCCATATTGTGTAAGCATTTTTATTATTTCTTCAACTGTTATTCATTAATTAGGTTATTGTATTTACATTCTCTATAAGATTTCATTGGATAGAATAATGAAAGGCTCTATAATTTGTTGGCATTATTTTAAGTTAGTCGGCTATTGTCATCGGTATTGACTAAATAGGTAACATATCCTCTGCATCGGTAAACCTTTACTCCATTGCGAACAATAAAGATGTGGGGTTTTATCTGTACCTTTTGCAATTTCCCAAAAAATAGTCTCTTTTGATGTAAATAGATATTCAATTACCGACGGGTGTTCCTTCCATATCTAGAAATGGTGATAATATGATTTTCAAATTATTTGGCCGTAACATATAAAAGGTGCCTTCTATCCTAAGTATATAGTAGTAAAGTAATAGATATTATAAAAATGGTTTCAGTCTCTAAACTAATTAACAATGGTTTATTATTGGTAGGTCAAAGTATCTATCAAGACCTTGCGTCTCCACAACAATCAGCAGTAGATCAATATAACATTATTAGGTTTTTAGGAGGTATGGCTCCATATATCCAAAATCCTGGTTATGGAATCCCAACAGAAGTTCCAGATCAATGCACCCTTGAACAAGTTCAATTATTCCACAGACATGGCGAGAGATATCCAACTACAAGTAATGGAGAGCAGCTTGAAGCAATATACAAAAAGTTGATGGCATATAATGGCACATTCAAAGGTGAATTGGCTTTCTTAAATGACGATTATGAGTATTTTGTTACGAATCCAGAATATTACGAAAAGGAAACTACCCCAAGTAATGCAAACTCTATGTATGCTGGTACTACTGATGCTATGAAACATGGTATTGCTTTTAGAACGAAATATAATGACTTATATGATTCAAATCAAACTCTTCCACTTTTTACTAGTAGTTCTGAGAGAGTTTATAAAACCTCTCAGTATTTTGTTAGAGGATTCATGGGTGACGAGTGGAATGATGAATCTGTGAAGACAAATATAATCTCGGAAAGTCCTAAGATGGGTGCAAACTCTTTAACTCCTGGGCTGACATGTTTTGCTTATAATCAGTCTGCAAATGCGGATCTCATTAACTCGTATAGTACTGAGTACTTAACCAAAGCTCTTAATAGATTCAAATCTTCTAACCCAGGCTTAAATCTTACTGAAGATGATGTTTACAATCTTTTCAATTACTGTGCTTTTGAATTAAATGTTAAAGGATCATCTCCTATGTGCGACATATTTACCAATGAAGAGTTTATTCACTACTCTTATTTCATTGATGTTTATGCATACTATTCCCTCAGTGCTGGTAACAATATGACTAGAACTGTCGGATCTACTTTGTTCAATGCATCTTTGGCATTAGTAAATGATGAAGAAAATGAAAATAAGATCTGGTTATCTTTCACTCATGACAATGATATTGAAAACTTACATTCTGCGATTGGTATCCTTGTTCCAGATGAAAATATTCCTGTAGATTACACACCATTTCCATCACCTTATTCCCATGTGAATATTGTACCTCAAGCTGCAAGGACTATCCTTGAAAAGTACTCTTGCAACAATGAATCCTATGTGAGATTCATAGTCAATGATGCTGTCATTCCAATTAATAACTGTAGCACGGGTCCTGGATTTTCTTGCAAACTCGATGATTACAATGATTACGTTGAAAAAAGGATAGAGGGTGTAAACTATGTTGAGCAATGTAAAAATGCTAATGCTTCAGCTGTTTCTTTCTACTGGGATTACGAAACTACTAACTATTCTGCTCCTCTTATCAATTCTTAGAGATACCCTTTTAGACTTTCTGTATTTCCAGAATAAATTATGTCTTTTTTTATCCTTTTAAATGTTTTATTGATCTTATGTTTAATTAATAAATGACTTGTTTTAAAAAAGTATTATTATAAATCACTCAAGTAATTTTACGTAGTGAAATGTATAATATTTGCAGTCATATTCGAGGACAAAAATTAACGACAACTGCAGGACTCGAACCTGCGCGGGCATAGCCCAAAAGATTTCAAGTCTTTCTCCTTAACCGCTCGGACAAGTTGCCCCAATTCGGAAATCAAAGAAGTCAACACTGATAAGTGGATTCTTACGGTTTATATTCCTCCCTTGTATTTTGATAGGATTGAAGGAAAATATAATATCTTTATATAGTTTCAGAGTTTCGATCCTTTCGTAACTTTAAATCGGCAGTCCTTATCTTTAAGATAAAATCACTTAATCACATGGTAACTCGCGTGCATTATCCTAGACCTCACAAAATGGTAAGGGTTACTAAATATTTAATATAAATTATTTTTGGTATACCTTAGATAGAAGCACGTATGAAGTATCTAATCAAATTCGTCTAGTATAAAACTGTTCTGTAACTAAAACTATAATGTTACTTTCAAAATTTATAAATTCAATTTTGGCTCTGGCCTATGTGACACCCATAAATCTACAAATTGTTGATAATAAAGACATCCCATTGAAATTACAAGTACCTTTTGAGCAATCTTCTCATGAATTTCAATTCAGACCTGTCGTATTCTGGCATGGACTAGGTGATAATTATAATTCAAGTGGATTTTGGAGACTTAAAGAAATATTAAATGAGACTTTCCCTAGTATATATGTGCATTCTGTATATATTGATACCAATCCTTCGGAAGATAAAAGGGCCTCTTATTTTGGTGATAGTCAAAAACAAGTAGAACTAGTCTGTGAGCAATTAAGAAATATTCCAGAATTAGAAAATGGTTTTGATGCATTGGGTTTTTCACAGGGTGGAGTTTTGTTCAGAGCAGCCATTGAAAAATGCCCATATCTTAATGTAGGAACATTTATAACATTTGGATCTCCAAATATGGGTGTTCTGGAGCTCCCGCATTGCCAGGATAGTAAGGATTGGAATTGCAAAATGAGAAATGGAATTGTAAGGAAATATATCTGGAGAGATTCCATACAGAAGACTATAATACCAGCTCTGTTTTTTAGAAATCCATCCGAATACACCTTATATCTAGAGCATTCTCATTTGTTGGCTGATATAAATAATGAAAGACCCGAATCTTTCAATGAAAGTTATGTGACAAATTTCCGTAGATTAGAGAACTATGTAATGGTTAACTTTGAGGATGAAACAGTAATTGTTCCTAGAGAAAGTGCATTATTTCAAGATATTGATCCGATAAGCGGGGACGTTATCCCGTTTGATGAAACCATAGTTTATAAGAAAAATTTGTTTGGTTTGCAAGATCTTCATACATTAGGTAGGATACATTACGAAACCTTCGAAGGGGACCACATGCAAATAACTAATGATGATTTTGTAAGGTTAACGAAGAAATATTTAGGTGCAATACAGTAGAAACTAATTTGACTTCCTCATATCCTTCTGAAAAAAAGCCAAATAATTTGGTATATATTGTTAAAGAAAGTAGAGAGTATCATTTTCCCTATCACATATTATACACAGACTGCCATTAACATATATAGTTACTTTTCATATCTTTCAAAGAACTTTCTGAAATTTATGTTATATACAGTACTTAATTAGAATTCAAATTTTCTGATATCCTTCAAATAGACTATGGGTATTAGCTATACTTAAATTCAAGGTAAATATTTAATAGTATGCGTCATCAGTTCAAAACTTTGTATAAAAATTTACAGAAAGAGCTTTTTATCATTCATAAGAAACTGCATAAGGTTCAAACCTTGAAAGACTTGGAGAAACAAAAGGCACTCTTGCAATATCAAAAATTACAGCTAATTAGAGAAAGGAAGCCAACACATCATATTGAAGAAAGATTGGCTAAGTTAGATAAGGGAGAAGTCGAAGCTCCTCCTATGGATACTACCCTTTTAAAGAAGATTGTGAATGAGTCAGAGCTTGAAGATGGTCACTTTGCTAAAATAAAGTTGAGTCATTTAGATAATATTGCTAAGTTTCTCAACTCCCAAAGAACTTATATAGAGCTCATTGAAAGATATAACCCTGGTTTAACTATGTCTCAAGAAGACAAGGTTAGGAGAACTGCCAATAGGGTAGGTTTGAGTGTTCCTGAAAATTAAAGGTCATCATCATAATATATTCTTGTACATACTTGCAGAAATTTTTACTAATTTACATATACTACATTCCAGAGTAATATTTAATTCTTCTTTTTCTCTCGCCGCCACCACAACTAATGAATGATGGTGTAAATTGATCATTGACTTCTTCGTCGTTTCTTCTTTTCAATTTACAATTACGCATCATGAAGTCAGGTGTTTGATTTTTTAAGGCTATGTTCTCCAGATAAAACTTTTTCAAGCTTTCTATTACAAGTAGATCATCATAATAATTTGGATTTAAGTTTCTTATAGATGATCTTTTTGCGAGAATATTATTGAAACTGGTGTTTAAATCGTAATTATAGCTATCCATAAGATAAGACATAGCCAACGCAGTTGAAATTTGACTGTTTCCATCAGCAGATAAAATAAGAACATCAACAGAATCGTCTATATTCTTTATTAATTTGATAAGACGATTAATATTGAATAAATGGTGCTTCAAATTACCTGTTAATATAGGCGAATTCAAATTAAACTCCTTATTATCAGGCATTTTATGAACCATATTATTACCGTTGGGGTTGTATTTGAAAAAAAAATTGAAGTAATTTTGTAGTATCCTATTGAACTTGTCCACATAATGAGTTAGCAACCCTTTTTCATCTTCATTGAATTTATTGATAGAAAATGATAAGTCCAAACTTAAAATTATCACGTTCGATGAAATTGCCGCTCTACTTTCTTCAAGTATGTTTAAAAATCTGTAAGTTGGGGAGCAGTTAATAATTATTTTGAAATTTTTGCTACTAAATAATTCAGGATTGTTGAATAAATTATAAGAGCCTAAGTATATTGAGGGTGCCACTTCATTTATATCAGAGTTGAACATGTTACTTGGCGACATTCCATTGATTTGGTATTCTGAAAAACTGTTTTCGTACATCTGCGTTATTCTTTTAAGATTTTGGGATATATGATATTGCTTCAAGTGTATTCGGTGTAGACCTCGATAATAATTTTTGACGATATTTCTGTGTTGCAAATTATAGATCTAGATGTAATAGTCTTCTGGTTCACTGTTATGAGTATATTAAAATTCACAATTGACTAGGTGTTAATAAGATGACAAACCCCGTTTAGTAGTTCTAATTTGTGAAAATAGCGTTAAGTAGTTATTTATTATTGATCACCTTTTACAATTTATGGCTCCAATTCTGCTATATATCTAGGGTTGAGCCTAGGTATCCTATGGTATATATGTGCAATCAATCACGTATTGATCTAAACGAACTTGAGATTTCGCAAAGAGGATTTTATCAGATATATATATTATACGCCTACATACTACGAATAAAACGGGAATACCTTTTGTGAAAGAAACCTCCAGAATAAGATATCAAAAAATTTTCCTCAAAACGGCGAAATGGCATATACTGCAAGCAATAAATTTTTTAGTGGGAAAAACTGGCGCAGAACGCACTTTTCCTGTGGTGAGAAAAAGCAATCTGGCGAGACTTAGGTGAAATTCTAGTGCTCACCGTAATGAAGTCAGCTCTTACCTATCCTTGCGGCTCACTGCAGGACTAGACAAGGAAAGATGAGCGGTGTCTCGAGCCCCATATTCTTAATTAGGAAATTGCCGGCACTACGGTAGAAGTCGAAGCCAGCAGAGAAGTACATATATTCAGGTGTGTATACTGGTCACTAGCTGTGGCGTTTTACGCATCACTGGTTTTGAACCCTTATTTGGCATTTGGTTATGTAATCTGTCCTTTAATTACGTAAGTACTTGTTTCCATCATCCACGGGTATATTAGCTAATCTGAAATTTCCACCCCTTTTGAACAGGGTTTTGCTCCTCAATCATATGCAGTATTTTTGAATCCAAATCCAACGGTTGCTCAACAATAACATGATCATATGGCAGGCACATGGAATACGACTGATTGGTGAAAGCGTCAGTTGTGTTATTCTCAAAACATAAATATTCTGTTATTATTTACTCGAAATATTTGTCAAATTAAGGTTTACTATTAAAAAAAAAAATTATGAAAGTCTCACTTGGTTTATTTGCATCTTCTACGTTTTCTAATGGAATTAGATCAAGAATCAACCCAGCATCAATTCAAAATATCTCGAGGAATTCGTTTAGATTGAGTAAAGCTTCATTTCACAATGGCTCGAGAAGCTGGAAATATTCCAGAACTCCTAACACTACTGGTATGTTGTTTGGAGCAACAGGGGCAGTATTTGGCCTCAGTGTTTTAAATAGATCATATTCTCCTATTTTCAATGACAGTGCATTGAATCACCAGGTGCCAATTGCCAATCAAACTGAAGCTAATTTGAAATCATTAAAGGAGGAAACTCAATCGCATATCTCCAAATTGAACTACGAAGAATTAACTGTTGGTTCCATCACTGGTTTACTTTTAGGGGTCATTGCAGGTAAATTGAGCAGTATCATTGTGGCCTTGACATTATCTGGCTATTTTCTTACACAATTCCTCGAATCCAGAGGAATTGTCAATATTCCATGGAGAAAAGCTGTGAGAATTGGATCTGAGTCAATTGACTTAAAGAAGTTAGTCTTAGAGCAGCCATGCTTTAAGGTTTCCTTCGTTTTGTCCTTCTTGATCGCTGCTTACAATATCTGATCTCATAAAGCAGTACTTTTTATTTTCTCTTTAAATGCTATATAATGATATAAAAAACAATTAGATCTTAGTAAATATACACAAAAAATTATTTTCATTAGGTGTTAAGTTGATAAATCAATTGGCGGTTGGCATGGTAGCAAAAACGTCAAAAGATCCTGTACCAACATTTGCTAGTTTACCTAAAACAATACTAGCAGATGGGGATTCCAATTCTTCTCTGTCACCATCTAAGACAGCTTTAGTTAAGAATTGACATGTGGTTTCGTAAGACATCTTCTTGAAGGATGAGGTAGAAGAATCAATACCTTGTCTATTAAATGCTAAGTAAGTACCTTCTCTTGTCATCATGTCAGCAATTAAGTCTAAATGACGGCTAGAGACGGTAATGGCATAAGTTTGGAAAACATTATTGATTTCATTTACAATAGTATTTCTGGCAGCCTCAACACCGTAAGTCTTTAAAACAGAATAAATATCGTTAGATGTTATACCATTGACATCAATGAAATCATCTTGTTCCCACATAGCTTGGAAATTAACACCTTCAGTGGTTAAAACACGCTTACCGTTTTCTGGTTGTGGATGAACACATCTACCAATTCTTGGAATTTCTCTAACAACAACCTTACGACATAATTCTTCAATAATATTAACCATCAATAACTTTTGAGTATCACCACTTAATTCCAAGTTAAATTCACACCATTCACCATTTTCATCATCGAAGTTAAACTTGGTAATCAAATTATGAGAAGAGATTACTTCAGCTTGACGATCTTTAGCTGATCTAGACATGGTTTGTGATTTTTTAGAAGCATCCTCCATTTCAACGTCTTCATTTTCACTTTCAGAATCTGAAGATTCATTGTCATCAGAGGAATCCTTGTCTAATTCTTCATCACTAGTTTCTTCAGCCTTTCTCATAGTTTCAACCTCATCATCATCAGGACCATCATATGAAACTGCTTGCTTGGAGTTGCTTTGTAATTTATCATCAGTAGCGTCTTGTTCATCTTCAAATTTACCACCGGTTTCTTGTAATTTAGGCACAGATTTACCAATAGTTGGTAAGGTGTCAGATCTCTTTTGTTTCTTGACTTCCTTAACAATCTGAGCTTCTAATGCATGTAAGAACTTGTTTGTAATAACATATTCTAAGTGTTCTTGAGAAATATCATATTCTTGTTCATATTCTTCTTTTGTGTAAAACTTCAAGTTGACCCTGTAAGATCTAGTATTATCGTCTTGAGAGGTATTAGTTATTTCAGTAACAGTGATATTATCAATAAATTCAGATATAAGAACCTTGGCCACAGACTTACAGAAAGAGTCTGCTTGTTCATCGTTAACATCATCTAAAATTGGTAATGTCATTTGAGGAGTCTTGATAGAAGCAGATGCAGTCATAATAATTTCTCTCATACGAGGGATACCTAATGTGACATTAGCGGCACCGTGACCAGCGAAATGGAAGGTATTTAATGTCATTTGAGTAGAAGGTTCACCAATAGATTGAGAAGCAATAATACCAACAGATTCACCTGGGTTAATTAATGATCTCATATATTTCAATTGCATTAAAGCACGGAACTTCTTTTCAGTCAATGCTCCGGTTTGCTTGGCTTCTTTAGAAGAAGCAAATAAGTCTTCACGTTTAGTCACAAATTCATCCAAAGAGTCTTGGAATTTTTCAGAAACAGCACCCAAGTATTTAGATGGATTATATACAGATAATACAGGATCATATTTGATAGTTTGATCGTAGTGTGGAATATCTTTTTGTTTCTTGATGTTCTTACGGACTTTCTTGGCGTAATGGATAGCTGTTTCAGTGTCCAAGTTATTGATTAACTCACCTGGATTATACTTAGACAATAAGGCATCATAATTCTTAGCACAGAATTCGAATTGGTTCATGTGGGATTGCTTGGTAGTATCAATAGCATCACCACCATATAAGAATTGAATAATTGCTCCATCACCATCTCTAACAGAGTTATCATATCCAACACGTACACCTTCTAATTGCTTGGTTAAACAACGTTGTAAGTAACCAGATCTAGAAGTCTTAACAGCAGTATCGATCAAACCTTCACGACCAGCCATACAATGGAAATAGTATTCTTGTGGTCTTATACCGGAGTAGAATCTACCCTTGATATAACCACCAGCTCTAGCATCGGTTTCGTAAGGCTTAAATGAAGGTAAAGTCTTACCAGAAACCATAACTGGTACTCTTCTACCTTCTAAAGCTTGTTGACCTAATAAACACATAATTTGAGAAACGTTAACATTAGAACCCTTGGCACCAGACAAAGCCATAGATTGCATAGAATTTTGTGGGAAACGTTTCATCGTACCTTCTGGAATACACTTAGAGACAACTTGAGAAGTGATCGCATTGACTTTAGATTGAGTAACAGCATCTAAAATACCCAGCTTAGTATCATCACGTAAGATTTCTTCTAAACGTCTCAATAATTCCTTTTCATTAGAAGCATCTGGTAAGTTTGTAACTTCAACAGCAGCAATCTTACCAATATCAACAGATTGTTTTAAAATATCCTTTCTCCATTTATTACCATCTTCAGTTAAACGCAAATCGTCCATACCACAGGTGAAAGCTGTCATCATAATGTAGTTAGTGAATAATCTACCTAAAACAGACAATGCTTTACCGGCGACTTCAGGGCCATAGACTTCGTGTAAAGAGTGGACTATACCATATTGAGAAGCACCATATTGAGATTTATCTAAAATACCACACAATAATTCACCATTCTTAAAAATGACCTCATTTTCTGTAGAACCAATACCCCAGTATTCGTTCTTAATTTTGTTCTTAGATATCAAATTAACACCAGGAACATTATCTGGCTTTATATTAAGTAAAATAGTAGTAATGACTTGCTTACCAGTCCACAATGGTTCTGGCTTAAATATAGTAGGAGGAACAGTTATAATTCTAGAATTAGTAGTGTGACCATCTTCAGGACGGATACAACCGTAAATCAATTGTTGATAAACTTCTCTTGTAAAGAATGTATCTTTGCTTGTTAACCAAACACCAGCAGAAATGTGATCTTGAATTAACCCTCTTAATGGGGATCCAGAAGTTGGGGTCAAGTATTGAGAGTCAGTGTTGGCTAAATTCAAAGCTTCAGCCTTAGCATTTTCATTTTGTGGAAAGTGCATGTTCATTTCATCACCATCAAAATCAGCATTGTAAGCACCAGTATTAGCATAATGTAAACGCAAAGTCTTTTCACCCGGTAAAACTCTAACCTTGTGACCCATCATAGAGGCCTTGTGCAAAGTAGGTTGACGATTCATAATAACAACATCCTTGTTCTTGATGTGTCTATAGACCTTTTTATTAATAACAGAAGTACCATTTGATGGAGTCAATAATTGATTAGCAATAGCCTTACGTTGTTCCAAAGTCATTCCAATTAAAGAGACTAAAGAACCATCTTCATTTTGAACTTGGATAGCACCTGGCCATTTTTCAGGACCATTAATAACTGCTTGTCTTAATTCAGATGCATTGTGTGCTGTGACAGGTTCTGGGTAAGTCAACTTCTTAGCAAAAACTGGTGGAACACCAATTTCGTTTGTTTCCAAGTTAGGATCTGGAGAAATAACAGAACGAGCAGCATAGTTAACTCTCTTACCCATCATGTGTTTTCTGAATAAACCTTCTTTCTTTTCTAATGCTTGTTTAATACCTGGATTTGGAACCTTTCCAGCTGGTGCGTTTTGGTTCTTAGTAGAATCAATAAAAGCGTTTACATCATTCTGCAAAGTAACAAAAGAATTCATTAATCTGTTAAAAATGATCTTTCTTTCATCAACGGTTAATTTACCCTTTTGAATATTTGATATTTGGTCGTTTAAGTCTCTGATTAATAATGCAGTCTTCAAAATGTTGGATAATAATTCATTCTGGGAATTTTCATGAACTTCTTCACCTAATTTAGAAGGTAATCTAAATCTTGTTGCTGGAACCACTAAAGCTTGAATAAAGAAAATTTCAGCATTGACTTTTTCAGTCTGATATGGTCTAGAATGAAACAATTTTTGAATCACTTCTTGTTCCTTTTCAAAAACTGCCATCAATATATTTTTGATTTCTGTAGACAAAACGTACTTAGATCCAGCTTTATGTTTAATGTTTGGGATATTGTCATTTGATTGCTCTTTAGTAGAAGAGTTACCAGACTTTAACATATCAGGACGGACTAATCCCTTGACTCTGTTATTGGTAATTTGTTTGTCTTTCAATGCATTTTCGAAGATTTTAGTAAATCCATCCTTTCTGAAAGTTGGAGAGTACATACCACAATTGTCACATTTTGGTCTACTTAACAACTTCTTATAAAATTCATGAATGACGGCCTTTCTTTCTTCGGCAACAGTAGCAGTGATGACACCAGAATGGCTAGATCTGCCTTCGCTGATAGCTTTTGCAATAGCAGTGTCAACAAATAATTCACGTCTTGCACGCAATTCTTGTTTATCCTTTGGGTCTATGTGCTTAGAAGATGTAGAATCTTCATCTTCATCATCTTCACCAGAAGCTCCGCTCATGAACATATTGTCTAATTCGACACATTCTAATAACAATCCATATTGAATTAATTTCAATTTACAGGTGTAACGATGGACCTCTAAGGCATTGAATCTAAAGTGATGACAATAGAGACATGAAGATCTCAAGAAGATGTATAACTGGTTGAAAAATAACGGATTAAACACAGGTACAGGCAATTCAATGTGTCCCTGATGACCTGGACAGAATTTTTCGTCTAATCCACAAGTAGAACATAAGTTTCTAAGAAAAGCACCCAAGGCTAAATCATAAAGACCACCATTTATAGGATGGCCCAAATTATCAAATACTGTGGGATTGGAAATTTGTTTAGCTGATAATCGTCTAATTTCATCAGCCGACAAAATTCCAAAGTCCACAGATTTAATTTCTGATCCAACTGGCTTTGAAATATCCATATTGGTACTTTAATTAAATGTGTATTAAACTAACTTGAAAAGAGATATATCATAAAAATGCTCATCTCACAAAGATTAAATTTTGTCTCAAAAATTTTTTCAGTTAAATCACGTGATAAATATCAAAATAGATCTAAGTATAAAACTACATAAACTAGAATAAAAGAAAACGGTTACGTTTAATCAGAAGACTTGCCTAAGTGAAGACCCTTTTTAAGGACTTTAACACCACCTCCAAGGCCCTTACCAACTCCTTTTCCGACTCCTTTTCCTACATGTCCAACTCCTTTTCCTACACCCTTTCCAACGTTACCAACGGTTCCAAATGCATCACCAATATGTGAAGAAGTTTGGGCCACGACATTCAAGACAAACTCAGGTTTAAATGATAACTTAAAATAAACAATACCAGCTTCTGATCCATCCTCACCAGTTAATGGTACTTCGATTGGAGTAGTTTCGTCTAAGCTAACGTCTGAAAGGTGAATAACACCTGTACCTAACAAA
Source organism: Schwanniomyces polymorphus var. africanus (assembly GCA_030563145.1). Lineage (NCBI taxonomy): Eukaryota > Fungi > Ascomycota > Pichiomycetes > Serinales > Debaryomycetaceae > Schwanniomyces > Schwanniomyces polymorphus. The sequence continues at coordinate 706,693 of JAKUBG010000001.1, forward strand.
TCATCTTTTTCTGGACCAATATCCCAATCATAGCAAACAACATCTATGATAGAATCAAATTTATTGGCAACCTCAACCGATGTATGTTCATTCCATGTAGGATTAAGTGTCTTTTTGATCTTATTGGACTTAAAGAAGTAATCACCACTATTATTCAAGTATAACTTAACATAAGGATCTGACTTACCACTTCTATCGCCAGCTGGTAAATTCTCGGCTTTGATGACATCAATATCAACAATACCACAGTTTCTATATGAATCTTGAATAGGGAGTCCCGTATCAAATAAAATAGGGACATAAGAACACTGGACAGAAACCGTACCGAAACAAGCTCCTGAAAGCTTGACAATAAATGGTTCTGAGAAACCATTTTTCAATAATTGTAAAGTTGGAATAGTAGCTTCTGCAAGAGGATTTTCAGCTCTGTTATCTTCCTTTTTCTTCACAAGTCTAAAACAAGCCTTAGACCATTCCAATTCTTTAATGGTTGCGTCACCAGTAAGATTGATTTTAGTTTTCCTATCTCTAATTTTTTGTGAGAGAAAATCATAATGACCATGATTGTCAAAGAAGACCTGCAAATATACATCTTCTTTACTTGTTTCTAAGTCACCAAGTTCAAAAATAATAACACCACTTTTATGTTCTATCAACTGATCTAACGACAATCTCAACTTCTTTGAGCCAGCTTCGTCCTCTTCGTCTTCTTCAATTTCCTGTTCGACTTTTTCAATGTCTTTTTCTTCTGCAACTGAGTTCTTCTTACCGTCATCCTTTGCCTTCTTTTGTTCCTCCTTTTTGCTCTTCTCTTCTTCCTTTTTCTTTCTTTCTTCTTCCTTTTCCTTTCTTTCGTTTTCTTCATCCCTTATATCGTCTAAAGTCATAACTGGAAGGGTTGGATAAAATGACAATGAATAGGTAACAGCACCCTTGATTCCCTTTTTATGGATTAACTTTGATACTCTATCATGGGTATCAACATGTTCAATATACTCACCTTTTTCATTCTTATTGATAATGTCACTTAATTTTACATCAAATGAACCTAACGTTCTATCTGCCGAACGATATTCAACGTCCATAACATCTATAGTCAACTTTTGATTAGGAGAAGATAGAGGGATATAGATATTTTCATTCCAGACAGGGTTTAAGGAAGACTCGATTGGCGCTGTTCTAGCTCGTTGGAAACCGTTAATTAAGAGTCTAGCATAAGGATCGACTTTACCGAATGATTCTAGGTTACGCAAATCTTCAGCCTTATTGACATGGACTCTTACAACACCAATTGGTGGAGTATATCCAGTAGAACCAGCAGAACCAGTTAATTCAACAGGCTTCCAGGATGCTGTCACCCTAATCTCACCTCCTTTTGGTAAAGGAAACCATGTCTGGTCAACTTGAGTGGCATCAATTAATTCATTCAAAGTACAAGTGACGTGACCCAAAGATTTATCTCCTTTATTACGCAATACAATTTTAACCTTGGATTTTGCTCGGTTATTGACAATAACTTCTTGAACTTCTCCCCAACCAGGTGTATTAGTATTCTTCTGTACCTTAGTTTTGGCTATGCTTTCCTTATTGAAAATTAACTCAGCGTAAGTTGCAGCAGGTTTATCACCATCATGAAGATGTCTTGCTTCGGCGATCTCAATTCTAGCAATACCAGTATTCAAGTCAGGAGGAGGGATAATACCACCATCTGGTAATCTCTTAGGATCTATGGTAGGCATAAAATGTAATCCAAAAAGCAATTCACCAACAGGTTTATTGTTTCTTATAAAAGCGGCCGTAATATTAGGCTGTTTTGGTTCCTCACGTAATGCCTCTAAATCAAATTTAATAGTACCTACTTGTTTATCCAGTTTAATATCATTATAGTCAATAACTGCAATATTCAAAGGCTCTGATAAAGATTTCACAATAATATATGTGACTTCATCCCAAACTGGTCTATCAGTATTACTTTTAACTTGTGTTTTTCCAACAACACCCTTACCGAAATCAAAAGTTAAGTATGGGTCTAAAGTGTTTCCGATATAGTTAAATCCCTTTAATCCTCTAGCAGAATTCGACTTTATTGCCAATACACCAATAGCCGAATCCAACGCATATCCAGCAATTAATTGCTGCACATTTAATTGGAAAGACAAAGGTGTGTACAAGATTGGCCCAACATATTTCTTAATCATTTCATTAACAAAAGGATATAATCCTGGAAAAGATAATACTTCCCAGTTAAATATCGTATCTCCAAGGAGTCTGGAATCAAAATCAATTTGAGGATCTTCTAATAACGAAACATTTACAGTTTCAATATGAGGAAACGATGGCATCATTCTCATTCTAACTCTTAAAAGAACTGAAAATGAAACCTCAGAAACAGCAACAGAAATAGGAAACCCAAATATACTTGCTCTGACAATAACTTTCTGGTTAACTTTGCTCTTTAATTGTTTGGTGTTAACATCTGCTACAGAGTTAGGGGCAAAAGAACACCCCCAATCCATTACGATGACATCGCTGTTGGTACCCAGTAATGTTTTCACAGTAGTTATTCTTGGGGGCTTTGTTCCAGCAGTGAAGCTATCAATCCAAAGACTCTTTATGAATGCAGGGGCAGGAGATTTAGCTAATATTGGATTAACTTGTTCGCAAACAATTTGGGAAATTGAAGGTTCTAAAAAGTACCAAAATTTCTCTAAGAATACATTAAGCCAATCCATAGTTTCGTAGTCACTCTCAATCTTTTTAATTGAAAATTCCCTCTGAGCAGCCTCTCTCAAAAAGGATCTGTATTTTCTAATAGAAGAACGGTATAATATAGAAAAAACAACCATTACAAAAAACACAGGAGCAACAGTGAATCTGAACCAGCCTACAATCCAGGACAATAAACCGCCACCTATCAAGAAACCTACGTTGTGATACCAATCACCATATGCAGCAGCAGGTAAGAAAGAATCGAAAATAGACTGATGGGACATCATATCAACAACGGATTCATCTTCAATTAAGTAGTCCAGTTCTGAGTACCCACCAACTTCCTTCCATCCTCTATAAGTAGGTTCGCCTGGCAATCTAGGAGGAGGCTTCGTTTTTACGTGACTTAGATCAAGATCCTCACTGGGGACCAAATTCTTAAGAAGATTTATTCTGCTATCATTTCTACTTGTAGACGCTGGTGTCAGTTCTTTTTTTTGTATTAAGACTTCTGGTTGACTAGCAATGCTTTGCTGGTCAACTTTCAATTGTTCAGGAGGTTCAATAACTTCGTTGGGCTATGTTTACGTTAGTATTGATAATTAAATATCTAGTAGATAATACATACATCAGTGGCCATCTTTCAATTTGGCTTTAAGTAAATTTAGCGAACCCCTATAAGAGTAATGAGTAATCCCAATTGTATGTCTTAATTGCAATTGAAAAACAATGTATCAAAGAACTTGTAAGGCTTGGAAGAAGTCGAAATGCACGTGACAGAATGAGGCTGTCAAAGCAATCGAAAGAATCTCCAGTAACCGGTTTTAATTTATTCGATAATTATGGGGAGTTCCGGACAGGTACCAAATTCCAATTGGATAATCGGTATAACAATTGATATCAAAAAGAACATATAATGGACAAATTCCCAATTGGAAAATCGGTATAACAATTAATATCAAAAAGAACATATAATCCTGGATAACTTTTCTTATGTCTTCAATGGTATATTTGGTAAATAAGCTAAACTTCAAACTTAACAATTAAAAATTGAAAAAATATTAGCCCGATGCGGGGGTCGAACCCGCAGCCTTTTGATTGCTTCTCTTTAATAAGAGTCAAACGCTCTACCGATTGAGCTAACCAGGCTAATTTTATTTGTTATAATTTTTGGTATATATATTAAAATTAAATATGTAACTTCAAACACCGTATTCAACATTTCTTGTTGGTATTCCAGCTTAGGATAAGATATCCGGGAATAACACATGATGTAAAACGTGATATAAATTAATGAAATATAATTTTATTACATTCGGTCAATATCACGTGACACAACACTTAACTATATTGATGCAAAATAAATGAAGCCCTTGAAAAGTATAGAAAGGTATTTATGAAACCATTGACCCGTAAGGCATTGTGAAGATGAACTGACCAATGGAATAGCTAACCTGTGACTCAGCTCATCGCCTAGATTGCCTCAGATGAAAAATTAGATGAAAATTTTATCTAATTTCAAACTATAAATAGAGCTAGATTTCATTGATATATAGTATAGTTAGTTGAGCGAATCACAATACAATTGTGCCCGTAACTTAATATAAATACTATATTAAATACCAGATCTCTAACATTTCTTCTTGTTTAGTTAGCTTAACTGAAAAATATAAGCTAGACGTTATATCATGAGTTTTATTAAAATAATGCCATTACTTATTGTGACACCTTTATTTTGCACCACACACCTCCTATATACTTACAGCTTAAAGATGGCAGTACCCGATAAAGTCTACAACGAGTATTTACGTAAGCAACAAGAGAGTTTTGACGTTATACTCTCACATTATTTAGATGACGATGACAATGATCGAAATGATTAGAGAGCGCTGGATTCCGATGAATTATACTATAGTCAGTTGAACTGTGCGAGTTGGAAAGTTGTAAGTTCGTCTTCTGTGGCAGTAGAGACGAGTGGTTGTGGGTATGAGCAAGTGCTTATATGCACCTGCGCATACCGATAAATGATAAGTATGACGGACTTAGAACAATTCATCCAGCTCATCTATAGTCAGGATGAAAAAGCTTTCTTGTTAGTCTGTTAGATGAGGAAAGCCGCATTCCCAAGTTTTAGAGTTGAGTTTTATGTATTGTGAACAAGCTTAAATAATAAGTGAGTATTATATGTAATATTTATTTAATTAATCCATATATCATTATCTCCTTATATCGCGATCGTTAGTGGCAGTGCTTTTATGTATTCTTATACACATTCATGTAACCTATGAGCTCTCGGTAACAATTATTTTTATTTGCGACCTAATAACAACTAAGTTAATAAAGTTCCTTTTTAATCAGATAAGAGCATCAAGGGTTAAAATGAGTTGTTCAAAGTCGCTTCATATTCTGCTTTAATTTATATATGATCCTTTATACATAAATTTTTGCAATCTAAATTATAAGTTTCAAATATGAAATATTTTTGCTATTTTTAGAGAATATTGCAAATTTTACAAATATGGAAATTTTTACAATAAACACGATGAGACATTAAAGAAAATTCCAAGAACTATACGTGTATATATTGGTAAGCTTTTGATATAAATCATATCGTTTTTAGAAATAACGAATAATCACTCGAGTTATACCATACATTAAAATGATATCAAATATTGGCCAATTTCTCAAACTAAATGATTATACTTTGTAAGTGTTTATCAAAACTCAATAATTTCAACATTTGATAAATCTATTTATAACAACAATTCATTTATGTGCGATTGCTCAATCTTTATTGATTTAAATCATCTAATTGCATATATTTTTAACTAGAAAAGAGAACTAGAATTTTTTGGGTGCAAAAGAAACAAATCCTTACAATGCCTTCAAATTAAATAGAGCAGGTTTACGAGTTATAACCTTAAAGATATAAGTTAATCAAGTTAGAAAATGCACTTAAAAAATTATGCCATAAAGCTCTGTATAGTCTAAATGTAATATATGACAATAGTTACTCGAATTCCATTTTGTTAACTAAGGTTCCAATTTTCGAAATAGAAACCTTTACTTCATCTCCATTAGTTAAATATTTAGGAGGTTTAAATCCCATACCAGCTCCACTTGGTGTACCAGTCATAATTACTGTACCTTTCTCTAATGTTGTGCCTTGAGAAAGATATGCTATTATTTGTGGGATATTGAATAAAAGATCACCCGTACTGGTATCTTGACGAAGCTCACCGTTTATTCTAGTTTGAAGGTGAAGAAGTGATGGATCGGATATGATTTCCTTAGAAATAATTGCTGGGCCCAAAGGACAATATTTGTCGAAACTCTTACTGAAATTCCATTGTGGTGCACTACCGGCATGTTTAGGATCTAATTGTATAGTACGAGCTGATACATCATTACCACATACATACCCTGCGATATGATCAAGGGCCTTCTCTTGAGGAATATTTTTACCTGTCTTACCGATCACAACACAAAGTTCACCTTCATAATCACACTGATTTTCTTGGGCAATAGAAGGAATTGGAATATTTTCACCCCAATCTGCTACACTATGGTTAGGTTTGTAAAATACAGAAGGAAATGGAGGTGCTGGGACCCCCGCTTCTTCAATATGCTTCATATAATTCAAACCTATGCACTTCACAATAGGAACGTCTTCAAATGATAACGGACCTAATAACTTCGAAACCTTAGTAACTTCATCTGTAATAGTATAGTTCTCAAATATGTCGTCACCTTTGATAACCCTAGCTTCAAGCTCTTTACCTTCTATAATTAATTGACCGATATCTTCTTCCCCCTTGAGTATTGGCTCACCTCTGTAGATTTTACCATCATTACCAACGAATCTAATAAGTCTGTTCCAAGTTGACATCTTAGTTACAATCTATAAAGAATTAATAATAAATCCTGATGTTGAAAAATTGAAATATATCCCGCAAAAATATCTCCGCTTTTAGGTTATTTGAATATCCGATTCAATTGAAAAATTTATACTGTTATTTTAAATGTACATATATATGGATTCCTAAGATGTAATACATAGTTTTGGTGTAGACGTTACACTTTCAAAAATAAGAAGTATACAGAGTAATAAAGCAACCAACCCCATTAAAAGTGTAGAATTAAGCTCAGCAAAACTTAAGCATAAAATAATTATAGCAATGGGTATCCTAAGGACAATACGCCAAAACTTAGAGATTATGTGTAAATCAGGTGGATCTCTGCATTCATCAACATATCCCAACATAAACATACAAAACAAAGAGACGCATATTCCACCGGTAAAGAAAAGAGAAAGAGCATACATATTAATTTCTTGTCCTAGTTCTTCCCGTTCAATTGCATCATATTTGGATAAATCCGTAAAATCGGAGGATGCTAATACACCTCCAGCATCAGCTGCTAAAACCAAACCAGCAATCAAAGGAAGGTGGGAATAAATCCAGACTATTGCTCTTGTTGCACTATATCTAAGAGGATGTATCGCTTTTTTGGAAGTTGACCCATTATTATAGATCCAAAATAGAACGTATGCTATTATCAACAAAAAGACCCCTCTAGCAAATTTATCACTAAATCCAACGCCTAAAGGACCTGTTGCAACAACCTTAAATAAGAATTCACCAATGGCAATGGTAACAAATACGCTAAATCTCTCAACCTCATGTTCAAGATTTAGCGCAGTAGACATGGTCAATTTCATTACTTTCTTTGTTTTAGGATGAAAGCATAAGCCAAAGAAGAATTGTTCTAAAGCAATATTAGCAATTGACAAACCTATCTTGGCTCTTGTGGAAATGAACATCACAGGTATCCAAAGACAACAGGTAAAAATGATTGTACAAGCATAAAGCCTCTGCTGGGCCCTATGCTCAGGAATGTAAAATGAGTAGACGATCAAACTTATAGCAAGAGACATACGACACAATATGTAGGGAGATATGGTGAGAGCAGCACCTTGTACACTTTCAAGCACTGCTGTATGACTGTTAGCATATAAAGTCAACAGGACCAAAATCCAAATGATATATACTTTTTGAGATAAATCTTCATTATAATAATAGTTCGTAAAGTCTTTGACATCAGCCCAAACGGTCCAAGCTGGAATAAATAAAAGACAATATTGAAGAAGCGCAGCTCCACCAGCATTGTCAGAAGCTGCACCAGCCAAATTTGCAATAATCCCCACATATATTAAATCCAAAAACAATTCTGTCTTAGAAGAGCCTCTCTCACCTTTAGTTCTGTATAGCACACCATCTTTGAAATAGTTTAATGCATGAGGACGTATGAACCATATCGCGTCCTTGGGTCTTTTTATGTACTGGAATTTAATATCACCGTACTTCTTCACAAACTCATCTTCATCTTCCAGATCTGTTAATTCAGCAAAATCCTCCAGAGGATTAGAAATGACCCGCAGAATGATATTGCTTAAACGGTTATGACTATGATTTGATGCTAGATCGCTATCATTATCACGATTATGATTAACCTCATCGGAGGGATTGATTCCTGCTTCTAAATTCACAACGTCAACGTCTCTTCCTTTGAGGGTATTTTCATTGTCTACCGTCATATTTTCGGTAATGTAACAGCTAAATAGCTTCTATAAACTTACGATATGTAAAAAATTGAAGGTAATTCTATCAAATTGCATCTCTGCGAATTGGCAGGGCTGACGTGTGATCTGCATATAATCTCTTTAAAAAATGCTAAGCCGAGTATAGAAACCTATTTACTTTATCATATATATTCAATAAGAAGAATAAGTTTTCTTATATTTTGGTCTGTAATTATTGTTGACTTCTATTTATTTTCGTTTATTTTAGCAGCCAGTGGTTCTTCAGAAAATACTTTTATTAGTTTGATATCAGAAGATATTTTACTAGTTGGGATGAATTGCGAAAAATTGAACATGAATATTCCTCTGCATCTCAAACTACCAGGATCTGTTTATCATAATTGAACTTTACCATATACTACATTTACTGCCTGTACAAAGTTGCATTGGAATTATCGCCACTGGTATACTACGATGTCAATATATTTTAAGAATTAGATAGTATAAGATGAAACTTATCTCAATGCCAAGAACTGTTTCTGGACATTGACTAAGTGCATTTCATGCATCATAATATGAGCCTTGTACTTTCATGATCATAGTTTATAGTATAATACTTCATGGTTTCAAGCTTGTTATATATTGAAACTACAGTATAGACATCTATAGCAGTATTCATGCAATTTCACAACAATTAACGGTCGTTTTCGGCGAACCTGTGAATAAAGATGCGAAAATCAACTACTGTTATATTTTAATAATTAATCTTTCATTCGATCAAATCTGCAATGGTAACTGACATTCATAGATTTGTAGAAATAAATAAGCTCTCTGCAAAGATAGCTCTCAGTTGTATGGAAGGTATCATTTTGCGAATTACTGAATTTAATTATATACAGTATAATTGATTACATAAGCACTGAAAATTATTATTCGCCAATTAAACCTTAGATATTATACTTCAGAGATAAAAGCCGTTAAGGTTCTTTTAATTATAATTAACAAGTATTAAAATATGCACAATCCATGGGCCAAAAGAGATGCTTGGAGATATGAGGGCCAATTCAGCCGTCTCAACAGATTCAAGGGTGCATTCCCTGGATTCGGAATCGCCGTAGGTGCTTTCACCCTCTACGTTGCTTATGAAAAAATGTTCTTAAAGAATGAACACCAAGACGAACACCACTAAATACGGGTGTATAAGTAAATGTCGATAGTCGACTGCAGACCCATTTTCATCACATAACATAAAATGTTTAGCACCAGCGGTGGTGTCTACCACAGAATTTCATATACTGTATATTTACGATTTCAATATCGAATTGTTAGTTCAAATATATTTATCTTGCATTACAGTTGAAAGTTGTAGGTCGTAATTTGTAGCTTTAACGTGGAGGTAATCAGAAATGAACTATTTTACTTTTGGTTTACATATGAGTACGTGAAATTACTATTAGCTATATACATTAAAGTTATGTTATATCCTTGAATCTATGCAGAGTTTTCCTTAGGTCCTTCGGCTGCTTCAGTGAGATCAAAGCTTGTTTCCCACATCGACTGTTTATTGTCAACAATCTCATCAACACCCATAGACCCATTGGTATTTCTACCTCCTTTGTTTGCATCCTTAACCTTGGTCTTTTCTTCAGCAACCCTAGTCCAGGCATCGATGTATTCTTGTTCTTGCTTGATACCCCATGCCATGTGTGTGCTTGGGAAGACGGCACCATACATAGTAGATTCTTCTCTAGAAACTTGACTATTCATTTCTTCTTCCATCCTCAATCTATAAAATTCAAATCTAGCCTTATCGTAAGCTTCAAACATAGTTAATGAAGTCCCATTATTCTTAGATTCTTGTAATAACCATAAAGTTCTTTGCACAACAGATTCACCATCCAATGGCTTATATAATTGTAACATATGAGACCAATCACATTTATTCCATTCATCACCTTCATTTTCAACCAATGTCTTTGGTCTTGAGAATTCCCAAGGATGTTGATGGTAGAAGACATCTCTCAATTGATCTTCCAAAAACTGTAATTTTGGAACACGAGATATGGAATTATTCTTTTGCATTCTGTCATCGGTATTACTTCTGGTCTTAAAATAGCCAGTCATACTGTCTTTATTAAATAATCCTTTGCTTGGGTCTTCTTCTTGTGCTTTTATTTCAAACTTCTTTGGCTTCTTAGTCAAGTCGGTCATTGGAGGATGAGAACCTACAATATTAAACCATGCTGGCTTTTCTTTTAATACACCAGCCTTCAAATAATGGGACGTTCTTTCCAATACTGTAGAAGCCTTAGTTTGGATTTTCATCTTTACTTAAACACGATATCTCTAGTCGAAATATGAATATTGATACTCATACTCGAATTCAATATTCTGAAAAATTTTTGCTTACATAATCTCGAATATAATTTAGGAACTTAAGGTATAAAATATATTTACAGTAGATGATAGCATAACATGACAAAATGATTCCAAAACGTTCGCTTACTACATCAAAAATACGACAGGGATTTCGACTAGAACAGATAGTGGTAAAATTTTTAGATAAATTCAAATTACAACAAAGTAATACCTCATCTCATTTGATTGATACAGTTGATTCACTGATTGAAAAGTATCAAAATGAACTTGTAAGTAAGCTAGGAGTAAATGGAATCAAAAGTAATAAATTTAATGACTTGTGGTTGAAATTGACTAACAATCCTACGGATCTAAATACTCGATTGAAGAGAAATGAAATACTTGAAAAAAGTCATTTGGAATCTCCAAAAATAGCGTATAATAACTTCTTAAAGACTCTTTATCCGATGGGTTCAGCATCCGGCTTGTTGCACACGAAAAGCGAAGAGAAATCCTTTAGCTTTATCTCTCAAAATAAACAATTCAAGCAGATAAATCATTTCAATGTATTTAAGACCTATTGTGAATTACCTCAACCACGTCCATTGCATATTAAACCAGAGCATTTAAATGATCTATTAGATAAGTTTCTTACAGTACGAAATTTTATTAAACCCAATGCATTATCAAGTTCATTTGACAAACCTTCACATATAATAATTTCAACATATAATCAAATGTTGAAAAAGAGATTGAAATATATAGAAATGTGTTCTACCATTCTTCACGACATCAGAGAAGTTTCAATTCCTTTAACAGAAACAGAACAAAATAGAATTTTATTTCTTACTTTTTTTAAAGATAAGGAAGCTATTTTAAGAAAGGTAAATGATGCCATTAATGACGAGATAGAACTCCAGCCTTTAGAGCAAACTAATAAGTTTAACATGAAAATATTTAATCTGATCATTAATTCCTACAATGATTCGAAAATTCTGATTGACACATACAATATTCTTTTATTCCATGCTATTAGACATAATCAAACTGAAGTAATATCACGCATTTTGGAGGATATTAACCTACAACATATCTTTGAAGATAAAGACACACATAAAATGGAATCAATTGCAAATCATGAAACATTTATTATTTTGTTGGATTACTTTTCTTCAGATTCAACTTTAAAGCTGAAACTAGGTTCAGGTCCTTTTGAGAAAACACTTGATTATTTCACGTCATCCAAATTGTCCATTGATGCTAGGGTCATTAACTCAGTTATCAAAGGTTTAATATCAATGAAGCAAGTAGATCTTGCTGAAATGTACATCTCTGAAGTTGTTAATAATACTGACTTCTCTGAAGAAGAGGATAGAATACACGTATACAAGCGATTAACAGGAGAGGATAAACTTATTTACGACAATTACGTCAATGCAATCGAAAGTTTGAAATTATTAATTAATGATGCCGATTTTTCATACAAAGTCACTATTAATGAAGGTATATTTAGAGCACTTCTTTCTCATTATTGCTCCAAAGAATCGGGTCCAGATTCATTAGATAAGACTTTTTACCTTCTCAGCACCATGGAAGAAAAATACAGACTACCTATTACCACTAGATGTTTTTCCATGATTTTTGACAAATTCATATATGAAAACCAGTATCATAATTCTAGATGGAATTTAGAATCTTTGGTCGAGGTAACAACGAAACTTATTCGCTGTCATGATCAATACTACGGTATTAATGAAGATTCGAAATTTATTAAGAAATTAGGAGGTCTTAATTTGTATCCAAAGCTTAACAAATTTGTTGAAGATTTATTGGAGTCCAACAAGGCATTTAATATACCTAATAAAAGAGCAAACCTATTAAAGCTATCTGACAGTCTTATTAATAAAATATACATGGCTATTCAGATTGCTATCAAAAACAGCGACAATATAAAGGATGATTCGAAATCTGGGTTACTTCGTCAAATTGCTACACAGAGGCTAGATCTCTACAAACATTTAGAGAATACCAGGGGCCATAAACCAAATTTTTACCAAGATCACCCAACTCGAAGAAATATTTACAATATTGACGAAACAACTTATGTGAAAAAGGGATATATTATAGACTTAATATATTTATTATCCTCAAGCTAATATGTACATAGTTCACACCAATAGACATTATACTCAACTGCTTTATACCATAGCTTCCTTTTCTTTACCTAATTCGGCATCATTGTAGAATTGTCTTCTTTGTTCAGCAATAGCCGCTTCAGATTCCTCTCTAATAAGTTCGTCAAGATCATAATCATAGTTATTTGGGTTAGAATCGATGTCAAGCTTTTCCTTATGTCTTCTCTTCAACCCAGAGTTTTCTTTCAAGGTTAACTTAATTGGTATATCATCACTAGTTACGTTGATTTTAGGAGGCTCTAATCTTGCCTTCTTCCAGATTCCATCAACTGCTGAACTCTGACTTATTTGCTCATCTGGTGGAATGTAACCATATGACTCCGTTACATGAGAGCTGGAAAATTCATTCTTCTTCACTGGCCTTCTTTTAGGCACTTTGTCTACCTTATAGGATACCAATCCTGATAAATAAGGTAAATATATGATAACTGCTACAAGAATCACAGCAATAAAAAGCACAACAAAAAACATACTTTATTATTTCAGGATTATATGAGTAACAATTTAACAACCTCATAGAATTTTATGATGATCTCGATGCGAACCAACAAATTGTGATTCAAAATTCAATATACGATCTGTAATCGTATCCTCATAATCTTTAAATACTTGATACTATATTCTACGTCAACATTAATTCAATATGATGAGACCATCTATTTTAAGAAAAGGCTTGCCTAGAGTCAGTCAAATAGTTATGAGTAATATCGTCAGAGGATCTACAGCATATTTGAGACAGCCTATGATTCATATGAGCCACAGTTTGAAATATACCAGTTGCAGAAGCTACTCTATAAGTACTGAAGGTGAAAACTTAGATGGGAAGATTGATAACATTTCGCTAAACGAATATAATAAGATTGCAAATGAATATTTAGAAACTATTGCAGATTCATTAGAATTCTTGAGTGAAGATCATCCTGAAATTGATTGTGAATTGAGTCAAGGTGTTATGACCTTAACTGTTCCCCAAAATGGTACCTACGTCATCAATAAACAACCTCCAAATAAGCAGATATGGTTGAGTAGTCCGATTAGTGGACCAAAGAGATATGACTTAATTGGTGGTAGATGGATAACATTGAGAGACAACTCCTCTCTCACTGAACTTTTAGAGCAAGAGATTTCAGACGGATTAGGAATTGAGTTCAATTTCGAAGAAATTGAAGCATGAGCTGGCCCAGGAAAGTGCATGAGCTAACTTGTGCCAAATTCATTTGAGTGATCAACGCTTATTTATTATATAGTACATGTAAATACTTCTTATTACAAGGACAGATTATTACAAATTCAAATAACAACAGTCCTGTAGCATATTTATTTGATAAGAATATATTATCTATTTCATAAAAACCATTGAAAAGGTATATCCATTCCATATAAAGGGATTAGATGCTATTGAATGAACATTAAGTCGCCGAATCAATAATACATCATTTCATTACTTGCTTATTGTCTCTCTCTGAGCTGCTTGGAAATTTATATCAGACTTACTAAACTGATATTGAAATCGAGATAAAATTCTACCATATAATTCACACATAATTCTTAGCTAAAAGCAGACTACAATAAGGTGTATTAAACTTACACTACTTAAGACTAATTACTAATACTGAAGCATTATTAACACGGCAAAGTTCTACTGCACATACAGACTACATAATCGACATCAGAAACATATCGATGAACAGAGATGCCTAAAATTCGATTAAGAGGACCAAAACTCTCTAGCAATAAAGTGACAATAGCAAACGAATACTATCTACAAGATGGGAATAGTCAAGGCCATAAGCTAAATGTTATTATACGGCTTTCGCCTCAAGTTTTAAAACAGATTACATATCCATTTGCAGATGATTCTACAGCACCTACTGAATCAGAAAAAAGTGTGCTGAAGGAAGCTATACAACCAAAACCAAATTCGGATAATGATAACGACAATGACAATGATAATGATTATGACAATGATAATGATTATGACAATGATAATGATTATGATAATGATAGTGATGACAGTAGTCTTTCATCTCTAGATTTCCATATAAATCAAGAACTACAAGCTTATGACAACGAAACAAAGAATCAAATAAACGATAACAACGAACCAAGAAATGATAATAAACCTATAATTCCAACAAATAAAATAAATAATAATGTGGTACCTACGGTAAAGGAAGAAAGAATAAAACCTGTTATACCGAAAACAAACATGGTATACAAACCAATCCCACCAAATATAACACCTATAATAGAAAATGAATTTAGTGATTTATCAGATCAGAATGTCGATTTTGGGGTTATTGATAAAGTAGTGTTCAGTTTGAAGGACCCTTTGAGCGCCTGCAAGATAAAGTTGCCAGTAAAGTCGAACTTTTGTGTACATTTTGAATGCTTTGATTTTGAAACCTTTTGCATATTTAATAAAATCCCTCCTGGAATACAAGCTTTTACTAGGAAAAATTTAACAAGAAAGAGTTTTGAGAAATTAGCATATCAGAAAAATAGTCAAGCGTATGCTTCACCAATAAGAATTGTAGATGTTCGGAAATATGAAGATAAAAAAGATAAGCAAAAGGAAAATAACTATTCAAAGATTCCAATATACAGCTGCCCTTTCTGTGATATTAAGTTCCTGATACATGATTTGAGTATAAGTGACTCGTTTAATTATTTCGTAAAGAGTACTCCTAACGATTCTGAAAAGATAGAATTATTAGGTATGAAGAAATATAGAATTATCCAAGATTCTATTAGCTATAGAACAAATTCAGTGAAACCAGAAGATGATATTATAGTATTGACAGATGATGAAGATGATAATGACGATGGTAAAAAGTCAAGTCGAAAATATATGGATGTAAAGAAAGATAACCAAAGTGAAGAAGCAACGCAGGTCGATAGCACTCAAGAAGTGTTTAATGATGGGTTAGACGAAGCATTACTTAGATTGAGTAATACCGATAATAATGTAAATAATGAGTTTGGAGGCTCAGGCAGTTGGGATGATCCTTTCACAGTAGACTAGTCATATTCCAGATAAATATAATAGTATTACATACTAATATTCTGATTCAGACTTGAATGTAATTATATATTTGGAATTTAATAATAGATTTATTAATTATGGGAATTGTATCAATGTAAATGGTGAATGAATAGGTTATATTACCACATTTAGATGGGATAACTAACCTTCCAAAAGAATCAAATAATAGAACCAAGATATTAATTAATTTATACTATATTGAAAAACCTTATATTTAACAAATCTTAATAACTAACTCGTACTAATTGTATTATAACTAGATCTAAAATTATTTAGTCGCATGCTAAATATCCTCCCATTTACAGAAAGTTCTGCTAACATTGCGCATCTAAATCGACAAAATATTTCTACAATTCCCACTCTTCGGGGTTCATTAAAATGTTAATTTCGTTAACATTAGGTTAATACTGTTTAATAATACTGTATATAATTAAACGGTTTATCTTAAACATACTATAAACAATATTTTATACCTTTGATTATGGTATAAAGTAATTTCATCCTCAATAGTATTCCAAGTAATATGAACCATATGCTATTCTACTAGCCAAATTTGAACATTGCACGAAAGATAATTATGGGTGCGAATTTGAAGTAAGGAATTAAATTAATTTAAAACTAAATACAATAGTCAATATTGTATATATAAATAATCAATACACTGATAAGTAGACACTTAACTATAATGTTGGGTGTTCCATATCAAGTTCAGGTAAGTCACCACGACCCTCAAAAATGGTATGAATACTTGCTTGTTCCGTAAGCATATATCTATTCGTATTGTTACCTATCTTAGCTAATTCTCTCCATTGATCTAAATTTTTAGTTTTTTCACCATGAGCTATTTCTGGATTTTCCCAGTGGCCTTGAGAAAATGCAATAAGCGTGGTGATTTTTTTGTTGTTTATGTCAAGCACGAGAGAAACGATAGTACCGGTTTCCTCTAACCAATTAACTTGCCAAATATTCTTACTAACTCTTTGGTAGAATGCAGTTTGAAAATTGCTTCTGCCTGCCATAGGGCCCCCAGAAATTTTATAGATTACCCTCTCAGAGTTTGGAACATAAAACTGGTAATCCCAACCGTTGTCATATGTGTATACAAAGTTCTTGTTCAAAATTTCCTCTTCAAATTCTTTCTGCGGTACCTCATTTGCAGCAACACCTATAGTTGGATTATATTTTGGGTAGAAAACCATCTTTCAAATTATTTACTTTAAGTATTAAGGAATAGTTATTCTACAAAAATATCTAATAATGCCTTTTATACTATTTTTTATATGGTTGGAGTTCAGCCATTATTTCCCCAATGTCCAATTATCCGACTCTTCTGACGGAAAACTACACCTGCAATTTCGAGAAAGATTGTCAGAAAACATATTAATGAGTGTCAAACCGACATGAACTAACTATGAGTAACAAGAGGATGTACCTTAACATTTTTATCTATGTAGATATAGATGTTATTGTTACACTATCAAACCAATGAGATACTTTACTTTAAAGATTATGATATTCTCCACTGTATTACCTCAGTCAAAAATCCGAGCGGATTTTTACATTTGAGTTTTTTTGTTGCCACGGATGTCGTCCATCTGTTCCGGAAGTATATGTAACTGTCCGGGAACTGTACCACGCTTATGTATTATGATTTCATGGTAAGTCAAATATTAATACCTGCATGCAACAATCACTCAAGTTTAAAGAACACAACATAAGGGGTAATAAAAATGAACAAATGGTATGTTATTCTCAAGAATTCACTGATAAAATTAACATTGGATATTTCAGAACATGTAGCAGCTCTTTTTTTATATTAGAATAAAATTAGTTAACTTTTCTAATGCCAATTATGGCTTTCCATCAAGAATATTCATTACCCATGTAGAAGTTAAATTAAACCTGCATATAAAATATTTTTAAATAGATGGCAATGTTAAATTTATTTATATTAAATAACATTTAAGATTATTCATATAAATTTATCAATCTAAACGAATTTTCTATATATTGTATGTTACTATATTCGACAGCCACTATCTGGCTATAATTCTTGTTTAAAATGACGTGATGAACATTTATTTAAAGCTGGAATAAAAAAAAATCGTAAACTGGAAGTATTTACTAACTCAAATAGAAACGTATATGTCTAAAGCAATACTATCTAGCAGTGGTAAAAATGGTCGTTCTATAGCAAGTGGAGGTGCCATCTCTAAGTTAGTGGTGCTTTTTACTCAATTAACAAGACTTGTATCAGCTCTCCCTATATTCCGTCATGAACAAGGAATTGAGCCTAGGGCTTCAGCAGTTCACGTCAAAGCAATGACGCCTCAAGAATTTTATGCTAATTTATTTACTTCTATATTCTTGGTTCTAGCTGGTGGTGTTTTTGCGGGATTAACTTTAGGATTAATGGGTCAGGATGAGGTTTATTTGAAAGTTATTGCTACAAGTGGTGACAGATATGAAAGAAAATACGCTCGAAAGGTTTTATCATTGATAGGAAGAGGAAAGCATTGGGTTTTGGTTACTTTACTTTTATCCAATGTTATCACTAACGAAACCTTACCAATCGTATTAGATAGATGTTTGGGTGGTGGTTGGCCGGCCGTGGTTACATCAACTGCATCTATTGTCGTTTTCGGTGAAATTATACCACAATCAATTTGTGTAAGGTACGGCCTACAAGTTGGTGCAATGTTTGCACCATTTGTTTTATTTTTGATGTACATTATGTACCCCATTGCTTATCCTATATCAATGTTATTGGATAATATTCTAGGTGAAGACCATGGTACAGTTTACAAAAAGTCAGGATTGAAAACATTAGTTACTCTTCATAAGACAATGGGTGTCGAGAGATTGAACCAAGATGAGGTTACTATTATCAGTGCTGTTCTAGATTTAAAGGAAAAGCCTGTTAGTCATATTATGACTCCAATTGACAGGGTTTACACCATGAGTGCAGATGCTGTTTTAGATGAGAGAACTGTAGAAGAAATTTTCAATGCTGGGTTTTCTAGAATTCCTATTCACTTGCCAAATGAGCCTCTCAATTTTATTGGTATGTTGTTAGTAAGAGTTTTGATAAGTTATGATCCCGAAGATGCTTTACCTGTTGCCGCATTCCCATTGGCAACTCTTCCGGAAACAGGAGTAGAAACTTCTTGTTTGAACATCTTGAATTATTTCCAAGAAGGTAGATCGCATATGATAGTAGTAAGTGAGACGCCGGGTGAAGCTACGGGAACATTGGGAGTTTTGACGTTAGAAGATGTCATCGAAGAATTGATTGGGGAAGAAATTGTTGATGAATCCGATGTATATGTTGATATTAACAGAAATATTAAGAGAGCACAACCTGGTCCCCTTTCTAAGAAAACTCTTACTTCCTATTTACAAAGTATTTATTTCAACAAATCTGCAAGCAGCTCTAAAAGGAATTCCCTCGATTCCGGCGTACCGAATGGAGAACAAACTCCTCTCAAGCTAAACAGCAGTGGTACTGTAATGGAAGGAGCAAAGTCCTTGAAGCCAAAGAATCCTGCCTCAAACCCATTAGAAACAAACAAGTCTTTTGTCACAATTAAGAGACCTGATATGGAATATGTCAAGAATTCAATAATACCGAATAGAGGCGGCAGAAATTCAGCATCAATACATCCTACTGAAGAAGATGCTATTAAGGATGCAAAAAAGAGACTTAGCACTGGTGAATTAAGCAACGTTGATTCTATGACTTCCCAAAGATTCTTGTTACCTGGAGAAAAGGACGTAGATGTTACTGATATTAAGACAGATAAAAGTAATGGAAAAACGGAACATGTAAATGACTACAGTTCTTCAAATAAAAGTGACAAGAATGTTACTGAATATCAGGAATCTCGTTCTTACAGGACGGGAGGTATCGTCGAGTCTGTAATTAAAGTCCAAGGTGTGCACAAGACGATTATTGAGCATATTAGTGACGATGAAGACAATGATATAGAAATTGATGAGAATGCTACGCATGATACGGTAGATTTAGATTATGACGAAGATGATCATCTACTCTCGAAGCATAAGACTAGTAGCAGTGCAAGTTCTGAGAGTAAGAATACCAGCAAATTTAACTTTGTATGGGACAAATTTAAATGAAACTTACATGATGATCATCAAACTTAAAATACTCGTAGATACATAAGGGAATTGTTTCTTTCAAGTAAATACATGTAATTAATTTATTCGGATTCAAATGAAATTCCCCGTAGGTCGGCGGTGACAATAATTTTTGTCACGTGAGAAATATCTAAATGGGATTCAGCATTGTGAATTTAGTCCATATTAAAATATTATTTAGCTTGGTTAGGTTAAATATTCTTTTTTTGAGGTATTATTTGCTATATAAGTTACAAATAAGTGTGAACTTTAAAGCAATTACACAATGACAGGTGAAAATGAGCTAAATCGAAGCCATGGATCAAGATTATCTTTGAGAGGGTTTTTTCACTCCTCAAGCACGTCACTAAGCAAGGAAGATAACGAATCCAATGATAAGAGCCAACCCAATGCTGAACTGCCGTCGGTACCTTCACACAGACTGTTTTTAAAACAAAGAGATTCTAGAGGCGGGTCTATATCTCCTCAGAGCAGTCAAAGTTCCTTAAGCTCCTTAATGAGAAAGGCTAGAAAAGGAGAAAACACTAATAGTATAAGACAAAAGAATGATTCCCCAGATACCCAAAACAATTATGGAGATGATTATAGTCCATCAATAGATGAGAATAACCAGCATGATTATAGCAATGAATCTCTGATTATAAGCGAGCTGATAAATAGTTCATTTAATGATTCGGTTAAGAAGGAACAAGCTTCCTCCCCACAAAAGCACAACGCTATACCAGCAACAAGAAAAAATGACAAAAATGAAAAGCACAACAAACACGAGAAAAATAAGAAACATGAGAAACATAAGAACCACGATAAGCATGGGAGCCATTTATCACTTAAAAGATTCCTCAAAAAATTTAAGCATAATGATGAACCAGCAGAAAAGAACAAAAGTAAGCATTCAATTTTCCCTCATTCATATAATGGTAGTTCTGAAATTGTTCAGAAATATGGTCCTATTGGAAAATTTTTAGGTTCAGGTGCTACGGGTTCTGTTAGTTTAGTGACTGACAAATACGATGTAAACAAAATTTATGCAATCAAGAAATTCAGACCTAGATTTAAGACTGAATCAGAGAGTAATTATAAATCAAAAGTAAAAAATGAATTTGAAGTAGGATTCAAGTTGAGGCATGAAAATATCATTTTTACAAAAGAACTTATAAAAGAACATCCAAAAATATTGAGTGAGCCAGAATATTATATTATTATGGAATATTGTCCGTTCGATTTCTTTAACTTGGTGATGTCTGGCTTAATGACCAATAATGAGAAATTCTGCTACTTCAAGCAAATTATTAATGGTGTAGCTCATTTGCATTCTCATGGATTGGCACATAGAGATCTTAAACTTGATAACTGTGTTGTTAATGCTCATGGAATTTTAAAATTAATTGATTTTGGTTCTTCGGTCTATTTTAAGAAACAAAAAGTAAGTCCAGAGCCAACAGATGATGATATAGACAGTACTTACCGCTTAGTAAGAGCAAGAGGTGTAGTAGGGTCTGATCCATATTTATCACCTGAAGTCCTTGAACCAAGTAACTTTGGATATGACCCAAGAGCTGCTGATGTTTGGTCAATCGCTATTATTTTCTGCTGTATGGTACTCAGAAGATTTCCTTGGAAAATCCCGAAATTATCAGACCCATCTTATAAGTCCTTCTTGGGTTATTCATCAGAAGTCAAGAATTCTGACTCTGATTTATCTGCTGAAATTCAGGACATGAAGCTAAAAGACAAAAATGATTCTGCCGAATCGACGACAGACCTGTTAAAAGGTTCGAGGAAATTACTTCGTTTATTACCTTCTGAATCCCATGATCTTATTCTGAAAATGCTTATATTGGATCCAACTAAAAGATATCTTATGGAAGATGTGACTTCCCATGAGTTTTACTTCTCTATTAACGTTTGTCATCAAGACTCTTTAGAAACTACTGAGGAGAAACATCATGTTCACCACTTAATAACAGAGGAGGAGTTGAAAGAGTTACAAATGAAAAAAGAACGAGAGAAGAAGTTAAAAGAAGCCGGAGTAGCATAGCAATTTCATCCCATATTTTTAAGTAGCATATATACAGGATCTGTAGTTTATTTACGATTGTCTTTTTTTTATCTTTAATGATCTTAAAGTGATTAATAATGATATTAATGGCGGCTGAAACCATTAAATTACCACAATGGGTGACTACTTTGTCGCTCTATTGTTCTATACTGGCGTCATTGATTATATTTATGAGCATATTTCTTCATTTAAGAAATTATAGAAAACCGCTCCAGCAACGGTTAATGCTAAGAATTAACTTAATAGTGCCATTGTTTGCATTATCTTGCTATTCGATGTTAGTTGACCAGAAATCTTATTTCAATAAGTTTTGCTTGGAACCAATTCGTGAAGTTTATGAAGCATTTGTTATTTATACCTTCTTTTCTTTATTGACACATATGTTAGGAGGAGAGAAGAACATTATAGTAATTACTAGCGGTAGAGAGCCGGTCTCTCACCCAGGGTTTGTGAAATATATTTTGAATGATTTGGATATCTCAGACTCCCATACGTTTTTAGCTATTAAAAGAGGAATTTTACAATATGTGTGGTTAAAGCCATTTATTTGTATTGCAACAATTCTTCTGGAATTGTTTAACTGGTATGATGTGAACGATATGTCGTTGGGATCTATTTATTTGTGGCTCACTCTTCTCTATAACTTTAGTGTATCATTATCGCTATATTGTTTGGCAATGTTCTGGAAGATACTATGGCAAGATCTTAAGCCTTTTAAACCAGTTGGTAAATTTCTTTGTGTTAAACTTATAATTTTTGCTTCATATTGGCAAGGAATTTTATTGGCAATTTTAAATTTCGTAGGGATACTTGGAAATAGTGGTGAAGAGGGTGCTAATATTGGTATTTCAATTCAAAATGCACTTCTTTGTGTAGAACTCATAGCATTTGCTATAGGACATTGGTTATCATTTTCATATAAGCCTTTCGTTATTTCAAATTTACCAACAGGTAGAGTGGAATTTTATTATGCTTTTAAGGATATGATTGGAATTAGAGATTTAATTCATGATTTTAAGTTAACTTTTCATGGAGATTATTATACTGACTATAAAAGGTTTGATTCAGTGGAAGCCATGATATCTCATCCCGACTCTAAAGGTACTATTAGCCGCATTAATCAAGGTATGAGATATCATAGTGACGGTAAGCAAAAGCATTGGCTTCCACTGCAATCTATTCAACAAAATAAACAAAATGTTCCTAGTACCTCAGAAGCAAGCTTACTTATAGATCATTTAAATTCTGAGGTATATGCTCCGTCTATTAAATCTAATAATACTTCTATAAGAGCCTTGTACTCTCCTGCTAGCGAGGCATCGGTAGATACTTCAAGCATTCCTGATTTAGGTGAAAATTCTATAACTGATATGTTAAATTCTCCTACATTTAATTATGATGACGAATTATTAGATGCTGATGAATTATATTACCAAAATGCAAGAAAGGTCATCAATAAATACAGATTAGATCTGAATGAAGTGAAAAGAATATTAAATTACCCAATTGTTGATGAACTTATTACAAGTCATATGTACGGCTTTCAAGTAAAACAATTACGGGCTAATAGGACAAGACGCCCTCTGAATGAGTCTGAAAACGATTCATTGCATAATTCTAATGCATACAATAGTATACGATATGGTAGTGTTGTTTAAAGTGAATATCACATTTTCCTATTTACATAATAAGCTTTAATATATTTACAGATATTTTCCATCACTAAGGATCAATCTTAAATTCATATAATGAATCTAAGTCATCTTCTTTTACAGTCTTTTGTACACCTTCCCTATCTTTTTGTTTCATTAATTTACGTTGCTTTTTTAACTCTTTAGGAGATAATTCTTTATTTCTTTCTTCTTTAGCAGCTAGTATTTTAGCCGAAGGAGAACACGAAATCATTAGACGAGACTTAATGTCACCAGATATATCATATTGACATTCAAGCTCCTCTAAAATTACTTTAAACTGTGCATATATCATATGTCTTCTTCTCATTTCCACATCTATTTCTTCACCTTCTTCGAACTCAACTTCTCCTAAAATATCTTCTTCATTGCTGACCTTTAAAGTATCAACTAATCCACCTTCTTTGTTTGCTGTCTTTCTAGCAGAATACAAACTTCTTTTATCACCTATATAAATGATAAACTTCTCCCCTTTTTCTAATCTCCTTTGAATTTCTTTCTTCTTTTGGGCATTCAAGTCACTTGTATTGATGTTCCAGGAAATAGTGATAACTTTAGTTGATGATTTCTTCTTCTCTGCTTTGTCTCGCTGTCTCGCAGCTTTCTGTGCAGCGATGCTACCTCTTTCAAGAAGTTCTTTTTCCTTTGCAAGAGCTAATTCATCAGTGTATATTTTTATCATTTCATGGACCTTATTAAGTTTAACTAAAGGTATATCGCCTTCTTTTGATGGAGGGATTACATATAAACCATCTTTATTTAGATCCAAGGAATTCACAATTTCCACCAAATGTTTTGATTCTAATTTATTGCTCTCGGGATTAACGTATTTTACCATATAATTCCTACTTATTTCATTAACCTTCACAATCATAGACTTGATTGCATTCTGTGCTTGTTCTGAACCTGAATCAAATTGAAATTTCATAGTCTTCTTAACTGGCTTTTTAGCCTTTGATTTACCTTTTTGTTTCGAATTCTTATCATTTCCAGATTTTTTAAACTTCCCTGGCTTTGAATCTGAAAACATAGTTGCAAATCTATTTGAATTTGGAGTGCTATTTGATTTTGGAGTACTAGATTCGTTTTTCATCAATGAATCAATTGCGAAAGGATATCCCGAAGGCTGCTTCTCTGAACATATATGACTAAAATTTAAGGTTCTGATGTTATTAAATCCATATATGACCTTCCTGTTACATCTAGGTATATATAATCTACTAGATCTTATCATGTTGAATTATTTTCTACCAAGCCTTTAAGATAAAGAATTAATCACTTTTTGAGATAAACTAATTTTTTTTTGAAACCATCGAAGCGGCCGGTAGAAGAACGAACTCTTTACAAGATTAATACTTAAAATTACTTATGAACAATTATAGAGGGTAAGTTTATTTACTTAACTATAGGGTTGTCAATGAAGTATTAACGCTAAAAAAAATGTAATTTGAATATGATTGAATATATTAAGAAATGGTATTAGTCTATAAATGATAATGTGCTATAATTTAAATATGGGGAAGTGTCCTGAATATTACCACTTAGCACCTAAAAGTACAGCATTAGGATCTGTGGCTTTTTCTACTTCTTTAAATTGTGTTCTTATTAATCTGTCTTCAGATATTCCAAATTCGGTGCTAAATTGAGAGCACCAATCCATAAGGTCTTTAACTATCTCAGTACTATTAGCAGTGATATCAAACAAGGGAATAGAACCATAACTCAGGAGAACTTGGTCAAGCCATTCTTTTTCTGTAATTTCACTAGGATTGCTAATTTGACCACCACCATTTATGCAACCATTTGGGCAAGCCATTATTTCAACGTAATCACATTTGGATGCATCCGCAGATTCTTCTACGCTTGAGTTGGAGTCAGTTTCGGATTTTTTCGACGATAACCTAGCCCTACGTCTAGCTACTAGTGGGTTGACTTTCGTGGTAACTGCGTCTTTCTTTGTTGAAGGTTTGAGTTTCCTCACTAAATTCTGAATGTTTCTAAATCCATTTACTATTGCAGAACTAGCAATAGTTTCCTCCTTGTATAGTAATCTAAGTTCATATATGTCTGTGTTACGTCCTTTAATTGCCTTCATTGAAAAGTCTTCAAACGAATATGTTTCAGGATCTTTTAATATTAAATGATCACGCATCAACATTAAATAGGTGTAGCCATATCCACCAGATGCAGAACCACTGTCGTTTGCCCAAGATTGTTCAGCATATTTCCATGTTGAAGGAGCATATTGTTTGTAGAGCTGTGACATTGGCAGTTGTGATGATATTATCTGAGAACTCTCTGTTGGCTTCAATTGGAAGTCTTCTTGATATTGCTCTAAGAGAGTGACTAATTCCTTTGGTGTTAATACACAATCAACATCTTCAGATATTGTTTGTTCTTTTTCAGGTCTAGCACTTTCTAACTTCTTATCAAAGCATGGCATAATTGAAAGATGATAAATATTCTCCCTTGGAATATCTAATTGTTGAGCAGTTAACAGCTTCAATATGCATCCAGTTATTTGCTGTGGAGATTTTACATCCGATAATCTAGATAATACATATGGGTGAGTCTTTTCAGCGTATAATACCCAACCCGGACATATAGAAGATAAAGTTGGTCCTTCAACTTTTGATTCCTTCTTCTTGATGATATTCTGGGATTCGTAAATAAGTGAAATTTTACGTCCTAATGAAGTACCCACAACAAAATGAAATCCCATTTGATTCACAAACAAGTTTATTAGTAATTTATCCATTTCATCGATGCTAGTACCATATGCGGTTGCTAGAGATGCTCTTGATTGATGAGATACACTTGCAACAAATATTTTATTACTGTTACCTGCTATCTTTTCTTTCAACGTCTTTATAAGCTCTTCGTGTGAATGCTGAGCTACCAATACTTCTTCAGCTGAAGTTATACATCCAGAGCACGCTAGGCAATCGGATAACGATATCTGAGCTGGGGACAAAGCCTTTTGTTTTCCATCTATTTTAGATATTTCAAGTGGTTTACCATTCTCATCTATTTGTAGTTCTACTTCTGCTGTTTCATTCTCTTCTGTTTCTTTTATTTGTGCTGGAGGCTTGATACATGCAACCCCAGGCGATATGTAATCGTTAAGGTCGTCAGCAGATAGAATAGCACTCATATGAATTTAACTAGGCTTATTTCTGGTTGGAAACAATTTATATGCTATTTGAGTACGATTCTATAGATGTATATCCAGTATGAAATCTCTGACTAAATTTATTGTAATATAATTTCTTTATCTTACTAATTAGATTCTTATTATTTGATATGATTTCTATCACGTGATTGAGCATCACGAAATTTTTTTGATATAGTATTGTAGAGGTTCAGATAGGTTATCCTATAGACTGTATTTTAAGTTGTATCCACAAAAATCGTAAGTGTAGATGTTAATATATTCTATAAATTTTTTGTAAATAGCTAAAATTAATATGTTGGCCTAGCTGTATCATCTGTAGGAGTTTCATCCTCAGAGAAGTCACCTAGCTCAAAATCATTAGGATTATCACCATCTACCGTACTATATCCATTAGGGCTTGACAATTCTCCATTTTCATCGTAACCTACTAATCTCAAATAAAGATTAATTAATAAAAGGAACCATAAATAAATCACAAATGCAGCTGATGATACAACGAGAGTGTATGCGGAGGCATCTGCACCTAGATCTTTAACAAGAATTAACTGCTCTTCTGTTGCAGACATAAAAAGGACACCCGATAATAAAAGGCAAAATGGTGGTATATATTGGAAACTCAAAATTGCACCAGTATCACTGCATGGTTTATCTCTCAAGAGACAAGCAATTTCATAGATTCTAGTGACTCCAGCACCCATAAGAGCAATACCAAAAACTGCATGAACCTTAGTAGATATTTCAAGATGCTGAGAATGTTGAGACATTGACCATCCAGTGAAAATTAATAATGCTGCAGGGATAAATGATCTCTTATTATTTCTGGATAAAAATATACCCAAAAGACCACCTGCCCACCAAATAATACCCATTGCAGTGTGTTGATAGTCTCCCATGGACCAAGCCTCTTTTCCCCATCTGTGCTCAGTAAAGGTATTCACAATACCCCATAAGCACATCATTGATGAATCATAGAATTCTTGGGATCTAACATTAGGATTACTATTACTAATAATATGGTGCTTTCTAATCCAAGGAATTACTAAAACCAAGATTAAGACAAATGCATACCAAATAAATGCCAGTCCCATAATACCATGAGCAATACATTGACCAGTATGTTTACCATAACAGAACCCAAAAAGGGCAACTGGGGCCATGGAGACTCTAACCCAACCTGTTAATAGAACCAAGACGGTCAAAGTCCTATAAGCTTTACTGAAATAGCCATTCTGGCCCTTCGATGCTAAATGAGGATAATATTTGTTTATGAAGAAATTAGAACCATTAAGGAAAGTACCCACGAATACAGTAAGTCCAAGTAACATGCTTAAAAACCAACTTGTTCCCTTAGAGGTTCTATTCTCGTGGTTATCAACATTATCGGGAAAATCAATAAATAAAGATTCAAACACAGAATACACAGCAGATACAATCAGTAATAATAATGACCAATGGAGTTTTTCTGCAAATGCCAATACCGAAGACAAGGATGGGATTATTAATAAAACAAATAATGTGAGTATCCAATGAAACGTCTTAGATCCAGCATTTATAGGATGGAACTCTTTTGGCCCATCCATATCCATATCCATATCCAGGTCACCAAGTACCCCTGTTCCTAAGAACAGAAGCAATACTATTATTGTTGAAGCTTTAATAATCTGATTAATTGAGAAGGCCATTGGGTAATATCTCTTCTAAAGGCTACTTTTCAATGTGATATATCTAGCGTCACGGTAAATTACTGTTTAAAAACCTCTCTGATAGTCAAAAAAAAAGTACCTTTCTTCTTCTCTGATATTTATACTAATCAAACACTGTCTAAAACTCTTTCGAATGGCAATATATTCTCTAGATAAAATATCCACCTTTACCGATAGATAAAATATCCACCTTTACCGATAGATAAAATCATACGGTTATATATCAAACAATAAAATCGTGTTGCGATTACATAAGCGTTTGTCCTGGACTTCACACTTGTCAAAAGTGAAATGAGTTAGCATATAGTTTGTTTACGTTTGTTTTAATTTCTAGAATAAGTGAATGGTATTAGTTAATAGAGACGATAAAGCTTGTTATTGAATCACATATTTATTGAAGAAAGGCTGGAATTAAAAATTAAAAAATTAAAAACATTCCGTACATTATCACGACGTGTATGATAAGAAAAGAATGCCAGTAATGATCCATTATATAGCTATCCTAGGGCTAATCTTACAACTTGTTAGTGCATTAACGGGCCACATAAAAGATCACAGTGCATATAATTACTTTGTGGTGGAGTTGAACACTACTGACTCCAATGTAGCATTGACTAATTTCATTCAAGAACATTCAAATTACACATTTATTAGCCCTGTCAGAGGGCTTGATGGACATTACGTCTTTAGTATCGAAAATAATCATTCCCATACTGCATTCTTGGGAAATTATAACTCTGATGGAGAAGGACATGGAATACTCAAACGGGAGATAGGGTTCGAAGAAGAGTATGACAAGTTGGTTACCAATAGAGACTTAAAATCTATTCATATGCTTGCACCTAAACAACTTCAAAAGAGATTACCTGTACCTATTACGAAAGATGACATGCCTGAAGTGGATAGAAGATTGGAAATTGTTGATTCTTCACAGAAACCTGCTCAAATTGTAAGTGACAAACTTGATATTCAGGATCCTCTTTTCTTAGAACAGTGGCATTTAGTTAACACATTGTCACCTGGAAATGATGTTAATGTGTCTGGATTGTGGTTTGAAGGTATTACTGGTGAAGGTATTGTCACTGCAATTGTAGATGATGGTTTAGATTACGAAAGTGAAGATTTGAAACAAAATTTTAATGCTGAAGGTTCATATGACTACAATGCCCATTCGGAATTACCATTACCTGTATTATATGACGATAATCATGGAACAAGATGTGCTGGTGAAGTGGCCGCTGTAAAAAATGATGTATGTGGACTTGGTGTTGCATATGGTTCGAAAGTAAGTGGTATTAGAATTCTTTCTGGGAAAATTACTGCTCAAGAGGAAGCTGAGGCATTAATTTATGGAATGAATGTAAATGATATTTACTCTTGTTCTTGGGGTCCTACAGATGATGGTAAAACATTACAAGAACCTGATTTATTAGTTAAAAAAGCTATGGTAAAAGGTATACAAGAAGGAAGAGATAACAAAGGTTCGGTATATGTTTTTGCTTCAGGAAATGGTGCCAGATTTGAAGACTCTTGTAATTTTGATGGTTATACTAATTCCATTTATTCTATTACTGTTGGTGCTATTGACTACAAAGGTATTCATCCACCATACGCAGAAGCATGTTCTGCTGTCATGGTTGTCACATACTCTTCAGGTTCGGGTGAGCATATCCATACCACAGACTTCCACGATAAGTGTTCATCTCTGCATGGTGGAACGTCTGCTGCTGCCCCATTAGCTGCTGGAATTTTTGCTCTTGTATTGCAATCTAACCCAAATTTGACCTGGAGAGATCTCCAATATGTAGCTGCATTAAGCTCTGTTCCTGTTAATGAAAACGATGGAGGTTATCAAACTACGGCTTTGGGAAGGAAATATTCCCACAAATATGGTTATGGTAAAATTGATGCGTACGCAATGGCCCACTTTGCAAAGGAGTGGAAAAATGTTAAACCTCAAGCATGGTATTATTCAGATGTCCACTCTGTTGCCAAAAATTTACCGGCTGGTAATAATGGAATTTTGAGACAAACAATTAATGTAACTGAGAACGATATTAAAGTGTCAAACATAGATAGAGTGGAGCATATTACTCTAAAGGTAACTATTAAGTCAAATATCAGAGGTGCTGTTGGGGTCAAGTTGACCTCTCCATTTGGTGTAGTTAGTGAATTAGCTACCTTTCGTTCCAGAGATAAGTCAACCGAAGGCTTTAATGATTGGACTTTTATGTCTGTTGCACACTGGGGTGAAAATCCTTTAGGAGAATGGATGGTTGAAGTATATGGTGATCCAAAAGTGGAAGATAATGAGATTTCCTTTCAAAGCTGTCAATTAAGAGTATTTGGCGAGTCCACTGATGCTGAAAAGGCTGAAGTGTATGATATTACTAAAGATTATGCTGTGGAAAGGAGAAGCAGGCTTAAGGATTTAGCAAATGTTGCAACTTCTAGCGCTCAACCAATTTCTTCTTCTACTAGTCCTGTAAGCGAACAAGAAGCTCAAAGTACCATTAGTAAATCCTCGGCTACTTTAAGTTCTGATGTGGTTACTGCAACTAGTGCAGCCGAGTCTACTACACTTAGTACATCAAGTGTCCCCTCAGATGTAGAAGATGAAACTGAAGAAGAAGGTAAGAATAAGCAATATGTTACTTCGCATGCTGGACAGTACTTTATGGCAATCGCAGTAGTGGGGTTTATAATTGTTGTCATCATAATGAAGATACATAAGACACCTGGAAGTTCTCGTAGGAGAAGAAGAAGAAGGGAAGAATATGAGTTCGATATCATTCCGGGTGAGGACTATAGCGACAGTGAAAATGATGAAGATTCCTTTGATTTAGGCAGGGGCCATGCAAGCCAAGGTCGCGCAAGTTCGGAAGATAGAGATAGAATTTATCAAGAATTTAATGCTGAAATTTTACCTGAAAATGATCAAGAAATGTTCAAAATAGCTGATGACGATGGTCAGCTGCACCATACTGAAAACGATAATGCTACTACTCCTTCAGATGACGAAAATGTCCCTTTAACTAGCTCTCACGAAGGGGTGACTTCTAATCAAAACGATAGTGATGATGAAGAAGCTCAAGAAGATGACCGGTTAGTTTCCAGATAGTATAGGACGTTTATTTTTCGTACAGATCTACTAAATATTTTTCTAATCGTCACATACGCTATTGTAGCAAACCTGGGGTACCTCGGTATAAAACTGTATCTGCTTCCTCTTGTCCATACAATGATCAAAATACCTTTCGTCCTACAATATAATTTATATTTTACAATATTTAAATTACTCTTACAAGTTTAAAGTTACTTACAATATTAATAGTACTTATCTAAATAGTTTACCATTGCAAATATGTTAAGACCGTTATTCCCGTTGGTCGCAATTTGGTTCCGCAACGGGGAGTGCTCCCTATAATTCCGCAAATTTAGCCGGCTTTCTGACAAATGTGTAGTGGTTAGTAATTGCTCATGAATCACGATGGAAAAATCTACAGCCTAGATGATTCGTAATCTGAACCGAATGTCGGTCGTAATTTGTCAACCTCATTGAAGATTATCGATTAATCTACAGTATATAAGCATATAAAGCCATAAATATCAATCTAGATAACGAGTATATCAATTGCTAGTTCTCCTTGTAACTATACCTTCTTCGAATAGTGACCTTGTCATTGAAACTTTTAGGTGAAATCACATTTATGCACGTGATTTGCGGTTTTTCATATTCCGATTATATTAGTCTCTTAGATAGCTCCCAACATAAAAATTTCGACGAACCCAAGATTATTAATTGATATTGAAAACATCTTTTCATTGTGCTATTGATAAAGCGGTTGTATTGAGTATTTAATACAATTATTAAATCATAAGAGAACATTGAGTTAATCTGAATTGAAATCATTTATAAGGATACTATTTCAGCAATCTTAAAAGGTAGTGTTTCTCAGTATAAGAAATTAGAAAATATAACATAAAGATGTCAGATTCATTTGATGATTATGCCACTATTACAGTATTTGGAGCTTCTGGTGACTTAGCTAAAAAGAAGACTTTCCCAGCTTTATTTGGTTTGTTCCGTGAAGGACATTTACCAGAAACTGTTAAGATCATTGGGTATGCCAGAACTAAAATGGATCAAGAAGAATTTAAAGACAAAATCTCTGCTAACTTCAACTTGAAGGATAATGATGAAAACAAAGCTAAGGTTGAAAAGTTCTTAAAGTTATGTTCTTACATTGCTGGTCCATACGATTCTGATGAAGGTTACCAAAAATTGAACGATAAAATAGAAGAATATGAATTGGAAGCAAAGGTAAATAATCCTGAAAGAATGTTCTACTTAGCTCTTCCACCATCTGTTTTTACCAGTGTTGCTAAAAAATTAAAGGAACATGTCTATACTGAAGCTGGTAGAGTTCGCTTAATTGTTGAGAAGCCATTTGGTCATGATTTGGAAAGTTCCAGAAAGTTGCAACAAGATTTAGCACCATTGTTTACTGAAGAAGAGTTATATAGAATTGATCACTACTTGGGTAAAGAGATGGTTAAGAACTTACTTGTTTTAAGATTCGGTAACGAATTCTTAAATGCTGCTTGGAACAAGAATCATATTAAATCCATTCAAATTTCTTTCAAAGAATCATTTGGTACTCAAGGTAGAGGTGGATATTTTGATTCAATTGGTATTGTCAGAGATGTTATGCAAAATCATTTATTACAAGTGTTAACTTTATTAACCATGGAAAGACCAAATTCATTCGATCCAGAAGCTGTTAGAGATGAAAAGGTTAAAGTCTTGAAGGCAATTGGCGAAATTTCTACTGATGATATTCTTCTTGGTCAATACGCTAAATCCGAAGATGGTACTAAACCAGGTTACTTGGATGATGAAACCGTTAAAGCTGGTTCTAAATGTGTAACATACGCAGCTTTAACTTTTAACATTCACAACGAAAGATGGGAAGGTGTTCCAATTGTCATGAGAGCAGGTAAGGCTTTGGATGAATCTAAGGTTGAAATTAGAATTCAATTCAAAGAAGTTGCTAGAGGTATGTTCCAAGAAATTCAAAGAAATGAGTTGGTTATCAGAATCCAGCCAGATGAAGCTGTTTACTTGAAGATTAATTCTAAAATCCCAGGTGTTTCTACCGAAACTTCAATGACTGATTTGGATTTAACATATTCTAAGAGATACTCTAAGGACTTCTGGATTCCAGAAGCATACGAATCTTTAATCAGGGATTGTTACTTAGGTAAACATGCTAACTTCGTTAGAGATGACGAATTAGACGTTTCATGGAAGTTATTTACTCCATTATTAAACTTCATTGAAAGTGAAAATGCACCAGCTCCAATTTCTTATGCATACGGAACTAAAGGACCACATGGATTGAGAGAATACTTACTTAAACATGGATATGTCTTCCCTGATGAAAATACTTACGAATGGCCATTAACTACTCCAAAAGTTAAAGGTAAAATCTAAATTTAGTGCTTCATAGTTTTATATATTGCAATATATTTTACTTATTTCATTACAATTGTAATATTAATTACTAATTATTATATATTTGCAATTTAAAATGTTAATTACTTATCATTCTAAATTTTATTTAAATTTTTAATTCTTCAAGTCCTAATTCATTTATGAGCGTTTATTAATCAGACATCCATGGAAGGTCGATAAGCGGTCACCGACATACTAAGATGGGTTCTTTGTGTATGCTACCGAGGAAACTGCGAATGTTAATGGGAAATTTTCATCACTTAAACGATCATAAACGAATTAAAAAGTGAAAAATTAGTTAGACGTCACACTCTTTATGAATGTGCTTAAAGGATTTATTTATAAGATGAAAATTTTCGAAATTTTATAATGAATCAGAACTGTTAAATACTGGCAAGTATAAGTTCAGTCTACCACCTCCTGCAACAGAGGATAAACGTAGATAGAACGGTTTTCAACCCTGTCGTCATAGTCGTATCGGACTGGGAAAGAAGTGTACTTAATTTCATCATCTTCATTATAATTCTCTATTATTAAAGATTTAACTCTTCTAACAAAAATTATTCATCTTAAATAAATAAGATCTATAAGCTCAATATAAAAAGTATTAAGTCAATGTATCAGAATAGACACAGTAATAATTAAAAACATCTTTAAGTTGCAGAGATGAGAATCTTTATATACACCTAGAATAGTTACCCGCACTGAAAATTTTTCTATTAGGGTTCCATAGAACTTTCTAACAATTCTGGCTGTGAAAAAAGTGCCACAGATTGCTACTAAATATATTAGAAGATAGCTTAAAACGAATTAGATATTAATATTAACTGTTTAACCTCTATTATTAATAGATGTATGAGAAGATAATCAAATAATTTATTTTTTGTATTTTTTTTTGAATTTTGAGTAATATAGTTAAACTTCTTTAGAACATTTCTAGAATTAATAAAAATATTAATAATTAATCAAAAATAAAGCATGAGAGAATAGTCATTACCTTTAATGACTAATCTATTCTAATATCAGATTCGCTTTAAACTTTCTGATTAAAAACTGGTAAAAAAAAATACAAAAAGGAATTGACACGGACAGGAATTGAACCTGCAACCCTTCGATCTGGAGTCGAAAGCTCTACCATTGAGCCACCGCATCACCCTTGAATTAAATTAGGTCAATGGTGATAAAGCTTAAGTTTTCTTCATGCTATTGAATTATCAAAAACCAGATACCTGAAGTCAGTATAATTTAGTGGAATGTAATTTTATTTGTTTTAGAGTAGCAAGAATAAACTCTACTCAAATTTGCTTGAAATAGAACAAAATTCTATATAGTGATATACTTTGAAGTCTATATAATATCTTAATATGGTCACCTAATTTGAAATATTCCTTTACCAATTTAATTTACATGAAGAATATAAGTATAAATGTCTGGTCCTTGCGTATGAATTTCATACTCGCACCTTCAGAAGTATGGCACTTAATATAACGTAACATCTCAATGTCATTAAGGTATTGTATGCAATCAAGTAAACTACTATACTAAAACATCACTATAGCTATAGCCGTAAAATAAAGAAAACTTTGGTGGATGCTTCCAGCCTTCATTGCTGAACACTTTGTCATAGAAATTTCTAAGGGAATCAATTCATCGAATGCATCGCATTACCGTATCATCAGGCGACGAAGGATTTCATATTACTTCGTCCCAACTACAATGCTAAGTAAAAGGGCAATATTAATAAAGTAATAAAAGCGAATGGTATTTCTATCGTAAAGAACCGAAATATAAAATGTAAAATGTAAAATATAGTATATAATATGTAATATATATACCCATCATGAAAATTAAAAGTTAAAATATCACTCCTTTCTTTTCCTATTCACATTAGGATTACCATATATCAAGCTAGTAGTTCCATTAGAATTTACTTTGAAATGTGTTTTTAAATGTTGTGCTAGGTTATCAGATCTGCTAAACTTCTTTTCACAGTATTTGCAATGAAAGGGCCTGATATTAGAATGCACAGACCTATGATGTCTCTTAAGATGTTCTGAACGTTTGAACTGCTTGTCACAGTTAGGACAAGGGTATGTTGGAGTTTCTTCTTCTTCCAAGTGATTGTCTTCTGTCTTCTCTTTTTGGGCCTGCCTTGGAGTTGTCATTGGAGAAGCCTTTACTGATCTAATCGGGGATTGCTGTCTTTGTCTTACATGTTGTTGTGACGATGGTAGTAATTCTATTGATGGTTCAAGTTTTACTTTCGGTACAGCATTTCGGCTACCTGCTGGTTTAATTGATGAAGTCAATTCAACAGAATTTATGGTACTATCATAGTTATATGATTTTCTTCTTTTCCTCTTTTGATTATATATATTTCCAGAATTTACCTTTTCTTCATTACTCCTTATATAACTGGAAGGATTAGATAGTTGAATAGAATTTCTTCTTCTGTAATAAAAGTTGGATTTAATAATTCCTGTGGGATTTGTCATTATTTCCGCTGCAGATGCGTCAATATTCTCATCACTATCAACTGTCTCTAAGGTATTATTTAGCCAATAGGATATTGCATTAACACATTCATTATTCATTTTAAAGTCAAAGTTAGGTGTAGCTATTTGTTGATCAACAGATGGCTTAGATTCAGATTGACTCGAATTTTTAGAAACTTTATTTGTAGTATAGTTATTATAATTAGTATTATTTTTAGTCATGAATAGCGTTGTTAATGAAGGCGAAGAGACAGAAACCGGAATCTTCGTTGTAAACAATTCCCTTGGGTTTACAGTCCGCTCATCCATTTTATCATCTTTATATATGTTGTTATAGATTTCTGGAGAAGGAGACTTTGATACTTGTGTAGATGCCATTGGTGTTAGAGACAAAAGGTTTAGTTGGTCTATAGGCAATGCCATTCCTAGAGATCCGGTAACATCATTCGGATAATATAAGTCTTGGGAATGAGGTATTTGAGGTTGATTTAACAGGTATCCAATGTCCTGTAAAGCTGATTCTTCATATTTCATTGTGGTTAATTCCGAAAATTCGGGTGTGGTTTTGGAAGAATGGCTGTCGTTGGTCGACTCTGCCAAAGTGGATGAAGAGACATCACTGCCAAAATGGTCCATATTAAGATGGTCATTCATGTACTGACTTTCCAAGAAAGCTTCGTTATCTATACTAAGTGATTCCATATTCATACCCATGTCTTGCTCTGTTGTTGGCTGAGTTCCGCTTATCGTGTTATTGCCCACCAGCCAATAGTTCAAACTTTTGGGATTTGTTAGGGTATAGGTATTATTATTATTATTATTCATCAACTGTGATGAATTCAGTGACATAAGTTCAATTTGGTATTCAAAATTTCGTTTAATCACTATATATATCTGTTTATTATTCAGCGAATTTTGTAATAGATAAGGCCACAATTTCCACCTGATAGTATATTCTAATCACTAACTCAGTTTGTTTTCTTATATTTAGCAGTCCTAACCGAGTTATATGCCTTTTTATATATAGAACTGTTTTATAACGAATAAATTTCTCTATTTTACGGCTTCAAAAAAAGTGTGGTATTGAACATATAACAGTGGAGTGAGTTGGAATTACTGAGTTATCAATGGTTATGCAGCCCGGATTTAACTAATGCCTACCGATTTTGATAAAAATGTACATAATGAAAAGTGACGAAGACTAGGCTAAACTTACTGTCGACAAGATACAAAATCAGATTACAAGATTCTTTATCATACGGCTGATTAAGTTATAGTATTACATATTTAACTTATGAATTAAGCACTGTTGGCATGGGTTGGATGGTGGGTACAAATCTCGGAACAGAGAAGCGAGATTAACCCACTCTAGCTCCTCTCTCGCATACATTAAGATAATGCTTACGGCAGAATTACTAATAGACTATGAATAGGGTGTATAGTTGTATATAACATATTGTAAGTATTATACGAGTCGATTATGGAACTATATATCATTAGATAAAAATGCAGAATCTACTATATTGTTGGGTCACTAGAAATGTTATTGATGATGGGGTCATGCCATCATTGTGCTAGTAGTGACTTGAAGTTCCGGTGTAATCTCAAGATTGAGAGAATAATATTCTACATAAGCATTCTACGCCGGCCATAATAGAATCATTAACTTTTACTGAACCAATACTAAAAATTAGGATTATAGATGATTCGAAAGAAATATCGGCGATACTATCACCGAAATCGCATAAATTAAATTTAATAACCATCAGGTAGAAATCTTCATAGAGTAAAAACATCAATGCATATTCAGTAAAATAGGTATACAAAAGAAAGATTTAGGTTATCCTAACCGTTTTAGTTTACTAATGAAGTATTGGGGATAAAGCTAGGATAATAGTCCACAATGCAGTAAGAGTTGAATATGACTCCACTATATCCTTATATGCAGCTGATCAAAAAATGGTTGAGCACGTTCTGGGAATTGAGATGATTCAAATTCTCTACTCTTGACGAGTAATTTTAGTACGATTGGCCAATCATTATATATTTGCTTCTTTGCATTGAAATTATTATTTGAAAGACCACTTGTTCTGGTTGGTATAAATAAATGGAGCATTGTAGCTCCTACAAAATAACCAAATGACTTTTTACAATGCCAAGAATAGAATCACCTTATGTACTATTCTTAGCCCAAGAGACATTGCAAATATTTCCCTTATTATTTAATAGTCTATTAAACATGTTTGTATCCATTGAATTAATTTAGGTACATTGTTTGAATATGTAAAGGATGAGTTTGAGGTTTCATAATTGTAAAAAAAAAATCATGTATTTTATAGAAATTATATTTATATGTGCTTTTTTCCATTGTTAATGAAATGGAATGAATTGAACTTTGAAATCTAAAAGTTTGATAAGTAGGAACATTGTAGAGGTATTCATAAGTTTTGAAATACGTCGTAAGAGATCATAATACGAAAAGGTTGAAAACCGACAATTCATGGTTCTAAAGCAATCCAGGACTCAAAGTAACGAGAGAAACTACTTGATTTTTAAGAAATTCTCGAGGAGTGACTATAAATATTGCATTAATATTCGTAGCTTTAACAAACAGAATATAACGTAACTCTTTTCATTACGAGATATTTTATTGTCTTAAGCTGTAGTGCTTTAGAAGAGGCTTCTGGCTTATTCTAGTTTAATGATATCATTCATACTATTATAAGCAGGTTTAATTTAAATATATTCTAATATATACAATAGTCTATATATAATGGTAGGGAGATCAAATGATATTCGACATATGTAATTCTTATTAGACCAATTCCAAAGGAATACACCATAAATATATTTACTAGTCAATATATCTTACATAGAGAGATATCTTAATAAAGTACTCCAAAAGTCCCTAAAATTTTTACATAGATAGTTAAATTACATTAACAATGTTTAAGAGACAACATAAATCTGCGAATAACCAGAGGCCATATAGACTACAATTTTTTAGACTTTTAAAGGTATATATAGTACTAAGCTTATATAAAATTAGCACTTAAAAGAGCATACGCCAGCCGTATAATTTGAAGAAAATTCACTAAATATCTTCTTACTAGGAATAAACAACAAAAATACGTGTAAGAAGGATAGATATATTAATAGGGAAAAAGATTGGGATATTCTCGTCTTAATAAGATAGTACTTCAATCCTAATATTTCAGAAGAGTAGTAATTTCTTGAAAATCTGCACTCATATCTATTGGCTGATATCTATACCAAAAAATAAGTATATAAATCAGTTGGTTGTATAGTGTACTTAAATAGGATAAAAAGCCGTGGTGTCAACATCATTTTAATTTGTGCAGATTTAGGGTGCATAAGCGTGATTTTACGTAAAGTTATGAGAAGCAGATGCGATGCAGCTGCCATGCGCTGTAGCGTAGCCTCACTATAAAGGTACCTTCCTTACTGATAGCTCTCACTATTAAATATTGCAATTCATCAATACTAGGTTATTTCGGTTCCAAATACGATGTAAGATAGTATTTCACAATATGATTAATTCGAAAACTAAAATAATTATATTTTTTAGAATAGAAATAAATTATATACTACCTAGTAGAAAAAACAAAAGACAAAAAACTATCAGAATAGAAAAGAAGAAAGGGCTGACAACAGAGCTTTATATCATATTTATACTCTATTTAAGATAGTTAAAGTAGACTTAATTTCCTGGCAGGTTTTTTAATACTTTTCTTCGTGAATCTCCTAGATCTCATTGGCTCAACGTTCGGCTACTAAACAATGGAATGCGTCGACGTTAAAAAATGGAGACGGTGTTATATAAGTAGATGAACTTATAATAAAGAATATAGCCATTATCGGTAAGCAAATATAGTTCCTTCTAAAAAATAAAAAAATAATAATACCTAGCAAATGACAACGGATGAAATATTTACACCGCTTAGAATAGGGAATATTGAATTAACACACAGAGTTATTATGGCACCATTGACTAGGTATCGAGCTCCAAATTTTACCCCTGATGAACTTATGGTTAAATACTATTCACAGAGAGCAACCGAGGGAGGTTTGATAATTTCAGAAGCCACTAATATATCACCAACATCTGGAATTCACCCTAATAACCCAAGAATTGACACTAAGCAATCAATTGAAGGGTGGAAATTAGTCACTTCGGCTGTTCATAGTAAAGGTGGATATATATTTCTCCAATTAAACCATTGTGGAAGATCATCAGTACCAAAGTATAATATGAACAAGCAACCAATCTCGAGTTCTGATATAAAACTTTCAGGAACACCACTTTTCTACGAAGAAGATGGACTTGAATTTGAAACCCCAAAAGCAATGGACGAAGAAGATATGAGAGAAGTAATTAATGATTTTTGTACTAGTGCTAAAAATGGATTGCTTGCAGGGTTTGATGGTATTGAACTTCATAGTGCTAATGGTTACCTTCTTGATCAATTCATTAGAGATAATATAAACCAGCGAAATGATATATTCGGTGGAAATATACAAAATAGGATTAGATTTGTACTTCAAGTAATAGATCAAGTATGTGATACGATAGGTGCTTCTAAATTAGGTGTACGTCTTTCTCCATGGGACAATTTTCAGGATGCTAATGATAGCAATCCTTTAGAACATTTTTCTTTTCTATGTAAGGAGTTAGAAAAAAGACAATTAGCCTACGTTCATATTATCGAGGAAAGAAGTGAGAGTAATGGTGGTTTTGAAAAAGATGA
Source organism: Schwanniomyces polymorphus var. africanus (assembly GCA_030563145.1). Classification (NCBI taxonomy): domain Eukaryota; kingdom Fungi; phylum Ascomycota; class Pichiomycetes; order Serinales; family Debaryomycetaceae; genus Schwanniomyces; species Schwanniomyces polymorphus. Next base: position 748,150 of record JAKUBG010000001.1, read on the forward strand.
TGAAAAGAGTGCTTCACTATCTTCAATGTCGCTAATGACCAGTATTCCTCCTTTAAAATCCATCCTAAAAAATACACCTATTATTTCTGCTGGTGGTTGGAATGATAAAAATTACCGAGGAATAATTGCTCATACTAATATTGATGCGTTGGCATTTGGAAGATACTTTATAAGCAATCCAGATCTTGTTTTGAGATTGAAGGATGGTATTCCATTAACAAACTATGATAGAGACTCCTTCTACAGTCATCTTGAACCTAAAGGTTATATAGATTATCCTTTTTTTACTTAATTTATCAAATATATTAATCAAAGAGAGTAATAGTTAGAGTGTTTTAATAAACGCTAGTTAGTATCTATTCCAATATCTATGATGTAGATTAATGTATGAAGTTAAATTGCAACAATTCCTGCATATTGTGCATATAATCACATAATTTAATATTTCCTAATTTGGAAGTAACATAAACATACGTTATAGTCTTCTTTCTCAATCATGTTCATGGTAAAAAAGTAAATCAGTTATCTTTATATTATTGAGACTACAAAGATACTAAGGGAAATGACAAGAAAAGGAGATACTGCTCTAGATGAAATCCCTTTTGTGAATAACTTTTGGGATAAAGATGATAAAGGATTCAGTGTAATACAAGCTAGAATGAAAGACTCTTTGGAGACTTTACAAGAGCTTTTAGGATACTACCAAGAACGTATACAAGTGGAAAAAGAGTACAACAAAAGACTCTTACGTTTGAATAAAAGACCTCTCGGCTCTCATGAAACGGGGTCTTTGAAAATATCGTTAGATAAGTTAAATTATGAAAACAATCAGATGGTAAAGCACAATAATAAATTCGTAGAAACAGTAAACAAGAAAAATATAGAAAACTTACAGGAGTTTTATAATAGGTACCACAAGAGGATTTCCGTTATTGAAGGACATATGAATAAAGTCTTAAAAAAGAAACACGATGGTTATAGACAAATGGAGGCTTGTAAGCAAAAGTTTCAGCAAGAAAGTGCACATATAAAGAATTTAAGATTGACATTGCATACTACTTTAGGGAAAGAATTAGATAAAAATACAGCTAAATTAAACAAGTTGTCAGCATCGATATCAACAACTAGTAACAATTACGAAAGGTCGATCAGAATCTATAGTGAGCTAAATGATATCTACATAAGAGATTGGAAAATTGCCCTACTGGATTTCTATTCGTTAGAAACAGAAAGAATACAATTGTGCAAGATTAACTGTTTCAATTACTGTAACAATATAGCCACATTGTGCGTTGACAATGACCAATCTGTTGATTTGGCAAGATCTGTTTTTGCCCAGATACAACCAATAAAAGATTTACAAGAATTCAGTAATAACTATGGTACTGGAAATGAGATATACGAAGAACCACAGTTTATTGACTTTATGAATGGATACGATGATTATGACTACAAACCAAAATATTTCCTAGCAGGATTTGAAAACCCTAATGCCGATTTAATATTATCTAGAACATATTCCAGATATTCTAACACAACACAGACTAATAATATGATGGAAGAAGAAGAAGAAGATCCAGTAATTAGGCAGAGCAAAGCCCCAGCTAGCACCTTGAAAGATGGACTTCCTGAAATAAATCTTCCACCACCCGTCCCTCCTGAAAAGCCTAGAAATATGAGAAAGAAGCCCCCTTCAAGTCCTATACTGTCGCCTCTTACCAAATCTGCAAGCGCAGGATCAGGTTACAGCTCTACTCATGAAGGCAATGATATATTTTCAGGAGATGAAGCTCATCATAAAGATAAATTAGCAACTAGTAACGGTTCTTCAGAGTATTCTAATCCTACCAACTACTCATCAAGTACGGAAAGAAACTGGAACTCCCCCAGAAGAAAGAGCAAACAATTATCTGATTTTCAAGAACAAATAAATTTAAAAGTTAAGGATATAGCTTCTTCCCCTAAAAAGAACATTCAACAGGATCCTCCTAAGATTGTACCAATTTCTAAGGATTTTTCTGTGGACTTTATTGCTAAAGCTTTAGAAGATTTAAACTCAGGAGGAAATGGTGATATTAACAGGTTCAGAAGATCTGTAAGACTAGAAGAAGCAAATAAGGAAAAGACAGCTATTAATGGTAAAGAGAAAGATTTGAAATACAATCTTGTGCCATCGTCAGATCTAATTGACGATCACGAGGAAGTAGCTACTAGGTACAATTCAATCAACTTCAAAACTCCTGGTGCGGTTCCAACTAAGAAACCAAGACCTAAGTCAATGATTGATTCGTTAAATATGCCGTCAGCTTCAAACGACCTGGTATCTACAGTAGTTAAGACCAAATCAAAAAATAGACACCTGTTTGGGGCATCAACGAAATCGTACCATAATCTTCAATCTATGATACACCAAAAATTCACTCCAGTGACAAGAGCAAAATACATATCTAAAGCAAGAGCAAAATACGCATATATGCCTCAACAGGAAGGTGAATTATATTTCAAAAAAGGATGGAATATGTATATTATACATAAACAAGAAGATAACTGGTTCTTGTGCGAATTGGGTGGAAACTGTAAAGAAAAGACAGGTGCTGTGGGACTAGTACCGGGAAATTACCTCATAGAAGGAGAAGAATTATTTTGATATAATGGTTAAATTATAATCTATGTATATTTAATGTATAGTTAATGTATATTAATTTTGTGCGACATAAGCGATATCGGATATCAAAAAAATCTGCAAGAAAAACGTTTAAGATTGAAGAGTTGATATCAAACTAGTGATGAGTTTAGTGAAGCCTATAACAAATAATTTAAAAGAAAGCCCTTCCTCAATAGAGAATATACCACCATTAATTATTGGTGGTGCCGTATTTAATACACAATATTCTGATGACCCAGAAAGCTTGCCTCTGACAGAAATCTTAAGAATTGCATTGAAAAATGGGTTAAATGCAATTGATACATCTCCATACTATGGACCTTCAGAAATCATATTGGGAAATTCATTACGTGAAATCAGTAACGAATGGAGGAGAGAATCTTACTTTATCTCTACAAAGGCGGGCCGTGTTAAATTAAATGAATTTGATTACTCAAGAACTTCAATTAGGAAATCTGTTGAAAGATCCCTTCAAAGGTTAAATACGAACTATCTAGATTTAGTTTACTTACATGATATTGAGTTTGTGGAAAAAGATCAAATATTAGAAGCTTTGAAGGAATTAAAATTATTGAGAAACGAGGGCTCTATCAGATATATTGGTATTTCTGGATATCCAGTGAAATTCTTATACGAAATAGCCTTAAAATGTGTGAAAGATCCGGAAATTGGATCATTAGATGCCATACTTTCCTACTCTAATGGGTGCTTACAAAACACTATACTCTTGGATTATTACGAAAAGTTTTTCGAGAACTGTGGCATCAAGAAATTGATGAATGGTTCCATTTTAAGTATGTCGTTATTAAGATCACAAAGCACACTTGGATTTCACCCAGCTAGACAAGAGTTGAAGGATAAAGTTCAAGAAGTTGCAAATTACCTTAAAGAAAACTATAATGGGTTAGAATTGGCAGATTTATCCACTCGTTTTGCTTTGAGGAAATGGCTATTTGAAACTAAAGAACAAACTGGTGATAAAACCGACTTAGAGTGGAACACCCATACTTCGGTTGTTTTAGGTGTATCTAACGTAGAAGAATTAAATGCTGCCATCAGCAATTATTGGCAAGTCAAGAGTAATGTTAAGAACATTAATGAACAGGATGAACCTATCTTTGAAAAAGTCAAGGAATTATTAGGCTCTCATTATAACGAAACGTGGGAAAGTGGTTTGCCAGGTAGAGGCTAAGCACATGTATACGTAGGACATATATGTACACATGTATACTTAGAGTATAATAGCGTTGAGCATATGTACACCTATTGATATGTATATCGCATATGCCTAATTATTGCATATGCCTAATTTAGTGCATATGTATTTATAGACTAATATAGAAAGCGCTTAATTGCAACACCGTCCTGCACTTGACGATACCGATCTAAGAAGACAGTACATCGAATTTAATTTTACCAGTAAGATTCTTAAATCACTTAATACGTTACACCAATGGCATATAAAAGAACATACAATAACAACGAGGCCACTCAAGGCAACCCAAAGAATGAAACTGTAATTGAGTTGGATAAAAAAAAGCAAGTAACAATTAGAAAATTTAATAACATTAATTTGGTAGATATCAGAGAGTTCTATATTGACAAGGATACCAAAGAAAAGAAACCTGGAAAGAAAGGAATTTCGTTAACGGAAGATACGTGGAAGAAGCTTTTAGAATCTGCATCTGACATACAGAATGCCTTGGACAAATTGAATGGAAAGGAATCTATCAGCGAGCCAATGGAAAAGAAGCAGAAGTTAGAGAACTCAACTGAGATCCAGAAGGAAGACAAGAAAGAGGAAGGTGGAGAAGGTGATAAAGAAAACGAAAAAGAGAAAGAAACAGAAAGTGAAGAAGAATAGATTGATGAAAAAGGAAGTGGGAATGAAATCGAGAGATTGTAATTCAATTAAGATGTATGACATTACAGAGGCCAATTCTTGAAAACTTAAAACATTTCTGTCTTCACTATTATTTCCGTATCTTTTAAACAGAGGATATTAAGTTGAAATTAAATAAACTATATATATAGTTATGATTCACTACCAACAAATGTTTGCACTTACATACTCTTTAATAAATAAGTTGATTATGATACATTAGGCAGAACATTTTTATCATTTCTGGACCTTAAGTTTACATATACAGAATACTTCACTTTTGAGAACCATTTTATAATAGTTGCTATGCTGCGAAGATAATTATGAATATTTTATTGTGGTAGAGCTCTACTGGAATCACCCAAAACAATATAATGCTCAAGTAATAATAAAAATAGATTCTATGTAGTATTTCAATTCCTATAAATTAAGAATTCTACTTTCTCTATAAGCATCTTTTAGCATCTTTTAGCATCTTTTGGAGAACAATCGAGGAACTCCACAACTGATGGAAGGTTTTGTTTTTGTGTTACTTTGATCTAATCCTCGAGTTTGGGTGCAGCATCTGAGATTAAAAGCAACTATTATTCATTCTCTTATTAATCTGTACAAATATAATATTCTCTTGGTTTGTAATATATTATAAAAGTAATATTTATCTTGACTGATAATCATGGGTAAAAATAAGAAAAAAGGGGGTAGAAGAAGAACATTTGTGTCGACAAATGATTACAAGTATAGAGGACCACAGGATCTGGAGCCACTTTTGTCACCTAATGACTCGAGCTCTAATTCAATAAAGAACATGGCAAAGGCATCATCTGGAGCTTTTATTGATCATAGGGAATTTGAAGATTTAGCACAACTTCACTCATCTCCAGCAAGATCAAGAAGAAGACAAACTCAGGCCAACGTTTATGGTAGTATGCTGCAGAACGAAGGAAGAAAAAATAACAGTAGCAATTCTTCTGTTTCGAAGGGCCAGAGTAGACAAGCAAGTTTACCTTTAACTAACCAAAACTTACAGTCTTTATTGCTTCAAAATAGACATTATTCTCCAGTTACTCATCCATACGGAGGTGTTGCTTTAGATATGAACAAATACAATGATCAAAATCACTATACTGGTACTGAACCTTGGCCAAATACTTTCTCTCAGGAAATGAACGAAGATTCTGACTCAGTAAACTCAATGGAATTTGGAGGATCCAATCCCTCTCTGCATGATTCTGATGGATCAACCTCATTGGATGATGTTTGTTTCCCTGATTATTATGATCACGAAGATTTATCTGGCGATAAATCTGGTTCCCAATGGCCAGACTTGACTGTTCTAGAGGAATTTATCAAACAAGAGTGGGATAACTGCATGGAAAGTGCATCTGAGAATGAAGAAGTAGTAAATTTTGATCTTCCTAACAAGAAGCCTCGCTCTGGTAGTATTTCTCCCAAGACTAAAGAAGAAGTACCTTTATTGCATAATACCCAGATTAATGAGATTGACTCTCTCCATCTGATGAATGACTCGTTTAGAGTGAGACCAACTCCAATTCATCCGTTAGATAAATCAAAGGATAAGATTCCTACTATTTTAAATTCATCAAAAGGACAGAAGTTTCTGAAACATACAAAAGATGGTTTATGCAGATTTACATACTTTAGAGAGGACCTCGAAAAGACTATTCATTCACCCACTATTAGTGGCCTTTTGTCTATTCACAACGAAAACAAGGAGCTAAATCAATCTGACGGAGGGTCATTGAATCAGCCAATAAGCTTAGCAACTATAGAGGAATTATTCATGCCAAAATTCTATAATTCGACACCTCGCAGATCAATTGTGTCATCAGGAAACAGCTTACACGTTACTGAACCTATCAACGCAGAAAATGTTCCATTTATCAAAACTCAAACACCAAAGAGTAATGATACACCTATCCCCCTCACAGCAGTGAGTTCTAATGTAGAGCCTTTACCAAATCCTTTTTGGCTAGATGTCCTAGACCCTACAGAAGAAGAAATGAAGGTGTTATCGAAGACTTTCGGTATTCATCCATTGACAACTGAAGATATTTTCTTAGGAGAAGCAAGAGAAAAGGTTGAATTATTTAAAAGTTACTATTTTGTATGTTTTACGTCTTTTGATATTGTATACGAAAGAAGAAAACAAAGAGCTAAAGAATATGAGAAGAAAGTTAACAAACTCCAAGAAATGTATGGAAGTGATGGTAATAGCGTATTTGGTAAAGCTGATGGTATATTCAAGTCAATTCTGAAGCTTTTCCGTTCCTCGAATAAAAGTAAACTTAGCTCATCATTGTTACATAAATCTTCAGAAAGCAGCTCCATGAAATCAAAGGGTAAGAAGATCAGAGATGGTGAATTGCTGCCTCTTAACATGTACATGATTGTGTTTAGAGATGCAGTAATTACATTCCATTTTTCTGCTACACCTCACCCAATTAATGTTAGAAGACGTGCCAGATTATTAAAGGACTATTTGACGGTTTCATCAGACTGGTTATGTTATGCTTTAATTGATGATATTACTGATTCATTTGCACCAATGATTGATAGCATTGAAGATGAGGTCAATGCTATTGAAGATGAGATATTGAAAATGCATTCAGGCGAATCTGATCTGGACAGTGACAGTGATGATGAGAAAGATTCAGACGATAATAGCAGTTACCGTATGCAAGTTCATCATAAGAATGCTGGGACAAAAAATGAGCCTAATCCTGTTTTTTACAGACAAAGAAGATCTAAATCAACTGTTGATCAAGCGATGGTGGGATCTCTTAGAAATAGGGCCACTTCGATTAAGAGTAAATCGACCAGTTCATCCAGTACTTCATCTAAGATATTAGGCTGGAAGAGAAAGGGTGATATGTTAAGAAGAATTGGTGAATGTCGTAAGAGAGTCATGTCTGTATTGAGATTACTTGGGTCTAAGGCCGATGTAATAAAGGGATTCAGCAAGCGTTTCAGTGACAATGGAGAAGCAAATTTGAGTAAGAGTGAAATTGGTATGTACGTTGGTGATATTCAAGATCACATAGTGACAATGATCCAGTCATTAAATCATTTTGAAAAATTGTTAGCTAGATTCCACTCCAACTACTTGGCTCAAATTAATATTGATATGACCAAAGTGAATAACGACACTAATGATGTGTTAGGAAAGATAACCATTTTAGGTACCATCGTATTACCAATCAATGTAGTAACTGGTCTCTGGGGTATGAATTGTATTGTACCTGGTCAGGATCACCCAGGCTTAATCTGGTTCTGGTCTATAATCGCAGGAATGGTAATTTTCAGTATATTTGCATACAACTACGCTAGAAGAGTAACGGGTTTATAATAGTTTATAGCTTAAATGACCTTAATTAATTGTGAATAATGATCCATATTTAGTAGCATTATATACAGGAACACAAAATCTCATGAAGTCATCTGAACCACGTATTCAAATCGTTAAGTTTAAGTAGAATCTTCTATATTACACTATAAATATAAGTAACTAACCACAATTCCGCCATGAGTATTCAAATGAGATTAATATTTGCAACATTGACTTGTCAAATGACTATCTTGCTTTTAGTCATTCTTCCACTACCACATGTCGTTAGAGTCAAGGTGATTGATTTATATAATACATTACGAAAGAACCCAAACTTTAGAATTGGAATTCTTTTTATGACCATATTGCTTGGGATGCAATTCTTTGATTGCCTCAACAAACTCAACAGATTTACCTATATGGACAAGCCATACTATGTTCAAAATCAACTTCCTCCAACTCAATTAACATCCGAGCAAATGGCAAGTAAGTTTTACACGCAAAGAAACTTGTATTTGACTGGTGCTGTATTATACTTGGAGATTTCCATCTATACCGTTTTTACCATTTTAATGAAATTGGTCAAGAAGGAATCTGAATATAGAGTTTTAAAGGCTCAAGAACCTATAGTTGCGGACGATAAAGATGAAATTGAAAAGTATAATGTCTTAATTGACAAGAAGGAGAAAGATATTGAAGTTTTTAGAAAGCAATTGAAGAATTTACAATCTTCATATGATAGCTTGAACAAAGATGAAGGAATTAACAATAAGAAAGATGATTAATGAAGCTTTGGCTTAATATTAGCAAAATATATAACCTATATATATGATAAAGATTACGTATTTATTTACTTACCAATAAGAATAACAATATTTAAAAAGATTAATATAAAAAATAAAAATGTTAGGCACAAAAATAATAATACAAATGAGTTCTTTCAATCTATAAGGTGAAGCAATGGATATGAGGTAAATATATAGAATTGACGTTTTTCAATACATCAGTAGTAACAATTCACAATATTAGCTATGTTGCACAAAGTACTTGGAACAAATTGAGATAAGATAGAAGTTATTATATTAAGAAGCAAATGCAAGGTTATTAATCCTTTAATTATCTGATTTCTTATCAGAGGATAAATCTGAACCCTCAATTGGGTTCCCATTAGACTCATTTTGATTTGTTCCATCAGCTGTAGCATGATTTGACGGAGTAATAGAAGATTGCTGAGCACCAACATTAGCACCAGTGGAAGGGTTTGACGGAGTTGTAGAAGACGCCTGTTGTAACATCAGCTGCGGAACTTGTTGCGGTACTTGTTGATTCATATATCCGTATGTTGAATAGATTGGAGTATTATACGTAGAATAATTGTTGTTTGGGATATAAGCTTGATAATATTGATTAGGAGCATAGTATGCTTGCTGGTAACCGTAAACTTGTTGAGGTTGAGGTTGAGGTTGAGGCTGAGGTTGGGGTTGTGGTTGCAACAGAGGTTGGGCAGATTGTGATCCACTAACTTGTTGTGGAGCTTGATGGGTACTATCAACGGAAGTACTACTTTGGTGAGAAGTTTGAGACTGAGTACCTGCTGTAGCACTAGAAGCTGTGCCATTTTGAGGATATTGTTGGTTATAAGGATAATAGCTAGTTAAACCAATGCTTGGGTTTGGTGTAGGGTTTGGGATAATACTTGGTGGTGGTGCAGTAATAGCAGTCTTGGCAGTTTGTGGATTAGAACTACCAGTAGGCGTAACACCAGTTTGAATAACACGCTTAATATCTCTCACGAATAAGGGGTATAATAAATCAACGAAACCTTCTCTTTGGGCCATAGCCAAAGCTCTTTCAAAAGGAATCCATACACCCTTCAAATGCATTGATCCAATCTTCACAACATGTCTGACTTTTTCAGCTTTTAATATACCATCTCTACGTCCTCTTGTCATTTGAGCAACGTTCAATAATTTAGTACCATTAATCATATTGTTATCAGCTCTTCTTACGACAGACACATTGTTAGCATCTACTTGATAACATAAGGTTTTTTCATCTTCCCACATAGTTGTGGTAACTCTTGGTCTTATACCAGGTGGCTGATATTGTCCAACCATGGAATTATTAGTACTACTGATAGAGTCTTGGACAGGACCTGTCTCAGCCGATTTGGCAGGATTATAAGAAGTACTCGATGGTTGATTATAGCTTTGAGCTTGACTTGTTGCCAATTGCGCACTGTATTGAGGAACAGATTGCTGATATGGAGAAGAAGAGTTAGTAGTAGGAGCCGTAGATCCAACAGAAGCTCCAATATTGTTCGATGTAGGAGCAGATCCAGCAGCAGAAGTACCAGATGCACCGTAAGGATACCTTCCATATGGGTACGATTGTTCGGCAGCACTTGATTGATGCGGTGGAGGTGGTGCTTGTTGGGACCCTTGTTGTTGTTGGTTATACATGTAGTAAGAAGGATAACTTTGATTCATCATTTGCTGTTGCTGTTGTTGAGGTAATGAATTTGCATAGTTGTTATTCATCATTTGTTGATACTGTTGGTTTTGATCTGAATAGTATCCTGATTGATATTGCGGAACAGAGGCAGAAGTACTTCGTTGACCAGATTGGCTATAGTGCTGAAGACCTTGTGTACTAGATGCATTTGATTGCCCTTGCACACCTGATACAGCACCATTAGAAGCACCAATTGCCAGTGAATGCTGTCCCTGTTGATAACTACCTCTGTAGTCAGGCACCATCGACAGTTGTCCAGAAGTTTGACCTGGTAAATTCGACATTTTTCTGGTATTACTAAACAATTTAGTTCTAAACTTCTAGAACAAAACAAGTGTTAACTGTACGATTGACTGTGATTCAGAAGGTCTGATAATTATAAATATGATATCAGTCAAAAATATGTTGTATCTCTTTGACAACTAACGTGCTGTAAAAATAAACAGTGTTGATTTCTTAGGAAAAAAGCTCTTGAAACTTCACAATAACGATAATTTTTTACTCAAATAACTATACCTCAATCTACCACTGTATTAGATCAGAGATAGGAACAAAGAAGATATCTGGTATACCTTTGGAAGAAAAGAATAATAACTGAGAATTTATTTACTTAAATTTTCCACCGTACTGTACTGGAAAAAATTATCTCCTTTTAAGAGATTTCCAAATTGATTATCTCGCATCCCTTAATGCCGTTCGTGCAAATGAACAATTAGAAATTACAGTCTCTATATACATCTACTCAAGGTGGTTATGTTAGGTTCAAGTCTAATAGCTATCTAGTGAGCTCTATATCCATTATAATTATAGTATGTATGCTTCTCTATGCTTCTTAGCTGTATTGTCCATACCTTAGTTCTTCACCGCAGAATGCGCTTCGGCATGTGGAAAGTTAAGTGGAAACAAAGACTGCAGCAGTACAGCGCTCATACAGTACTTTAATTCTACATGACGGGGATGCTCGCAGACAAGTGCATTAATATAAGGTGCCTAGCTTGCATGTCTAAGTAGAGGAGAGCTTGATCTACACCACATAAGAAATAGTTTAGCTTGTAGTAAATCAAATGGTATCTTGATCTAAATTTAAGAGAATTATTCGTCGGATTGAAGAAATGATCATCGGATTGAAGAAAAGGTGAAAAAATTGCGGCCTTTTTCCGAAGATTAGTCACGAAATATTTTCCCCGCCAGTCTGACTAATTGTAAAAATGTATGTTGCCTTCTATACCAACTGCTGGCAATAGAATGATGTACTGGAACTAAAGGTTATATATATATATATATATATATTCTAACTTCTAATACTACTCTTATGTCCAGTTTATACGTGAAGAGTGATTATGCTTAGGCATGTATAGGAAACCGCTCTTTTGCTTATTGATGCGGAGCATGATCTCAACGAAAGATGCACAAAGACGTATGCGCTGAAATTGGAAAATTGGCATTCTCAAAAGGTAAAAAAAGACGAAAGCATAAATGGTATTCCTCCGAACTATTGAACAATCAAGTAGACATTTGTTGTTAGAGAGACTATGTTACAAGGAGAACTTGGGCATGACGTTTAATATAATATACAATTCGTCATAATAAAAGCTTACTGTTTTTTCTCTTCTAGATTACTAATTGTAAGTAATTGAGATACTAATTACGTAAATTTTATTAATTTTAATCCTAAGCAATCACCGACAGTTTGACTTCAATAAAAGAACCAAGGTTGACATGGCTCTTATTGATTAATGCATGCCCTAACTAAGTGCAACATAATTATTTGTTCAACATTGTTGATAGGATTTCAAGTTCGGTTGCTGGGACAACCATTTACTGTACAGGAAATTGGAATCTAACAAATGATAAAGGTGAAAATATTGTGCAAAGCTGCGTGTGCATAGACTTTCATGCCACGCAATGTACGTGTAGTATGGAATGTCTATGTTTTGATGGGAGTAAAATTACCCGAAGAAATTAGTAGGGTTTTCAGATATGAATACGTTGCTTTGATAGTCAGCAATACCGTCCGCTTATGTTGTAAAACTATAGTTATATGCAACCCTATTGCAATCGAATGCATGAACACATTAAGTCGTATAACCTTTCAATAGTATTACGTATTTAGACAAACACACTTTTTTAAGGGATGGGGTTAATTCTCGAAGAAGATTTAAACGATTTGATCTGTGATAAATAAAACATATGCATTATTTAATATATTGATTTGAATTATTCAATTTAAAATATGACGCTTGCTATCTACAAAATCTTTTTAATTCTGAAATAGACTGAATATTAAACAACTCCTCTATACAAGTCTTTTATTATTCTTTTATTTAATAGAGTTTCTTCCACTATTCCTTGAACATTTTGAGGAAAGACTCTTCCATACCATACTATCTGTTCTGATTTACTCTTTGGAAGAATTATTAGATTCCCTGCATAAGCATGTCCGCCAATATGCGAAATTAAACCAATATCTACATCTAATTTCCAAGCTTCGCTTACTTCTGTTAATTCGTTTCTAATCAATGGCGCAAGTTTTCCACACCTTATATCCCTTTGTGTATGTCCACATACCAATATTAAATCTTTCTCTATAGGAAATTCCTCAAAAAGAGACATATCAACCTCTTCTTTTGAATCTTCGACTTGTTTCTTAGTTTTGACAAAAGGGTTATAAATAATATCAGGATCTGCATCTTGAGGTACCAAATAGGCCCTAACAAATTCCTTAGTATGTTCGAGCTTAAATTTTATTACCTTGCTATCAGGATATAAGTATACTAATTGATCTCCTGGAAGGAGGTTGTATTTATGCAAAATCTTGTCATGGTTATTTAATATAATCTTCGATATCATAGGTGGGTATTGGGAATGCAATAGCTTTTTATATTGCTGGAATTTTTCATGCAATGAATTGGGTATAAACTCAATTTTTGAAGGAATCTTATCAAAATCCCGAAATCCATGGCCCAAATTTAGTACGTGTTTCCAAGGTAGCACTTTGGTATTATTAAGATTTGCCTCCATATTAATAGCTTTATCTTCCGGAAATGTAGGAAGTTCACAAAATGTGCATCCCGTATCAATCTTAGGAGGTGGGCAAGTAGGAATAAATGATTTGAACCTTTTGAACCTTAGCATACTACGTATTAACATATAGGAATCATATAATATATGAAAAATTGTTATATCTGATAGTCAATTTGTTCATGCGCGGACTGTATATTATATTACTCTTACATATTCTTCTATGCTAAACTCCATCCTCGAATTCTGCCTTCAATTTCCATCCTTTTGAAGGCTTTTCCCACGTAGCAACTTCCCTCAACATCGATCTAATAAGTATAATTTTACTCTCATCTTTAATGCTTACTTTCAAAGATTTTAAAATACTATTGGAATCGCTAAAGTGATTCTCTTGAGAATTGAGGAAATCAATTAATGACTTCATTAAAACTTTCCTATCTTCCCCATCACTTGAATTCTCTTTATTGCTGGTGCTATTCTTACTGAAAATTGATACTTTTCCTTCCTTCTTTTCCTTGAGCTCTTTCAAAATTGAAGTTGAGGAAAGAGAACTCTTCTTTTTTGGGCCAAATTTACCTGCAAGCCCGAACTTTCCTGTCCATGTTGGTACACCAACAGCATTCTTTCTAGCCAACTTTCTAGATTGTTTAAGAGCTTCTGCAGCCTCATTTGCTATCTTATTCGCCTCCCGTTCAACAATTGAGACATCATGGCTAGAGGAGTCAACTATGTCGTCATGTTTTAAGGCACTGTGAATATTATTAGCAAATATGTCTTCCATAATTCTATTTTCTTCAGCTTTTGCATCATTTTCATTATTTTCCTTGTCTTTTGATGTATCTTTATCTCCCTCAAAGTTGTCCAATTTTGAAACACCTGCAATGCTTGCAACTTCATAGAAATCATCGTCATTTTCATGCTTTTTCAAAAGCTTATTTGATTTTCGCTCCTTATTACCACTATATATTTTCTCTTTACCATTAAAGAGATCTCCAGTCTCTGTTCCAACTTCGTTTTGATCACCCAAGGTAAAGAGATCATGTAAATCGTTGATTTTAAAAAAACGCCTTTGTTTAGGATCATGCAAAATTTTATTCGTCAAAAATGTTTTGAAAATTTGTCTATGATATATTTTCTCCTCAATGGATCCAGCTGTCATTAATCTATAAATTGTGATATCTTTCTTTTGCCCTAATCTCCAAGCACGCTCTCTAGCTTGAAGGTCAGTAGATGGATTCCAATCAGGGTCATATATAATGACTCTATCTGCACCGGTTAGGTTAACACCCAAACCACCTACTTTAGTTGTCAATAAGAATACATTTATGCTTGGATCACTATTAAATTGATCAACAAGATTCTGTCTCTTAGAAATGGGAGTAGATCCATCCATCCTTAAATAAGTGAAATATTTATCAATTTCTTCAATATTTTCATCTCTTTTTAATACTTTCAAATTTTTAATGAACTTTTCTAAGATATCTAACATTTGCTTTGTTTGACAAAACAACAAAACTTTATGTTCTTGCATCTCCCATAATTGTAACAAATTCTTAAGAACTTGCATTTTTCCTGATTTGCTAGGACTCCCATAATTTTCTTTATGTTTCAAGTGGTCCCGATAAACTAAATCAGGATGGTTGCAAATTTTCCTTAAAATATCTACCCCCATGAGAACATTTCTCTTACCTTTTAATATTGCGTTCAAGTCTTCACTCAGAAGGAATTTTTCATATAAATCTTGTTGAAGCCTTGTAAGTTTTACAAATAATACCATTTCATTCTTTTTAGGTAAGTCTCTAGCAACTGAACTTTTCAATCTCCTTAATAAATAGGGTGAAATCAAATCTCTTAATATTACTGCACATTTGTATCCTGTTTGAACTTGTACATTAGAAGCATTTGCATAACCTCCCATATTTATTGGAATGGCAAATTGCTGTTCAAAAACAGGCAAAGTTCCTAGCCTACCGGGGAATACAAAATCAAATAAAGACCACAATTCAATAAGGTTATTTTGGATTGGCGTACCGGATAGGATAATTCTATTATAAGTCTTAATTTGTTTACACGTTAACGATATATCCAGATTTGGATTACGTATTTTATGCCCTTCATCAAGAATACAATAGCCCCATTTCTTAGGCAAAATATATTTCGAATATATTCTAAGCCCAACATAAGTAGTAATTAAAACATGTCCTTTTTCTACTACTCTTTCAACTAATTCCTTTGCATTTATTTGACTTTTTATATTTTTTAATGATGAATCAGCAGCGTTGGGATCTTTATTTTCTAAGAATTCTTCTAACTTTTCCTCAGTTGACACAGTATTCATTCCTGTTCCTATACTATGAAGGATTATACATCGTAATGGTGGCCACCACTTATGAAACTCATTAACCCATTGATTTAAAACAGTAGCAGGAACTACAACTAAAACGGGACCATCAAGTTGCCCTGAATAATGTAAACCAGCAATAAACGAGATAATTTGGATGGTCTTTCCAAGGCCCATTTCATCACCTATTATCCCACCTGTCTTTTGTGAATAAAGTTCCCACAACCATTGAACACATGTTTTTTGATAATCAAATAAAGATGGATAGATATCACCAGGAAGTCTGAAATTTGAATTTAGTACTGCGTCTGGTATAGTAGGATGAGGTTTACGCCATTCTGGCTCATCTGATTCGTCTTTATCTGAGTTATTTCCTCTTAAACTTGATCTACGCAACGTCCAGCTACGTAACCTAGTTTGATAATTTAGTTCATCTCCATCATCTATATTTCTTGCTTCTTTCTTCAACGGAGTTGCTTTTATATATTCTACATCTTCTCCAATTTCAGGTTCATTTATTTCAAAATCTTCAGCATTACCATCGCTTTCATCATCAAGGTTATATTCCAGGTCTGAAGCTTCAGATTCATTACTCAAATTTTCATCTATTGCAATTTTAATCCTTTTAAGTGGAGGCTCACTCTCATCATCATCATCATCATCTTCTTTAATATCTGGTAATACTTCATCAACTTTTTTTGAATCATCTACAAAATCAGGTATTTCAAATCCAGGTTGCCTAAGGAACATATGACTTTTTGCTTCTTCGCTATCCCCTTCACTAGAAAATGCATTCTTATTTCCAAATGCCGTTATTTTTCCTGTTCGTATTAAGTAGTCCTTCTCAGATTCTCCTGGTAACTGAACGGCCTTAGAATCCACAACATTACTATTTTGTGAATCGATCAATTGTCTCTTACTTTCAGAAAGTCTATCAGTTATATCCTTCAAATCTTGTTGTAACGGCTTCAATTCATTTTCTTCATACCAGGCTATTTCATCTTTTAACAGTTTCCTCTGGCTTAGTTTTGTCTTAGGATTTTCTAGCCTTTTCTGAAGTATCCTTATTCTGGATAATGTTTTACTCAAGTCTTTATTAGTCTTTTCAAGACGCTTTTTATCTAACTCAGTATCATTATTAATCAAAGCTTCATTAGCCTTTTTAGTTATTGAATTCTCTAATTGATCTTGGTCTACTAATTTAACTCCCAAATCCTCTAAATCATTAGTTATTTCGCTCATTATTTACATTCCTTGATGAATTTCTTAATTGCTCTTAATTGCTCTTAAATGCTCTTAAATGCTCTTAAAATGTAAAATATTCTAGATAAGCGCATCTCAATTTTTTTTATCGTCCTGTATTATTATACAAAATTACACTTAAATACAGAATCAATGACTCTTATTAAATACAAGTTTCTGTAACTCTTCCAAAGAAACTCTATATACTTCTTCATCAGTTTGTGAGACAAGGTCTCTAAATTCAACATCAAAATCTTCAACTTTGTTTTCATCTCTACTAACATCGGACATAAGACTCTTATACCATTTGGACTCACCTTTACCAAAAACTAAAGTATAAGCTGATCCTGATTGATTAGCTCTAGCTGTACGACCAACTCTGTGAACGTATTCTCTAGAGGAATTTGGAAGGTCATAATTGATGACATCGGTAATAGATAATATATCGATACCACGAGATATTAAATCGGTGGCAACTAATATATTAATGTCTTGAGTAGAAAATTGCTTCAAAATTTTAGTACGAGTCGCCATGGAGTTGTTAGTTGAATTAATATAGGAGATATTCATGTTTTTTTCAGGTAATAACTTTGAAAATATAAGACTTAATAATTTTGATAACCTCAAAGAAGCCTCATTAGATTTAGTGAAAACCAAGACATTTGATAACTTGTTCATTTGAACCAACATTTTGGCTAAAATTAATGGTTTCAATGAAGATTTAGCAGTACCGAATTGAACCTTAAATTCTGATAATGTAGATGGAACCGTGAAAATTTCATTAACCATCTTTTCCTGGTTATTAACTATGATTAATCTTGGTCTATGAAACTTAAGCAACGATAATTTCCCGGCATCAGTTGTCAAAGTTGCAGAAAATATTAATTTTTGAACAGGCAAGCTCCATTTCTCTGAAATAGATGATACACTCGGTATTTTGGATATTAATATTTCACACCAGTTCTGGAATGATTGATTCAATAAACGATCTGCTTCATCAACCACAAGATATCTTAAGCTTTTTAAGTCAATAGAGTTAATATTCAAATGCTCCACCAATCTACCCGGAGTAGAAACAATAATATCTGGAACACTTGACTTTAATTTAGAGGCTTCATCTTTAATTGAAATATCGTTTCTCAAGTTAACTACTGAAAGATTAGTACCTTTAGCTAAATCCATTAATGTTTTTTTGACTTGCGTTATTAATGGCTTTGTTGGAACCAAGATTAAAGCTCTGACTCTTGGCACAGTTCTTCCATGTAAACCTTCAATGATTGGAATCAGATATGCCAAAGTTTTACCAGAACCAGTAGATGCATTTACCAACACATCACCTTTAACACCTGGTTGCAACTTGCTTTTCTTTATATCCTCGAGCAATATCTTTAACACCGACACTTGGGTTGAAAATGCTTTTTCAAATCCTAAAGCTTTTAAGTTTTTTAACATAAAGGGAGATAATGCAAATTTTTCAAAGGGTTCCGTAATTTCAGGAGATGCAAAAATGGGAGTAGTTAACCAGTCTAAATTCTTTAAATATGCAGATGTAGAAACCAACCTTTTATCTCTTGGTAAATCCGGTTGTGGAATAGGTGCCAATTCTTGCGTTTCTATTATTTCTTCGGGTTCTTCCTCAGACTCACTTATATCATGACTTGGAATTGACTTCTGAAATTTTTTGAAGATAGATTTATGTTTTTTTAAGTATTCAGGATCATTCTCAACAATATCAGCTTCATCTTCGTTATCTATATCCATTTTATCTTCGTCAATTTCCTCGTTATCAGAGTGTTTCTTAGAGTCTTGATTAACCATCTCAGGTTCAGAATGCTCTTCATTTTGGCTGTCATTTGTCTCTGGCTCCTTATTTGACACATCTTCTTCACTTTCAGAAGTCTCATCACCCGAATTACTATCCTCTTCTTCACTGGAACTTTCAGACGTCAGAGATTCTCCACTACTATCATCACTTTCTTCTTCCTCATCACTTGTATCACTTAATCTTCTCTTCCTCTTTTGTTCTATAGAACTATCGGAAGATATATCGTCTTTTTCATCGACATCTACAGAATACAGCGTAGGGTCAAACCTAGGAGCAAACATATTCTTCCCTTGATTTCAATTAAATCTAATCTACTTAACTCATCTTGTTCTAATAATTTTTCAAAAAATCACGTGATTAATATTCGACATAATTTTGGAAAATTTCAAGCGATTGATATAGATGGAGATTATCCTAAGTGAATAAGAGACATAATGAGAGCTTCATTCAGAATTTTAAGTAGATCATCATGGAAGGGTCCTCATGTTGTTCCATTACCTTTGGCTAATGCAGCAAAGACAGGAGCTCCAATTAGAACTAATGCAAGAAGTTGTACTATATTACCTCAATTCGTGGGCTTAAAATTTCAAATACATAATGGAAAGGAATACGTAGAGGTAGAGATCACCGATGATATGGTTGGATCCAAGTTGGGTGAATTTGCTGCCACCAGAAAGAGATTCATGTACAAATACTCCAAAAACTGAACATCTAAAAATATCATTTTATACTATGTGTATAAACATTTACATTCTACATTGAACAAGGACATAAAGCTTGAACTTGAAATTAACTACCTGTATATATAGAACATAACCTAATAAATATAATTTACGTCTAAAATGTATCTTTTTTTATACTCTTTGAGATCTTGGGTTGAAATCATCCATTCTTGTTTGTCTTAACTCCCCTGTACGATCTATAACCGGCCAATGTCCCCAGCCATTGAGCCTAATTACCAAGCAAGTTGCATTATCATCACCTCCAACATACTCTACAAATTTTATTACTTCTTCAGCTGCAGATTGAGGTGTTGCTTGATTCTGCCCATTCAAATTATAATGAGACATCACAATATCCACGATTTCTTGACCAGTCAATACATCTGTAACACCATCTGAACAAAGAACTAAAAATCTTTCATCTCCTCCTAAACCACCAATTGTGTTATGGTGACTTTCTTCAGAAGTAAGCTTCTTAGATATTATTGCACTGTCACCAATTATATACTGAGTAACATCAGGCTCAGCCGTAACCCCCATACCTTTAAAACCCACGTCCCCAAATGCTCTAGTATTTGCCAATGAAATAAATCTTTCTTCACCAAAAGAGTCTGTCATAAACAAATTTGCAGAAAGCTTTCTTAATCTCGAAGCTTCCTCTGGGTTCGAAGGATGATGTGGTTGGGTTAAAATGTGTGCCTCGCCATTTTTGTCTGCTATAATAGCAGACGAATCCCCCACATGTGCAATAGTAAGCCTTGATATGGTTTTAAGATTAAAATAGTAATGTTCATACGTTGGGCGAAGATTTTGGGATTCCGAATATATCGTCTCTAGCAATACTGACGTACAAGTGGAGCCTGATTTGTTATCTT
This sequence comes from Schwanniomyces polymorphus var. africanus, assembly GCA_030563145.1. Classification (NCBI taxonomy): domain Eukaryota; kingdom Fungi; phylum Ascomycota; class Pichiomycetes; order Serinales; family Debaryomycetaceae; genus Schwanniomyces; species Schwanniomyces polymorphus. The sequence goes on from JAKUBG010000001.1 coordinate 768,583, forward strand.
CTTGACTAAAAAACTCATAATCTGTACGCAAGAAGGAAAATGGTAATCTCAATCTGAAATCATCTTCTTTATAGTCTAAATTGGAAAGCTTTATCTTATGTGCTTCATCTAACAAATTCGCATAGTGTGTATCTCTCCGTTTAAACCACCTTCTCCAATATCCCCCAATATTATTCACATACAACTTCAACAATTCATCCTTTGTAATGTCGTCTTGTGGATTTCCAAACTTGTTACTACTTTCGATATCTTTAGCTAGGTTTTCTGATAAGAAAGTGGAGCATTGAGCACCTCCGTGCCCATCAAATACATTGAAGTTAAATACTGTACGATTATCAGCCAAACTCAAAACAGCAGCACTGTATTTATCCTCATTGTACAATCTATTCATCCGAGAACTGAAATGCCCAAAATGTGATGGACTCTTCATCAATGGAATTCTAAGCTTTCCAATCTTCTTCATGTTATTTTGGTCGGTAGATTGCTGATTAGGCACAGTAAACTTTATAGTATCTGATATATAACGATAACTAAGTCTTGATAATGGGCTAGTAACAATTACACCACATCTAGTAGTTACCCCGGGAATCATTCTATTCATGAAACAGGTAATAAATAAGAATAATCTATACAAAATAATATCGCGATTTCAAGAAAATCATACGTTAATTAGTTATTACTTAGATAATACGAAAGGAGAGCTATAAAATTAAATTTTCATTCGCATCATCATCGTAGTCGAAACCTTCTATTGGATCATCTCTATATTCCCTGTGGTTTGAAAAAGTGTTTGTAATAGTGTCCTTAATTCCTGTGAAGGAAGTTCCTAATCTTCCCCACAAATTCGATTGAGTCGAAGGCATATCCGAATAAGAGCTTCTTTCTTGCAGATTATTGTCATAAACGTCTCTAGAATCCTCATAGGGACTTGCTAATGAACTATGGAAGTTTCTTCTATTACTTTCATAATTCATATTAGCTGCGTCCACAATGTTGTACGGACGTAAATATCCGGACATTTGTTGTTGTCTTTTTGTCCACTCTCTACTGACTAGCCTTTTTGCTTCTACTATTATCAAGTCTTTCCTCTTGTTAGGCATAGATTCAATGTCGTTTCTATCATCATTTAGAGCTTCATCATCAAATAGGGCCCATGAATCATATAAGGTAGAATCCAAACCGATTTTCTTCTTTAATTTATCGTATATATTGAACATGGAAAGTATAATAGGGATCAACAAGAGCCTAGGGAGCCAGTCGTTCATCAAATTAAATAAACCAGTAAGATGGATCGACTTACCAAACCAGGTTTCGAATATCGATTCTCTGGATACAAATAATGTAATGAAATTATACGACAATGGAATAGTTAACCTGGCAATATAAGATGTGTAGAAGCATGCAGATGATGGATCTGAATTATGTGGCACAAGATGGTACATATTGAATACCTTGACATGCGTTAATGAGTTCATTGCAGCAAATAACATGTATGATAATATGAAACAAGTAAGAAGTAACTGTAATAAATTATTCTTGTGGATGCTGGCCGAATAAAAAATCATGTTGATTATAGAAAATTTATGGGAATGAAATATTTCACTTTGAATAATGATAAAAGATGCCACGAAAATTAAGACAGATATAACTCTATTAGCTACCGGTCTGACATAGTAATGGTAGATGAAATTGTTCCTAGGCAGCAAGAGTGACTTCTCAGAGCCCCTTCTGAATACTAACGAGTTTCTCTCACTTAGATTTGAATTTGTTTTGGCATTCAAAATATCTTCTAATTTTAAGATTTTATTAAATAGACTCTCAAACTCGGACTCATATGAGATGGTTTTACGTTTATTCTGACCAAATTGCACAGAAAGATTTACCAAAAGAGATTCTGTCAATTGTTCTCTTGTTATATTTTCCGCATCTCGTTCGTGAAGATACTGGTTATCTATAGATTCCTTCAAATCCAACGGTATTTGATTGTATAAGCTCAAAATCCAATCTCTGAATCTAAAATCTTGCTCTTGATCGCTTGCAAAATCTCTTTTAAGTGCCATTACTTGGATTATATTCTCTCTGAACGAGATTCTGGTATCCTCCAACGCATCCACCAATCCTGGGACTTTAAGATACTTGTGATTTAAATCCAGCACTATGCTCCCAGCAACCCACTTATTTCGAGGAATATTAACAAGCCCATGTGCCATTAACCACAAAGCAAGTGTCAATGAGTAGATATGCGCAATGGCAATAATCATAGGTCTCAAGTTGTTAGTAAGACCCACTTCAAGCACCAAATAGATCAATGCTGCTACAGACACCCCTAATACAATAAGTTGGAATTTCAAGTTTCTCTTTAGCGCATCCTTTAGCTTCTGTGTGCTCTTGTAGTATCCTGATTTGTAGAACTCCTGGAGTATTGGAAATAAGAACCACGTCAATAAAAACGTCATCCAGTAGTTAGTCTTCCACAAGTACAAAATGGCTTTGTCGGAAAGATCAAACCAGTCAATTTTCAGTACCGCATTGTGAGACACATAATCTATGGGCAATAGAAAGATTACTGAGATCGGCATAAACACTCCTAGCGTTATTGGGATTGATAAGTACAACGGGAATCTGAAAATGTTGATGTGGAACTGAATCCCACAAATCGCCAAAAACAACGCTATTATGTTACAGAATACAAAATATACCCACATAGCGATAACTTCCACTGAATCAATCTGATATTTATACTCTAGTTACTTCTTGTCTGTTTATATAACCTGTTGCTAAACACTCAAATCTCAATTTTTTTAGTGAGATCGCGCTGTATAATTTAATTTGATTTACAACATAATATATGAGTGACAGCTAAGTAACAATGGATACTACTGGAAACGATAATAACGAACAAAAACCAGAGAAGAAGTCAGTAGGTTTTGCTGAAGAACCTACTGAGGAATTATGGGAGCACCATAAGGACGTCCGGAAAGCACAGGATGAAAGAGCCAAGTCTAATCCGTTTCATAAGATTCCGCCAGAATTAGCTCATTTGGAGAAAAAGGGCCCTGGACCAAAGCCATTACCAACCTATGGGAATGAGAGCACTAATGCGATAAGAAGAAAGCTGGGAAATAAGTCAACTTTAGGAGATTTGAGATACCAGGCAGTGAAGGACATATCTATTCAGAATAAGGACACTGAGTTGAATTTCCACTATCCGAAAATAAAAATGCCTATGTCTGCCAACGAGGTGCTTGTGGATATCAAGTATGGGTCTTTAAACTCATTTGATATGTCCAAAATTAACAGTTATCTCATGAACGTGAGTGATATCAAGATAGGGCTCGGGTACGAATTTTCTGGAACCATTGTGGAGGTTGGCTCGTCATTTGAAGACGGAGAGTATGCTGTGGGTGACAATGTGGTGGGTATTATACACCCGATGGAGAAGAAAGGAGCATTGAGCTCATCATTGGTAATAGTTCCAGGAAGAGATATTCTTTTGAAGGTAGAAAACGACGATATGAACAAGCTTGCAGAAATTGACCCAGTTCTTTCATTTGAGAAACCGGATGAAAACGAAAACTTCGAAATTGAATCAAGTAGCTCCGATAGCAACCTAGAAGAAGTACTTGGCATAACAGCTCCTCCCAAAGAATGGGAAGAAGAATTGACTCCATTAGCCAAAATATGTACCTTTCCAGTCTTGTACTGCAGAGCAAAACAGGCTCTATCTCATTCCGAATCTGTTTTTAAGAAGAATTGTGGAGCAAACATTCTCATCAACGGTGCCGATACTAACCTAGGACTCACATTGATTCAGCTCTTGACCAGCCCATTATACAAGCATTTGAAGGAAGTCAATTTGATTTTGATTGTAAGAGAAAAGAATTTGAGCTTAATGGACAATTTCCTCAAATCATTCAAAGTCGGTCCTCGCGTGGACCCAGAAAGAGATATCAACTTCTCTTTACTCAGTTTCGACTTGGAAAACGATGATATTGTACTTCCAGGTGAAAAAGTGCCAATTAACTACAAGAAGCCAGATTTATTTGCATCTGAGGTATTGAATGCATTGTTAGAGGTCACACCAGAGGCCGTAAATGCGTTAAATGTCCATAACTACAAGTTGGATAGTTTTATCGACATTATAGGCTGTAAGAAATACTTCCAGACTTCATCTATCAAATTCAAGCATCTTGATTCAATCCAGCTTCCAGTACACAGTCGAATCGCATCCGATACGACGTTATCGGAGATTTTCGCTGGAAACGTAAAAGAACCATTTCTTGTCAAAATTTTAAAGCCTAAATCGTGGGGATCATGTCTTGTATCATGCTGCAGCTTCTATGTGCTGAATCCAACGTATAATATCGATGAGGCAATTCCTCATACTGCTCTTAATCCCTATTCATATAAATGGACAGGTTCATTCCTAAATAGTTCATTTTTCACCAAATACAATTACTACGACGATACAAAGCTTACGACCAAGGAGAAATGGCTCAGAGAAGGCTACTCATTGTTTCTTGATGGCGGAATCAAGTTTAAAATCGACTCCTGCTTCGACTGGAGAAACGACTTCAAGAAACATCTTCGGATTTTGAAGAAAGACGATTGCAAAGTTATACTTAAAGTAGAAACATTTTGAAAATCAAGATGTCTCTCCTGATATACTACGCACCGAAATTCATGTTATCGCATCCAAAGGACACCATAAGTGTCTTATTTCACTCATTTTGCATACGATAAGTTTCCTCTAACAATTTAGTTCCAGCGAAGTTTTTTTTATTTTTAGTGCCTGTATATAAAATGAAATTCTAATAACAAATAAAAATATATTATCTACCTGATTTACGATCAGTAGCTTGCGGCCACTTGATTTATTTAAAGGTATTCCGGTCGATGCACCAACAGAAGCACTAAAGATATGTCACAAGGGTCCATGAGTGTTTCTTCGCTAATAGATAGATTTTCAGGAACTGAAGCGTCATCTGAACAGAACACCAATACGAGGCAACAAGAGGACAAGAATACAATAGATAAGACGGGTCTTTTGCCGCTACTAGGGCCAAATGTCACGTCATTCCCATTTTCAGAAGATGCATATATTGAAACAGTCAAGTTGAGAGCAGAACAGGAGAAAACTAAGCAGGAATATTACAAATTGGAGTTAGCAAATAAAAATATTAGCATCATCCAAATGGCACTTCAAGCAAAAATTCCTCCCCATATGATTCCTCTGATGTGTGTAGGGGCTGTAAATGAGCAAAATGCAGAGATTCGTCAGGAAAAACCGCCTGCTGAACAAGGCAGGCCCAAAAGACAGGGAAGAACTCCTTCTAATGAACTAATGCGATCTGACGCTTTTAATACCAACCCAGTAGCACCAATTAATTATAGATTTGGGGAAGGGTCTTCTGGAAGAAGATCATTATCACCTGCTAAGATTGGAGCAGCTGCAGTAGCAAATTTGGCTACTCCTACCACACCATATAGATCGGCTTCTATGGCAAAAAGAGTGCCCTTGCACCAAAGACATTTCTCCATGCCCGCTGAAGGATACAGCAATAGAGGAAGATACCCCCCAAATGATATTACTGGCAACCAAGCTCAATCGAAACAAAGAGGATCTACTTCTAGTTCGTCTTCTCTTTCTGTTCCGCAGGGCCAAGATAACACTCTTTTAAAGTCACCATTGGGATCAACTGCATTACTCCAGGTAAAACCATCACCTGCACAACCATTAAATAAGCTGAGCAAGCTGAACAAACCACCTTCACAAGAATCGATGACTTCCTTCCAGCATGTTATACAATTCCATCATTGGAAGCCAGAATCACCTGGTCTTAATCCGAACCCGAATCTTAACCCCAACTCTAGTCTTAATCCTAATCCTAATCCTATGCAAAATGCTACCCCAACTTACAAGCGACACAAGTCAGATAGCATGTCTGTAGACATGACAGGTTTACCTCCGCTGAATGTTAGAATAGAAGTGGATGATACTGAACGCAATAACTCGACTAATGAACAAAGACATGAAATTTACGGAAATGAAGAAGATAACGATATTACGATGGATACGAGTGTATCAGAAGAAACCCCAAGCAAAGGAAAACAGCAAAATAACGTGGGATCAAATTTGAATATAGGAAGATACCCTCATGATATATTGTCATCATCAAAGTAAAGAACCTCCTTCATATGGATATGGTTCTAAACTTAGTAGCATTTATTTTTATCATTAAAAAACATCTGGATTATATAGAATTGCATGAATAGTCTACATATTTTTTATTATAAATAAAACTAATCATTTATCCAATACAAACATCAAATAATATACAACTACTCTATTGATTTCTATATTGTTCAAACAGTTCTTCTGCCATAATTTCAATTTCATGCAAGTTTAATACTATCATCTCATCCTCATCATTATCCATCTTTTGATCTTCGTCACCTTCAGTTGAATCTAATTTTTCAAAGGTTATATCTGTTTTTTGTAACAGAGTATATTCTTTTCTTAATTTATGAGCCAAATCTCTAAGTAAATTTTCAGAAACATGATCACTTATCAACCAGGCACATATATCTTCCATCCATATCTTATCATATACATAGTAGACGTCATGGTATCTAAAAAGCTCCTTTAAATCTAAAAGGCACTTTAATATCAATCTCTTACCACCTCTCAAAGTGTAATAAACATCATCCCAGCATTTCATAACTAATTTATAGTTCCTATGCAATGGATATGAGAGAGCTCTTCTTATACCAGTGATTATTGCTGTTTTGAGCAAATTGTCATTATTACCATCACTAGAAATAACCAATTGGGAATCTAAGAATGCTATTTGTGGTGTCAACTTTCCTACTGTCCATGCACTTTCAACATTATGGTCACCTTCTGTTTCTCTCATATCAAAATGATAACTGAACAATAATGAAACCATTGCAGTTAATAAGAAGATTTTTTTATCTTCATCGATAATATAAGATTTCCTTGGTAATGCTAGCATTTTTTCTTGTTCATCCTTGGTAAATTCTACTGGCATAATTTGTTCTCTTTCTTCCAACGGAAGCTCCTGCTGAGTTTTGTACCATTTCATGAATGCCTTAGTAGTAGGAGATTTCCAATCGATAAGTCCCTTAAAGTCCTTGTCATCATCAGGACTAGGATATTTTTCCATAATATAATCAGCAGCATAGTATTCTGGGTCAAATTTAATATTTTCCTTAATTAATCTCTCTATGATCCTATCAGTGTTTGGTGTACTTTCAGGGTCCCCTAATTCATTAATATCATTACCATTAGATAAGGAAACTAGAACTATATTGTCATATTGATCATTAAAGCCATATTTGCTCGATTTGATGCTGATACCAGCATCGTTTTCTTCTGATTCAGCAGGTGTTTGTTGTATTTCCCAATTGAATTTTTCACCTTCTTCCGCTTGATTAATCACTTCATTCTTTGTGATATCATTACTTACATCAAGCTCCTCTATCAATGGCTTATTTAAAGGCTTATTTTCTGGTTTTGCTTCGCTAATAGCAGTAATAGCTGGTTCATTAGTACTTCTAGCAAGCAATTTCGTAGTCAAATCCAAATCTGGAAAAAACTGTCCTTTATTCTCTTTAGGGATCTTAATCTTCACACATTCACTTTTAGAATCATACTGTGCGTGTGATCTTTCATCATCTACACATGGAAATGGTAATCTGATTCTGACATAATATGGATGAAGAGAGAAAATAAACAACTCATTCTCAACCACCATCTCGATTGCTTGTGCACTAAATCTTATATGTGTTATTTTGACGTCAATATATATGAATTCATCATCTTGATCTATAGTAAAGAATGGAGTAATCATGGCTGGCCTGTGTATTTATATGATGAGTATTATTTAGTTAACTTTCAAAAAGTTGATAGTGCACGAGCCGCACGATGTGGTTTTTTCACTAAATCAAAAAGTGTTCCACCAAAACTTCTAAAGGATCGTTAACTCTATTATAATGAGCGTAGATACAATAAAGAACGAAAATGTGGACGTTTCCACTAAAGAAGAGAAAAAGGTGCCCAGAAGAAGATTTATTGGTAGAAGACCTGAGGCTAAAGATGGAGATGAGAAGACATTAGTGAAATCAGCGAATAGGAAGAGACATATTGGTAGAGTGATGAATCAAGTCCCAGATGAGATACTAAATGATAAAGAGTTAAATGAAGCCATGAAGTTGTTACCTTCTAATTACAATTTTGAAATACACAAGACTGTTTGGAATATTAAGAAACACAATGCTTCCAGAGTAGCTTTACAGATGCCTGAAGGGTTATTAATCTACTCTTTAATTATATCAGATATATTAGAACAATTCTGTGAAGTAGAAACTATTGTAATGGGAGATGTTTCCTATGGTGCCTGTTGTATTGATGATTACACAGCAAGAGCCTTAGATTGCGACTTCATAGTTCATTATGCTCATTCATGTTTGGTTCCTATTGATATCACGGAAATCAAGGTTTTATATGTTTTCGTTACTATTAACATTGATGAGGCTCATTTAATAAATACCCTTAAGAGAAATTTCGATAAAGGGTCCCATTTAGCTGCATTTGGTACAATCCAGTTTAATCCAACTATACATAGTATAAAAGCCAAGTTAGAGACAGATGAAGATAAGCCTCTCTATATAATACCACCACAGACAATGCCTTTGTCTAAGGGAGAAGTTTTAGGATGTACATCTGCAAGGTTAAATAGAGAACAAATTAATGCTATGATATACGTTGGAGATGGTAGGTTCCACTTGGAGAGTGCAATGATCCATAATCCGGAAATACCTGCCTACAGATATGATCCTTATTCAAGGAAATTCACTAGAGAATACTATGATCAAGATCAATTAAGTAGAGTAAGAGAAGATGCCATAAAAACTGCATCGACTGCGAAAAAGGTAGGACTCGTATTGGGAGCTTTAGGAAGACAAGGAAACCCAGTAACATTGGCTAATTTAGAAGAGAAATTTTCAGCCAGGGGAATCAAGGTTGTTAAGATTATATTGAGTGAAATTTTCCCTCAGAAATTGGCAATGTTTGATGATATTGATGCATTTGTTCAAGTGGCATGTCCAAGACTTTCATTAGATTGGGGTTATGCTTTCCATAAGCCGTTACTTACACCATATGAGGCAATGGTTATGTTAAATAATGATGTGATGTGGAATGATAGTTATTACCCTATGGATTACTATTCTAAGAATGGGTATGGTAGAGGTAAAATACCAGATCATTCTGATTTAAGCTAAATAAGTTATTATATAATTAAATTAATATTTCAATTATCAACACCTAGTAAAGTAGCTACTTCGGTCTCTGACCAAATGAGTTGCTCTTTCAAGAGTTCATTTACTATCATATTAAATTTCCCGTAGAAACTAACATATTTTGAACAAGTATTCGACACAATATCATTCACAATTATAGGTGAGTTGAGTTTTGTTAGAGAATCTTGCATATTAATTAAGGCATTTGGTAAATACTCCTTAATGTTTTCATTTATCTCCGATATATGGCTGGTATTAAAAAGCTTGTTTTCGACAATTGGTTCATAGATAAAAACTTCAAATTCTTCATCTTCTTCATAGATGGGACTAATCATGTTGACAACATTATATAAGTCATATATATCTGTAGCCTTTAATATTTCATTAAATTGTAGTTCGGATATTTTGTTTGTAATATTTCCTATCATTTCATTAACTTCTAAAACTTTATCACTTAAAAATGAAATAGCCATAATCTTTGATAAGACTAAATCCAAAAAGTTAATTTCAATTGTTAAACGGTCTTTCTTATTAGTAAACAATTTGCTATCGGAAACATGCTTTTGGAAAATGGTAATGGGTTCATTAACTACCAAACGTAAAAACTCATCATTTTGTTCTTTAGAAAAATTGAATATCTGAGGTGTCGACACTTGATCTATTATGGGCAAAATTTCTCCAAAAAAATCAACAATCCATTCTGGTGGCTGCAAGTCAAGATTAATATCCAATTGTGCTTGATTGCTTGATTTGATAGATGCTAATTTGTTTTTTATTACCGTAATTATTTTCTCTTGACATGCTTTAACTAGAGATTTTATAGTTACAAGCAAAGTTGAACTAGGTTTCAATTGCTTGGAATACATTATCGAATACAAATCCACTAAGTTAAAAATTGAATAAATCACCGTTAATTTCGATTCCATTGCAATAAGTTGTTCAATTTTTGACCTTATAGGTCTTGCTAAACTAGAGAGGATTTGATCAGATACATCTTCAACAATATCTTTGTTAGATTTATCGCCAATTTGTATTTCATCATTTTCAATCGTAAAGATTGTTTTAACTGTCTCTGTCTCATTTACAATAATAGAATGGACATATGCTAAAAGATCACCAATATACCTTAAAGGATCATGTGCTGAAACAAGTAATGGTCTTGAACTTTGTTCAAATGAAAGAGACGAAGACCAAGCATTATTACTTTGGGAACTTGATTCTCCGTTTAACTGTGATAAAAGCTCATCTGTTAAGTATTTTGATCTTGCTTCGGTAAAATTATTGACTATTGTGTTAAAGTAGTTTAACTTGTTTCTTAAATATTTAAGACATTTATGTAACGTCATTACTCTTGCTTGGGTGTTTAACGAGTATAAATTGCCGAGTGTTTTATTTGTGAATGAAATTATTCTATCAATTGCCTTATTTATAAGGGCATTTGTTTTAGACATTATCTTCAACCCCAATTGAGGATTATCGATTGAAAGTAAAATAGAACATTTATCATTGATTTCGTCAGCTTTGACTAAAACCTTAAAGAACTCGTCATTAATTTCTCCATTTGTCAAAACATATTCTTCAAACTCATTAAGTGTAAACATGTTTTTAAAGCTTGTAAGTAAATTCTTTTTTAAGTTTATTGAGTTTTTCTTCTTTGTCAATTCACTTATTTTAGAATTTAAAGAATCATACTGGTCAAAATTCCTATTCACTAATTGATTTGTCGAATTATGAATTTCATTCAATTTAGTTAATGATTGATCTAACTGTTTTAAGTGGCTGATAACTCCATGGTATTCTTTTAATATCATAGTTTGATTTTTGATCAATTCATGTTCAATACGACTCTTTAGCCTTTTCCTCCCAATAGACCCAAACATTCCTGGATCAACAAGAGTTTCCATACTCAGAGAATCTGGATATTTATCTTCCAATCCACTAAAAATCTGTCTTAATTGAGCATCTGATAAACTGCTATTCAATACCCGTGCTAATCTCACGGAAGAAGCATTAACTTTGTTATCAGAAACTTCGATTTCTTTATTTACATCTGAACTTTTCACTTCTTCACCTAATAAGTTTATAGACAAATTTGCATATTTCTCGGCAAGTTTCTGGTCTTCAACATTGGTTTCATTTAAAGGCTCTCCTTTTTTCTCTTCGAATTTCAATAGGTTTCGAGTTAAAGAGTTGAAGTTTGATATCTTCTTACCCAATGTTTCTATATTAGTAGATAATGGCAAAGCCAAAGCCGGCTGTGGCTGTGGTAGATTATCTGTCTCTGAAAATGAATCAAAATCTATAAAGTCCATTTGTCCACGATACGTAACATTTAAGTTGTAGAGAGAACAATTGTGGATTTTTTGATTCAATATATAGTACTGCATATAATCAATATTAGTAAATATTCACTAAACTAAATAGAGAAACCCCATCATGTAATTGAAGATTCGTATGTCTTTCAATAAGTAATTGTTTCGTGAATACTGTAAATATATCATTCACTAACAATTTTCCGTAAAGTAACAATTTATGCGTTCTTATAATATCAAAATTGATTATTGGTATTGAAGAAACCATAATCCTTAAAACTTAGTACATATATCTTTCAAGCACAAGTGTATGAAATAATCATGACTTCTGTTTTATGGATAATATAAAGCCAAAAAGCATCTTACTCGATTGTCGATATAGATAACTATTCATGACTATTATTAAATCTCTTAAATGTAACTCTGAGGAATGATTGTAATGGATTGTAATGGATTGTAATGGATTGTTCTAAATATTATGGTATTATTTCAGGATTGTTGATTATTAATTGAATTCTTTGACTATCAGGAACATTATCATGTATTTTTCGTAATATATTGCTGGAAGTATCAGCGATTCTTTTTTTGCATCCATGCGCATTCAAAAAACGTTATCTGATATGCTTATGTTTTATCTAAATATTTCACTCGATAGGTTGAGAGTGAAAATACTACACAAAGAGTGTTGGGAATGTTTTTTTATTAGCTAAATATCATCTAAAAACCTATAAACCTATAAACCCTTGAAAAAAACAATAAAATCTATTCGAAAACCGAATAATAACCCTCACAAAAAAAAGAAATAGAAGTAAATGAAATGGAGCTTCATGATAAAAGGTCATCAATTTTAAGACTAGTCCTTTGTAAAGGTTTATAGTCTAATGCTGAACAAGATGTATCTTTTGGTCTTTCGCTAAGTCCAGCAGCGAATAATATTGAAGATATTCCATTAGTGTTATCGTTAGTAGAGCAATCCAGTGTCGTGATATAGTTAGGTTGTGGAGAAGTCAAAGCTATAGAATCATAATCCATTGATATAGGAGAAACTTGATGCAAATTTATATTCGAATTAGACTTACTTAAAGATTGCAAGCATTTAGACGCATTGACTATTTCAAGCATATCACGATAGTCAACGTCGCTCATAGGAAGTTTTGCTGGGCACGATATAGGTGGAGGAAGCAGTTTAGTGGAGGAAAATACTGGTGTTTTCACTTCGGGAAATCTAAATTTAGATAACTCGGGTAGTATTGATGTATTAGTTCTATTAATCTTATCCTTTTCAATTTTGTTTGATTTTTTTACTTTCTTATCCCCTTTGAATGATGTAATAGACAGCGTTGAATGTGATTTTTTATGTTTCTGTGTATGGTTCTGTGTGTGACTATGAGTTTTGCTATGAGTGTTGCTCTGGCTCTTTCCAACTATACGAGGACCAATACAATTAGAATCAATATCTTTTACATCATCTAACTTTAGTTCACCAAATCTTGGGTCGGATGGATGCAAACAATAATCGGGAAAGTCAATTCCAAATAATGGGATTAGTTGGTATCGAATATAATAAGAAAATCTTCTCGCAAGCATCCTACATAAGCTATATGGTAGCCATGTTCCTTGTATCTTCAAGAAGCCCCCTCTGATTCTCTTAATATATTCGTGGTATTCCTTAGGAGTAGATTCCAATAACTTTACTATATCGGCCTTTATATTTGGATTGGAAATATATTCATTTGATGCTAATGCCGCTTTCCATATTCCAGTAAGATGTACATAGCCGGTTTCGTAATCCCATATAATCCATTGATTATTGATCAGATATTCGAAAACTGTAAGATAATTCCTTACCGGATCAATAGCAGATGTCGAATACTTCTTTACTTCAATGGCAGGATAAATCTTATTTTTTAACTCCTCGTATATTTCATCATTACCAATAGCAGACTTAGATATTTTATGAGTTGGATATTCGATTTTATTAGCTAAAACCGAATCGCTTACTGTAGCTCCACTACTAGAACTAGGATTTCTCTCAAAATATGGATTAGTATTACTCTGTGGCAGTCCAGATGAAAATTTTGTCATGAGTGGCTGATTGGTAGGCAACGATTTTGTCTTCTTGTGAGTTTTCCCTTTCAGAGATAAACTAACTGGTTGAGTATAAAAAACAGGACTATAACCCTCATAATCATATGTCAGTTGCTGCTGGAGTCTTGGTTCCAGCGAAAATGACCCCTGATATCTTATCATTGGAGGAGGGCAATTTTCAAAAGTTGCTAGATTTTGGCGGTTATCAAAACGATAGAATACAGGGGCCCCAACTAGTCTCTGATCCGTCTTTTGTATTGGCGATATCGGATATCCCTTGATACCTGGCGAGTCTTGTGAGATCCCTAATCCCATGTATTGATTTGGAATGTAACCATTCAAGCCAGAGCTATCTCCGTAACTGTTAGACATATTTGAAACTTCTAATCAGGCTAATGTATGATACGTAACAATATATTAAAATGTGTATAAGGATACTAGCTGGTATGATCAATTTCAAACTCAATCCCTAACCAATTCTCAACAAGGATAAAATCCGTAGTATTAGCTTTCAAAGTAGTAAAGATCACCTATTATACTAGAAAGTCCAGATCACCGGTCTATTACAAAATTGCTCGTAACTAAAGCACAATCTAACACTCACAATAGAATTATAGCGAAATCTAGCTGGATTGTTAAACCTATGGCGATTACTCCTTGATAAATAACTCAAATCAAGAATTTTTACTATGAGTCCGAATTGCTAACTTACTGAATCTAGAACAGCCATTTGAAATAACCGCATTATTTAACATATGCTCCCTTATCGGGCACAAAACTCCCCAATATGATAGGTTATATAGCGGAAATACAAAAGAATATAGGATACTTATCCCGAGTCTGGAAGGGAACAATCAAACGAGCTGCTTTCATTGCTATGATATTGCTTTTTACTATAGTTGCCGAATAAGTACAATGTTAAGGAGGGAGGTCGCATTTACTTAATTAGAGTAGGGTGTCATCGAGGAATAAAAAAAACAAAGTTTAACGTATATGCTGCGGAACTCTTGCAAATCTTGTATATCTATTAATATGGAAATGTGATTGTCAGCGTAATTTCTTAGGATATCTGCTTGTGAGAGCAAATATGCAGCATTGAAATATTGTAACAATAGTGATTCGATTTCGAAGCTGAAATTGCAGGTAATATTCCTAAAAAGCACAAAATTAAATGCAGAATCTAATATTACTGTAGAAGGGGTTAAATTTGATTACACTTATCTCACCGTTATTTGAAACGAAATTGAGACATTTAAGCCTGTAGTCACTACTTGGGCAAAAAAAAAGAGAAGGGATATAGCCACGTAATGAAATGGTACATTAAAGCAAGGGGGAATAGGGGACATATTGTTCTCCCTCCATGTGCCTTTTTATCACAGCTACTAACCGAAATAAAAATTCCCTCACAAGAGGGGCAAAGTCTTCAGCCTTCGAATACTGCAAAAAGCGCAAATTTTGGACGATGTTATCAGAAGTGAAATCATCTTTTCTCTATCTCATACGACATATGGTTATGAATTTCATATTGATCTGTGTCTGTCTAATGAATCTGTTTCACCGGTGAGAAGAGATAGAGGCTATATCTATCATCGTGCACTGACTGTATGGTAGTGACGCCACAGTAAAATTTACGGCGATCTCTACACAGGAGACATCTTCTCCACATTGATAAGATTTGTTTTGCAATACTACAGAAAAAGGAATTTAAAAAACTATTGTCCTATTGCTATATATATAATCGGTAATAACTATAATTAGATCATTGAAGTTCTTTCTATCAATTCTATAATTTGATCCTTATTTGGATAGAAACCCCAACCGTATTGAAGTGCATGGGTTATTCTAACCCCTAACTGATCAGCCCAAGACCAAACGAGACCTGGGTTTCTCAAGAACTCTCTTCCTACTAAAGCTACATCGTAAGCACCTTTTTCTATCATCTCAGTGGTTTCGTTTAAATCGAATGCTAAACCACCAACGCATGCAACAAGAGCACTGTCCCCGACAGCTTTCTTGACTTCAGTAGCCAAATCAGCATGGAATGCCTTTTTTCCTCTAGAAGATTGTTTGTAGTGGTTACCACCAGACGATATATCAAGCATATCGATACCCTTTTCCACAACAATCTTGGCTAATCTGGTAGAATCTTCTAATTTCCAACTATCTGGATCATCATCAACATTCTCGCTGGCAGAGAATCTTAATAAAAGGGGAACAGATTCTGGAATTTGAGATTTTACTTCGTCTATAATTTCCAATAAGAATCTAATTCTGTTTTCAAAAGACCCACCATATTCGTCGGTTCTCTTGTTAGAGGTAGCACTTAAAAATTCATTCACAAGGTAACCATGAGCACCATGGATTTCAATAGCATCAAATCCAGAAATTTCAACAGCTCTCTTTGCAGCTGCACCAAAATCCTTGATAATTCTCTTAATTTCATCTTTAGTCAATGCTATTGGAACCTTGTAATTACCATTTGGTCTAAATTGAAGAGGACTTGGTGAAACTACCTCTTCTGGCCATCCACCAATGGATTTGTCAGCAATTTGCTCTAAGTGGACATACATAGGAAGACCACTTGCTTTTCTACCACCATGTCCAAGTTGAATGGCAGCTAATTGCTTCTGTGAGTGTGCAAAATCAACGATTTCTTTAAGTTTTCTTGCTTGGTTATCAGTCCAGATACCTAAATCTTGTGGTGATAATGGTCCTTCAGGCGATACTGCGGTAGATTCAATAATGGTTAAACCCGGACCTCTTAAAAATAATTGGCCATAGTGAATTAAATGAAATGGAGTAGCTTCAAAGTTAGCGTCTGCTGAATACATACACATTGGTGATACACCAATTCTGTTATGCAAAGACAAACCTTTGAGATTTAACTTTTGGAAGACTTTTGGTATTGGTTTTCCATCCGGTTGCGGATCCAAAGCAGTACCAGCAGGAACAGGAGGCTCTGGAGAATAGTAATCAACAGCTTTGGAGTCTGGAACAGTAGTACTTGATGAAGTCATCTCTAGATATTAGGATCAAAATTGTATAGTGAAAATATATTGATAAGCTCACATTTAAATATTGCCGGACCGGAGAGAATTAGTAATCGTCCGAAATTGTAATTTATAAGCAACTGAATTGCAAAAGTGCCACCACCTAAAAAAGTATGATCTCCTGTTATCACAAAAATGTATATGATAACTTCAAGAATTTTCTAGGTCTTCCCAGCTTTCATTGGATGTCTTCAAAATTATTAATTTACTGTTTAAATTTTATATTTTGACGGAGGAAAAACTAAGGAGATCTTTTAATCGTAGCCACTTTCGAGTTTTACACCATACTATTTCTCATATAGGACTTTCATAAGATTTGATACTTTTCCTCGGGTATTTATTGTTTTCTCTTGTTTTTGCTAATTTTATAAATCTATTTTATGTCTCTACGAATGAACCTACTAAATGAATGAAATTTCGAAGTTTGTAGCTATTTCATTTCTAGTGAAGATAAAATAAGAAAAGTTTCATTGTCTGATAATCTTAGTACTGTTTAGGTATGTACATTAAAGTAAAAAGGATCATAATATGCAATATGCAACTATGATACAAATTACCCCGGTTTTCTTCCAGAATAAGTTGTAATGTAAATATAAATTGTTTAATCACTTCCTCTGTTATTACACGTTCACCTAAGAGAAGGTATGAATCAACTACTCTCAAATGAACATTCATAAGAAAGTAATTATTGTAGTATTTGAAATTTCCAAATACATTTTTACGAAAAGGTATTTTTCAATCAGAAAGTACTGATGGGAATTTTTTATTTCTATGATACTTCAAATATCCTCTATAAACAAAAATGATATGAATTCGGAGTGGATCCCTTGTTCGTTTTATTTCAAGGGTGTGGAGAAATTGCTAGATCTCCATCAGGTGTTTGTTACACAAAAACAAGTTGCAAAATCTCTTAACGTTTTCAACAACTAGAATGGTAAAATAGTAATGGATTTTTTTGATAGTTATCCTTGAATTAGTACTTTTTGTTTAATCTTGCTATAATGAGGTAATATCATCTAAGATGAAGAACAACAATAATTGTCAGGTAAATATCAACTTTGAAAAGTTGAAAATTTTATACTATAAGATAAAGTACATTGGAAACAATACTAGTATTCTGAATACCAAGACTCGGATCCTTCCAAATCTGAAATTTTATTATTGGTTACTAGCATACTCTGAGATGTTTCCACCCACTATACCTTTTCTTAGGCAACATTTCGCATCATACACTGCATTGCATAAATGCAACATTCTTAAGAATATAACAAGAATCTAAATAAAAACTTTGGAATTATAACTTATAATACTATAAGAATCTGTGGATTCATAAGTAATTCTATGCAAAAACAATTCCTTGCTTTATTTTATAAAATTTACCTAAATATTGAAAATCAGAAGTTTTTTTATGAAAATTAAGAGATTTTTCTTCCAAAAAATCATCAAATATTGCAAAAACAGCATTCCTAATACAAATATGTAGATTATCTTAAATATGTATGTAGAATTGAATAAGAAAAGAAGAAATAAAAAATTATGGATTTTCAGACTTTTTCTGATAAGAACTCGGTTTATCAAAAATCGACTTCACTGAAAAATTATAACTCCATTCCACTACATTCACATAACAAGAGGAAATTACGCTTATTATGAGATTGTCTAGATCAATTTATGACTCTACTAGAATGATACCCCTTACTAGATCACTGATTAGATCTTTTGGGAACTATACGTCTCCAAGTATGCTAGCCAATAAGTTAAAACATGAAGACCTGATCAAACAACAGATCAACGAAAACCAACAAAATACAGCTGAGCCAAAGCAAATGAACCCACACGTAAGTATATTTTCAGCTTCTGCTTTAGAGCTTAACGAAATTTGATATTAACTATAGTTACAGAGTGTTTTCTACAGACAATTCAGTAGGTCTTTTACTAAGATATGTCTTCTTGGTATAGGAACGTTCTACAGTTTGAGCTTTTTACATGACGTTTTAGAGAAGTATGAAATAGATGAATAATTTGAATTATAAGCTAAGTTATATTCCTAAATAGTTATTTAAAATTCGTTAATCATTAAAAGCATTTCCTGATTGCTACTGTCTATGATTTTGTAATAATAAAAGCGAAGAGAAAATTTCAAGTTATCTATCCTAATTAGACCTTAACTTGAGTCTTTAACTTGTCAGCAACAGCATCCAAAAATTCAGTAGTGGTGACGTAGGAAGCTCTGTCGGTCTTACCGCAGGCAAGAGCCAAATCCTTGGTCATAATACCATCTTCTTGAACAACATCAATGGTGACCTTTTCAAGTGTGTTCGCAAATTCAACAACTTCTGGAGTTTGATCTAATTTACCTCTTTGGGCAATACCTCTAGTCCAAGCAAAAATAGAAGCAATGGAGTTGGTGGAGGTTTCCTTACCTTGTTGGTGTTGTCTGAAGTGTCTGGTAACAGTACCGTGTGCGGCTTCAGATTCAAAAGCCTTACCATCTGGAGTCATTAAGACAGAAGTCATTAAACCTAAGGAACCGAAACCTTGGGCAACAATATCGGATTGAACATCACCATCGTAATTCTTTAAAGCCATAATGAAACCACCCTTAGATTTAATCATTTGAGCGACCATATCGTCAATTAATCTGTGTTCGTACCATAAGCCAGCTTCTTCGAATTGCTTAGCGTAGTCCTTTTCGTAGATTTGTTGGAAGATATCCTTAAATCTACCATCGTACTTCTTTAAGATAGTGTTCTTAGTAGATAAATATAATGGCAATTTCTTGGACAAGGCCATCTTGAAGGAAGAGTGAGCAAAGCCAATGATGGAATCATCAGTGTTGTACATAGCTAAACCAACACCAGGTCCTTGAAAGTTGTAAACAGTTTTGGTTTCTGGTTTGCCGTTTTCAGGAGTGAAAACCAATTCCAACTTACCTGGTTGGCTTACAACTAAATCAGTAGCCTTATATTGGTCACCGTGAGCGTGTCTACCAATGACAATTGGTTCCTTCCATCCTGGGATTAATCTTGGAACTCTTGGAATAATAATAGACTCTCTGAAAACAGTACCATTTAAGATATTTCTAATAGTACCATTTGGAGATAACCACATCTTCTTCAATTTGAATTCTTCAACTCTTTGTTCATCTGGAGTAATAGTAGCACACTTGACACCAACACCGTACTTCTTGATTGCATTTGCAGCATCAATAGTGATTTGGTCGTCAGTCTTGTCTCTAGCTTCAATACCTAAATCGTAGTACTTTAAGTCGACATCTAAGTAAGGATTGATCAACTTGTCCTTGATTCTTTGCCAGATAATTCTGGTCATTTCGTCACCATCTAATTCGACGATTGGGTTCTTAACTTTGATCTTATCTAAAGCATTGACACTGGCAGAGAAATTACGAATAGAATTAATACCAGAAGCGACTGGGTATCTTGCAATAGTAGCTCTAAACATCGTATATGTTGTTAATAAGGAAGAAAAAATCCCGATCAATCTCGATTTATTCTTTCTATATAGTGAAAAACTCTGAGTCAACTTGCGACCGATTCGGTTAACGATCTGCCGGTTCCGGAATTTTGAGATAGTCGCCTACGATCATACACACGGCTATTATATAGCAAATACGGTTGCTATCTATTGCCATGGGTATCTACAATCAGTGTAGTTGATTCTCCTTAAGAATTATGGTCTTTCCCTCTATCACAGCTGTTCCATGCCATATACTATACGAAGCAATTCACGATATAATGAATATTATACTAAATATTTTTTGGGTAAACGGTATCAATCACTTCGTAGAAATGAAATAAGGATACTTTCGGATATGAATTTCCTTTGAATACAATTTTATATAATTCCTAATTTAAATTAATAATACAAATACTGTATTAGGCGAATTAACCTTTTTTCCCCCACTGGACTAAATAAAATCTATTGATGGAGGCCCTAATTTCGGATAAAACAGTATTCCTCTTTAGCGACGTTGTCGTTTAAAATCTGTCTAAGCAGATTTTGAAGTGCAATCTTTTAGTGGGTGGAATGCATGGGGAGATTATTAATAATTTTGTGTCACTTTACGCAGTAGATGGCTCTCATTAAAATATTCTCGGATTTCTTATAACTGTTTATTCTTTTCTCTAATACATTGACAAAGGATTACAAGGAACCCCTTGGTCCTACTAAAGTAGAACATAAACCAACAAATAACTTGGTTTAATCTTAAAATTTTTCTTATCTCATCTCTATCAGGTTTAGCCATTAACTATTCTTTTGACGTTAGCTATTGACACACAAAACCTTTATTCATACATTCTAAATCATAATATATTCACATCATGGACACAGAAGAGGCATTTAGCTCAGAGTACTATCAGCATTTACTATCATCACTTACGATTAATTCTAGAGCATTAATAACAGAGCTTACCACTATTGCAGAAAGAAACATTGACCATTCAAAAGAGATATGTGAATTAGTTGAATCACGTATTAAGAAGTCACTTCCACAGCATAAGTTATTTGCTTTTTATTTGCTTGATTCCATATGTAAAAACATAGGTAATCCATACAATTTGATATTCGGTGCAAATTTGCACAAGATCTTCACTGAAACATATTTGGTGGTTACTGATACATTGACAAGGCAAAATTTAATCAATCTCTTTAAAACATGGGCTACAGCAAAGACAAATTCGGGGATAGATTTATTTCCTCCTCAAGTAATCCAGAAGATCGAAGAGTTCATCATCAAAGCAACCACAATTAGCCAAACTAATGTCCAAAGTGCAATAAACAGTAGAATAACGCCCGATATGCTTCTCAGAGAAGGTAATTATTTGTTGCAATATATCATCATGCTAAATAATCAAGTAGAAAACCTCGAAAATGAAGAGCTTTCTGAAAAATACAGAACTACATTGAAACAGAACAATTTGGTAAGAAATAACTTGATATCAACAATCAATAACATAAGTGAAAGTATAATGATGGACCCAAAGAGTTTTGAGGCTAATGTTCTGAATTTCCATGTAGAATTACAGGCATCAAGAAGAAAATTAGATGAACAAAGTTTCCAGCAACAAGACATATTGAAGCATATCAAGGAAGGAAAAACAATACAGTCAAAGGAAGAAGAACCTAATAACGGATTCAAAATTGAGATTAATCTCAAACCAAATGGAGAATATTTCAAAAACATTACAAGTGACATAGTAGAGAATACAGACATCTTTAACTTTATTAATAGTTGGGGAAAGCCAATTGTAAATATTGGAGATAAAGAGGACAGCATAATAAAACCATTTGATATTAACGACATATCAAATAATCAATCAGAGACCAAAGAGGAGTCTCTAGAATCAGAAATACCGAAGAAAGATAGCGAAAACGAGAATATCCAGAATACACCAAAGACAGAAGAACCAATGGTCAGTAGTTTGGGCATGTCACTAGGATCATTTGATTTCTTAAATTCGTTCCTTGGCCTGCCAAAAAATGAAACCACAACAACAAAAGTATCTGGAAATGATGATGAAGGTGATGAGGATTCATATGATCCTTCAAACATGTTTGAAGAGAGTCATGTTGAACCTTCACCTATTAAAGCTTCCAGTATTAAGAGACCTAATAATATAGATGGTGAACAAAGACCACCTAAAAGAGTTCGTTTCGCCGTATAGCGCAATAATTATGTACATATATTTTTCTACCGTATACCATCTCTGGTACCTATTTTGTGGACCATATTTGATTGTAACAAGGAACTTCTTCGGAAGTCAGCATTTACTCAAGTATTCATCATTTTATCAGTAGAACGTTTGATGTTAGAAGAGCACTCATTTTCCAGCATTTTTTGTAAATTATCATATTATTCAATAAGCTAGGAGCTTGTGAATTAATCTAAGAACTTACACGAATTCATTTAACTTCGTAGTTTATCAATAATTCAGCATTTATTCAATTTCTCAATATTCTGTAAAATCAACCTTAACTAACCTAACATTTTATTTAGAAAGGAGTAATTATCCTCTCAATTAAGTGTCAGCTAATCATATTAATAATTTGATATCTTTTCCAATTAGATTTTATTCAGCAGATTAGAATATATATTAGCATCTTATTGATAATTGAGATTCCTTAATTCAGCTTCTAGAATCCCGCTTCCTTTTTACCCAATAACTCTCCTTTCTATATAGAAGAACATCGTATTAATAACTTCCTCTTCTATCAATTAGATATCCCAAATATCATTTAACTTTAAAAACACAGCTTATTTAAGTATCTCATGGAATAAGCATCTCATCTAAATATCTCTAACAAATCCTTAAATATCTCAATAATAAACACATTAACAACTAGTTTCTTATCTACTAATTCTACATTTCCTGTAAACATATGGTTGTATATTTGAATATGACTAAAATATCTGATTGTACATAATCAGGCCATCGTGCAATTTGATTCTAAAAACACCCTAAATAACTCATTGGTCTAAAGAACCAGACTTCTTTAAGTGCCAGTAGGTGGCTAAGAATGGGAAAGAAAAGAAAAAACCTAAAGTACCGTACCACTTGAAAGCAAATGGGATCTTGGTGTTCTTGACTTTGAATGGTAAATTGGAGTAGACACCTTCTTGTGGAGATCCAAAAATACTGTTCATAGATCTACTGGAGGTTTGGAAGTTTCTTCTGGCAACGCTTTGAACTAATCTTCTAGATGCAACTTGATTAATCATTGTGGTAGATGTTATTATAGTCTATTATTTAAAACTCACGCTTAGAATTATTGAAATCTTCATAGTAAAATTGAAAAGTTACACAAAATGCAAAGTTAACCAATTAGATTTTATTGGTTAATTCTCAAAAATTTCAAAATGAACTGATTCTTTATATTTAAAAACAATATCTAATTAGTTTTAAAATTGGTTTTATATATACTTAAGCGATAAGATAAAATGGCTATTGCACCAATTACTGGAACATTAAGAAAGAAAATTATTACTGACATCACCATTGGTTTTGGATGTGGGTTTGTCTTAGCAACTGGATACTGGTATCTTGAACACAAGCCAGTTGTTGCTAGAAGAGAAGCTTTCTACGCCAAGTTAAATGCTCAAAAGGAAGCTGAAGAATCTGTTTAAATCGGAAAAGAAACAATGGAATACGTATGGATTCTTCCCAGATTTGTCTAGAAAGACATAGACTGGTACATTGGACTCATCGCCGATATTACAAACTCATATGAAATGGTGCATTGAAAGTTGATGATCAGACGTGTTTGACACGTCAGGAGATCGTCATATATACAACAAATAGTAAGAAAATAAATATAAATTATTCTATTCGTCATTAGTTAGTTAAGACATGTAAGAGACTGGAACATTTAACGATTCCACTGGAAAGTACTATAATTTTCTTATTTTTACCAGCCTTTTCAAACCTCTGCTCTAAGTACTTCATGCAACTGATTTCTGCTCTAGTAATACCACCAACTGCTATAAAAACTACGTATTCTTGTTTTGGAGATGGAATATGGTTTCTATCATCCAGCTTATCACATAAGTTAGTATCTATCATTTGTCCTCTGAACATGGTTTCTAAACCTAAATTGTTCCAATTTGGTCTTCTACTGAGGTTATTTGTAGGCTTATACTTAAGGAAGTCTCTGAAATACAAAGCTTCTACTAACCGCGACAATAATGGAACTGTGCCCGCTGGGAGAGTAAAAGATGGTGCGGTATACTCATCTATTAGATTATTACTCTGCAGTTGTGGTAACTGAACGTCATCTTCAATTATAGGGTGTAAGTTCCAAAATTTATTAATCAATGTGTAGTTGCTTTTGTAGACCGACAGAGCTCCTGTTATTCCTAAATTTTCCAATTCACTATCATGAATATTACTTTCTTCCTTTTTGGAATTTGTCTTTAATCCAGTTAAAGCACTCAAAAAGTCTTCTGTTGTAATATTTATAAGCTTATATGTCTTCATTTCCTTAAGTACTATGACAGCTGTTAGGCCATAATTCTCATATACCTCCTCAGATATCCACTCAAAATCTCTATCTCTTATACCGTCATTGGTAATGGAAATCAATATGATAGTAGAAAATACCACCAGAAGTTCATAATTTTCATGAAGAAATTGCTTTAAATGACTTAGCAGAGTTTTATAGTCCATCTCAAAGAGATCGTTTTCAAATTCCAAGAACCTTTCATTGTGGTCATGGATAGGATTAGTAGAATTAGACCCCAATGCCCCAAGCTTGATAATATCGAGAATAGACTCTGATATATATGTGTGTTTTTTAACAAGTTCTTGTTTTTGAGTTAATGTACCTAAGCTGCTAGCAAGCTTTTTCATTTTATCTAAATCAACAGCACTATCCTTATTTTGAAACTCCAGTTGTATGTACTTTGCTAATGAATTCAATTTCTTACCTATAGTAGCAAAATTCAAATGCTTTATCTCATTATATAGCTCATCATTCAATATAAACTTTTCATCTTCTAATTGCACATTATCAATATCAATATCAAAGAAATCATCAATCAAACCGTGATAAGTTAACTGGTTAAATACCACTGAGCTTATATCGAGATTTCTTTCAAGAATGACCAAATCAGTGTTACCTCTTAATGTCTCTTCGTAGAATTGCTTTTCAAGTGGATTCATCAGACTATTCAAAAAGTCTGGAAGTTTTTTACTAATAACATCAGAAAGCAAGCATGCTGTATTTCCTTTTGCATAGATATTTTTTAATTTTAGATAGTTTTTATCTGGAGTGAACAATTTAGAATTTGCAAGAAGAGTCAAAAACGCCTCAGATAAATAATGTACTTGTTCCAAAGGTTGCTTAAAGTACGAGGTAAGCCCACCATTAACAGCTTCTAAAGAAAATATGTCGCTTGTATAAATGGGGTAACATTCCCAATTTATTACTTTAATAGTGGGGGTGATTTTTAGAAATTTTGACAGCTTATTATCGACGAATGAGTCAAAACTCAATAACCCTGAAAGCCTCTTATTAAGTTCATAACAATATGATTTGCTTAAGTTCTTAATGATGACATTGAGTCGCTTATTAGAATGAGCTAGTCTTGAAATAAAGTCCAAATTCTCGTCAGATTCTTGCATTAAAACAACCACTCCACCAAATTTGTTCAATACCTCTTCATTATCATTACTATCTAACCAAGAGATTGTATCAATATTTCCTTTTTCTTTTAATTTCAGGAATGGCGTCAAAAAGTTAATAAGTCTTGATAATGATCTGTCTAAAATTAAAACGTTCTGTTTCGAGTATATTTGAGTCAAAGATACAAATAGATTGTTAATAGTAAGCTCATTAACGATTGAATAGTCCACCAGATTCGATTCTGGCTCAATTGAACCAGTCATTTTGCGGTTATTTCAGGTCCTAACAAATAATACCCGCTGGTATTTTTTTTAGAGTCTCACCTTTCAATATTTTTGTGATCTTCATGTTAAACATTAAAATTTATTATCTAAAAAATGTCATCAACTATATAACCTACTCTACTTCAAAGTTTGGCACCCTTTTCTAAACCATTCAATAATACCATTCCTTCTTGAATTACAGTAGCAACATGTACACCTTTTTCGTTGTACATCTCACCTTCTACTACAGTTCGATTATTAACTAATCTTGCTGCTCTGAAGCTGAATCCCATCCATTGAGTGGGGTCAAAGTCATCGTCATGGAAGTAAATAATATGGTCCAATGACGTAAAGTAATAATGAACCATATCTGATAAATCTACATCTCTAACTCGAAGAACTCTGGCGTGCCTTGTCAAGAAAAGAGAATCAGATAATGTACATAAGCCAACAAAATTGTAAGCCTTATCTTCAAGGATAACCTTCTCAGAAGTACCCCATTTGACGTAATAAGAAAGTCTTCTTTCAGCTATAGGGACTTTTTCTTCTTCTTCCGACGATTCAAGCTCAAGTAATTTAGGAATAATTTTATGTGCAACTTCAATATTAGATCCCCTATAATCCCACTCTATGTCTTCCTGTTTGTGCTTGGTAAACCAATCATGATATGGAGTTTGGAATTGAAAGGGTTTTGGGACCACTGGGGAATCATCATCATCATCATCGTCGTCATCTTCGTTCTGATTTTTTTCTTCTTGCTTTTTCACGTACTCTTCATATTGCTGCTTAAACTTCCTATGGCTATTTTTACTTGTCAAGGAAATATTGGCATAGAATTTAAGCACGTTATCTTGATATCCTTTTACTGAGCGATTACAGAAACTTCTACCGTTGCTGACTTCCTCGACTTCCCACGTAATTGGAACATGATCAGTTGCAATCTTGACAAAATAAGAATGAATTGAATGAGGTGTATAACCCGCTGGCAGCGATTTCATGGCTACTAGGATCGCCTGTCCAGCTAGAGAACCTCCGTAAACATTCTTGGATGCCTTTTCGACTTTTGGTAAAGGTTCATTACCAATATAAGTCAGATCGCCTATCTTTTTGACACCATATGCCTTCTCAACATCAAATATTCCCACCATACTAAATAAGCTTTATTCTTTCCAACTTATAATTTACTGTCTCAATTTATCGTGTAGATTTTAGTGTCGGTATAATTGACGTATAAATTAACTATATAAATAGTGGAGTATAGTGTGTGCCACGGTTAAAAAGAGATTATCGCTTATTCTTACTGAGAGTATTGTGTATCATCGGAAGATCTATTGTTTATGCAGTGATATACTTGGAATAATTATTTAAAACCCCATATGCTGAGTATCTCCAAAGTTGGTTAATAATTGGAGGGGAACATATGGAATCCGACTAGGGAAATTCCCATATGATACCTAGCAGAAATCGGATCGGCTAAAAAAAAATTGCAATTTAGGCCGTACGATTGTAAATACCATTATAACATTATGCACTTAGAAAGTCAGTAAACGTTCATATCCATCACACTAGAGCTTGTAGTTTCTGGCATATTTATCCACGAATTCATTCGGGAAAAATACCAATGCTTCTTGGTTGAAGCTAACTACTTCAACGCCTTCGGAATTGTATATTTGACAATTGGTTAATACCCGGTCATTTGCAAGGCGGGAAAAGTTATACTCTACATAGAGCCAATCATGGGGATCAAAATTGGTATCATGGAAATACATGGAATGATCTAAGCTGACAGAGAAAAACTCTTTCATAGGAGAAAAACGACGACCAAAGGTATGTGGTAGGGTCATCAACCAGAGACTATCTGACCCATAGGCAACCTGTGCGGTCTTGATATGCTGTGGCTCATTTGATTTTCTCCAGTCGTCTTCAAAGCGGAAAAAAAATCCAAAATTTGACAATGCTGGAGAAGTTTCTGGGTTGATTGGCTTATCTTCAAAAAATTCATCTGGCATAAAAAATTTTGCATCTTTTTCAATACCATTTCCTTCAACACCCTTGAGTGTATCCTTGTATTTTTCAAAGTAAAATTGTGGAGGTTTTTGGAACCCTATTGGTATATTCTTTTCCTTATTTTGTCTGTAAATCTCCTTTTTCTTTTCACTTGAATTGTTTCTGGTAAACGAAATGCCCATTGAAATACATAATTTATTTGTACCTTTCTGGTAGCATTCTACGTGACGATTAGCAAAATTTCTCCCGTCGTTGTTTCTTGAAATTTTCCAAATCATAGGCGTTTTGTTACTTCCTGCCCTTAGGAAGTACGTGTGAAGTGAATGAGGACTTAATTCCTTGTCTTCTACTGTTTTCCAAGCAGCCAAAATAGCCTGTGACATGAAATCACCACCATAGACGCCTCTCGATGTTGGTAATAAATACTTTAATGGATATTTCCCTTCATATGTGTCTTCATCGATCTTTATAAGCTCATTTCTAGTTATGAAATCTAATTCCTCTGGGTTTGCCATGATTGTATAGTAAATAGGTAAATTTTACTTCTTTCAATTGTAGATACCCCAGATTATAAAATATTTAAACTATTTGTTGAAGGTGTAATAACCGAGGTCGATGTTCGCATATACGAAAATAAAAAAATGTTATCGCTTATCATGTTCAGATTAATGCCGAGGTAAAATACACTCGGCATTCAAAAATATCTGAAGCTCATCGCATTACTGTTACGATTAATAAATGCTAGATTTATAATATTGTAGACTCTCATGATATCTCTTACACTTAAATTTAAATCTAACGATATTATTATATGTTCTATTAAAAAATCCTATACGTCAAAATCCCATAACGAATATCTAAAAAAAATGAAATGAATATATGTAAAATAATTTAAAAATTGGGACTAACCACTATAATTTGGCTCTACGCTCATGACCATCACGGAAGAATATCAAACCTTCTTGGATCATTGTAGCAACTAGTTTACCTTTTGAGTTGTAATAACTGCCCTGAAACAAGACTCTGTTATTAGAAAAGCGTGGAGCAGAATAGTTAAAAAAATTCCATTCTGTAGGGTCAAGACAATCATCATGGAAATAGATCGAATGGTCTAAAGAAACGGAGAAAAAGTGAGAACTTTGACCACCGCTAACAGGCTCACTTTTTGATGGAGTAAGGTGCAAAATTCTTGGTAAACTTGTGAGGAATTGGGAATCTGACATAACACCAAAAGCTGCATACTTATATTTTGGGTCAGTGATCTTATCGTCAATTTTAATCCACATCGACAATTCTCTTTCACTGGCATGAGAATCTAACTCTTCCGGAGTAAGAGTTTTATCAAGATACTCAGGTAAGAATTTATGAGCAATTGGGTTATGTGGAGATTTGAAATAGTGAAGATCTTTAAGATCATACTTGAAAAATGAATCAGGAACCGGCTTATGAAACTCAAATGGAAATGTCTTCGAAGGATCTTCATTAAACTCTTTAATGGTCTTATCAATACTATTCTTCTTTGTTAACGAAATCATAACTATATAGCATGTAGAACCATTTTGTACAACCCGAATTAATCTATTAGCAAAGTTTCTACCGTCACTGACTTTCTCTACCTCATATTGACATGGGCTCTTGTCACTACCTGCCTTAACGAAATAAGAATGTAAAGAGTGTGGTGTAAAACCAGCTTCAACAGTCTCTAATGCTACTACTAAAGCCTGTCCACAGAGATTACCACCATAAACACCTCGGGATTTTGGTGAAGGTTTACCCAATGGGACTGTACCTTCATATCTCAATTCACCAATTTGTTTTACAGCGAAAGACTTTTCTAATTTTGATTCTAAAATAGCTTCTTGAGATTCCACTGCCATTGCCTGGGCCATATTAAGAATAATATTACGTTTAAGTTATAGGAAGTAATAAAAACTGTAATTAAATGGATATCAATCTAGATTTATATAAATCAAAAAGTCCGCGCTGCGAAGTTTCTTTTTAATCAGCCGAGGTTGATAATCACATGGCTTAAATAATCAGAGCTTTTCAGCCACATTACTGTGAAAAATAGTAAGGCCCTCTTGTATGATAGTAGCGACACATTTATAATCCTTATTGAGTAAATATCCTCGGACTAGCGAACGGTTATTTGACACACGTTTGAATTGATACGTAAAGCAGAGCCAGTCGTTTACTACATCCATCTCAAATGGATTATCTGTGTGAAAATATATGTGATGATCTAACGACATTGCATTGTAGTGAAAGATATGAAGAATATTAAGCGACTGGCGTATCAATTGCATGGCATCTTTTCCGGAATCAAAATCTTCACCTAGTGTGGAGGGATTCCAAGGAAAATGGAGCACTCTAGCCATAGTTGTGAGAAAGGCTGAATCCGACAAATTCGCTAATCCAACATAATTGAACATTGGGTTCACAAATGGGACTTTTTGATCAATGCCACTAAATAAAGTAACCCATCTTTCAGCAGGTTGCTTCGAATTCTCTTCTGGAACTAACGTAAAATCGATGAGCTCTGGACTGTAAGCGTTTCTAACAAAATCAGTATGGTGAACAATCTGGATATTATTGGGATCATATTTCTTCATGATTGATGGAGGTTCAATTTGAATATCAGGAGATGAATTCTTGTTACTACCCTTTGGGACTAGTGATACCATACACACAAATTTTACCAGATCTTTCTGTATAGCTTGTATGGAAAATTTACATATTTCACCATCATCCACGAGCTTATCTACCTTATAATGAAAAGGAATGGTCGCCTTCCCTGGGCCAATAAAATGCGAGTGGAATGAATGAGGAACATAATTTTCTGGTGCTGCTTCCATAGCTACGTATAGAGATTGGGCCACGGTATGTCCACCATACACACCTCTGGCAACAGCCATTGGCAATCTTAACGGATGTGCTCCAACATAGTTATTATCATCAATCTTAATTACTCGACAAGCTTCTTCAAGACTCTTTGTATCATTATCTAAAGGTTGCATCTTTTAATTCTTTATATAAACTATATCTTATGATTATCTGCCAATATATATTTATATATAGTGGAATTTATAGACCCCGCAAAAAGGTCGAATTTTGACCATATGCATTTTATAACCGGCGCGAAATAAATCTAAATCCCGTACTATTAATGAGTGAAAGTTTCTAACTTTCCTTATGAAAATTATATATGTAGGAATATATATTTATATATTAAATTAAAAGTTGTATCTTCTTCTGAACACAGACTTCTCTACTTGAGCAGTGTTTGTAAGTGCAGAAGACTCTAAAATGTTATCAACCAACTCTTCTTCATCTGCATAATTCATTTCCAAGTTAAAATGCTTTTGAAATTTCTCCTTAAGAGTATTTTCGTCCATACGGTGGACATTTGATGAATAAAATTTCTCACCTGGACTTAATTTATCTGCCGGTTCCGTTACATTATTAATCTCGTCTGTCTTAGTTCTCAATGATAAAAGTGACTGATTTGCTGGATTAACCAGTTGTGGCCTTTTGAATTGGTACATTGAATATGCATTGAGTTTACTATATTTTGGCATCTGGTAACTGCTTTTATGTTTCAGGTCGTAAACTTTATTTTTAATGATTAAATCGGTATCATCGCTAGAATCAAATTTCTTACTTACAGATAAACCTAAAAGCTTCCTTTGTTTATCTGTTAATGGCAAATCGTGACATTGATCTTGACTTTTTAATATCATATATAACGATCTTCCACATTTCAACACGAATATAAGATTAATTATTCTTATTGCCATTACGACGTAGCTTTCTAATCCCTCTATATGCAATTGCTGATTAATTGGAGGATAAAAGCCGTTTGATTTTTGAAAAGGTAACTTTTTATTATCATACAATAATATTAAGTATTTGATAAATGATATGATTAAATGA
This sequence comes from Schwanniomyces polymorphus var. africanus, assembly GCA_030563145.1. Taxonomy (NCBI): domain Eukaryota; kingdom Fungi; phylum Ascomycota; class Pichiomycetes; order Serinales; family Debaryomycetaceae; genus Schwanniomyces; species Schwanniomyces polymorphus. The sequence continues at coordinate 800,704 of JAKUBG010000001.1, forward strand.
AAGGCGATAATGTAAATAATATTCCATACCATAGACTTAACCTCATACTCCTCATTTACTTGACGAGATAATGCTTCCTTGACTATAGGGTTAACCCAATCTCCCAGAGGATTCACGCTTTCTGCATTTTCATCATCGTCATCAGTGTTATTGGGTTGCTTAGGAAGTATGTCAGAGATGCTTATTTTCTTTTCCATTGGGAACAACGGTATCCTATTTTTATTTTCTTTCAGGGCCATATGATTAAAGTTAGGAGGCAAGAAGTTTTTTATACCATACTGATCATCCCTACTTCTTGACGATGGAGGTTTATAATAAATCGGTTGTTTCGAAGTAGTAGTTTTACTTTTGAGGTTATTTTGGCTTGGAAGTGCCATTTTGGCTTTATTCAACTTGTATAATGCTTCATTAATTGGGTATTTAATCTTCGGAGAGTTCTCATTATTCATGGTAGTATTATTTGTGGCATTCATAGGTGATTGTTGTTGGGTTTCGAATTTGGTCGTTGCGTGATTTGATAATTTGTGTAGATGATCAGTTAGATATGTTGGTTGAGCAACTTCGTCCTTCTTGAAATGGCTATAATCGTAAAACATACCACCTCTCAGACCAGGTAAGTCAATATTTGTACTCATGTTGCTTACACGAAGTGATAGTGATAGAGAATTTAATAAAATAAAATATAAAAACAAAAAAAATTCAGAAAGTCACGTGCAAGTATATTTTAGCCAATACTTCCATAACCTTTCTACATTAAAGATCCTCTAATAGATAAAGTTAAAATGACTATTATTAATAATTATATGAAATTAACTAGCAGGTATCCGATTTAGATCGAGGAAATAATATACAATTGCAGTCAGTAAAGTAACCATCTCAATATTGCACATCTTTCCCCAGAGAATTAAAATCTTTTGTAGTTGCAATAGGTAAAATAACTGGTCTACCATGTGCACATTGAAATGGTAAATGACATCTTTGCAAGTTATTTATAAGATATTGCATCTCATGTTCATTGAGCTTATCACCGAACATTATCGAAGAACGACATGCATTTCTATTTATAATTTCAATAAGAAAATTAGGCAATTGTAATGAAAGGTTAAACCAATCACATGGATCTATTATGATGTCAGACTTTTTGCTGTTATTATGAAGACAGTATAAATGCTCTAGTAATCCATACTTAAGCTCATTCAAATCCATCCTTGGCCTATCAATAAGTAGTTGTGGGAGTTCGTAGACTGTCAAAATATTATCTTTTAAGGAATACCTAATGCCAAAATATGAAAAATTATAAGAATATCTTTCGAATAAATTAGTCTCATATGGTGAAATTGGGATTTTATATGGTTCTGAAATCGGGGAATGTAAATTAACGATATTATTCGCTAGCTGGAAGACAAATTCTTTCAATAAGTCCTCAACTCTAATCCTTTCATCACACGCATGCTGATCTGCTAATAAAAGAGTTGCTCCATTAGAAGAGTCATTATGGACTAGTAGTATGAACTTATTATCTAGCTGTTTTACTAATCGGCAGCGGGATAAATCCAACTTAGACAACTGATAATGATGACTTTTAGAGAAGTAGTTAGAACTTCTCTTTATATTTGGAAGGCTAAAAGTGGAGTCCTGTGAATGGCTAGCAGAATCAGAGTACTCATCGTTCGATCCATCAATATCTTGATGTACTAAACCAACCTTTTTTCTCTTCGGAGATTTATTATTAGAGGATGTAGTGATTTTGTGGTGGCCCTTAACAATTAAATATTTTTCAAAGACTGATAATATAATTTTTGCAATAGTATCCCAGTGCCTTGTTTTATATATGCATTTTGAAGGATCTTGAAAAAGCTCATCAAACAAATCTTGACAATTTATATTTAATACAAAAATAGGAAATCTACTCGACAGCCCCCCCTTACGACTAGACGATACTTTTTTCTTTGGAGACAAGTTACTTTTAGACGTACTTAGATTAAGTACTTCCAGTTTAAATCCATAATTAGCAAATATCTTACAGATTTTAATCCTAATTGAACGTGGAATAATAGTCATCCAACCATTAATATAAATATACTGATACCTATCAGTTATGCTCGGTTTTTTCCCAATAATACCGTGAATTTCGTAGTTTGAGACTGTAGCAGATATTGGGTCATAATCATTGAAAGAGGAACCAAAAATCGACTTCATAATCTTACTATAATTGTTTTCGATAGTTTCATCTTTAGCCATTCTGATATCAATTACTTTTTTTTGGCGGAATTCACTAACATCCTCATCAAGAACTTCAAATTCGAATTTAATTTGTGGTAATCTAATCAACGAATGCAAAATATATTCTCTTATTTCTTCTAAAACTTCAAACTTGGAGCGGTTTTTAACAATCCTACGTCTAATCCGATTGTTTTTAAAAAAATTACTAAGAATAAATATTGAACCATGTTTCTTCAAAGCAGACTCCAACAGATATTTTTTTAACAACTCAATCCCTTTGAGACCTCTCTCAATTCTACTGACATCATTACCAAGGTCATTTAGTTTTATTGAATATATATCAGCAGACTGATGTTCCTTTGTGAATGCTATAACATCTGATGTCATTACTAATGAATGCAACGCTTCTCCTCTAAAGCCAAATGTATTAATTCGTTTCAAATCATCTAGAATCCTAATTCTAGAAGTATAATACCGCTTGCCTAATGTTGATAAATATTCAGAACTTATTCCAGATCCATTATCATATACGCATACATTCAAACATTCTAAATCTATCTTAACATTGATTGATGTTGCGCCTGAATCTATACTATTTTGAAGTAGCTCAGCAACTGCTCTTCCAAAAGAGGTAATAAATATATCAGATCTTAAGTTTCCCCATACACTATTATCTAGTTTTCTTATAGTCTTATCCATACTCTAACGTCATCTTCTTATTTAACGATTCAATCTCTTCAAATATAGTAAGAGAATATAAATTTTTAGATGATTGTGGTTAGGCGCGATGGTACATTCATTATCAATTCAAAATAATGGCATAATATGATTGATAGCAGAAGATGAAAGTAACAAATGTTATCAACAACTAATCCAGTTAATAATGAATTAGGAAAGAATAATAGGCTAGTTGATGTATGTGTTTTACTAATCGTATTAAAAGCAGAAAACTAACTTTCATTTAGATAGAATGGGATGATAATCAACAATTAAAGCTTGAAAGGTATATAAAACAGATTAGCCCCAAATTAAATTACTATGATATATACGATAGAATAAACCTCAAAGATTTAATAAGTATTACTGGTTCAAATAACGAAGAATTGATCAAAATCAGAATTGATAACTTTTTTGAAGAGGAATTAGATCCGTTTCGTGATATCAAGGAGTTCAATTTAATTGAAGCTTATGATAAGGTTAATGAAAATGAGAACCCATTCATGTCTGAGGTACATGAAATTTTAAATGACCTACAATTGGAGACTTATTTTGATGATATTGAACAAGTTTCTCCAAATGAGGAAGAAAATAGTAAAGCTTCCAATTTAGAAAAACTGATAGAACAAGGATTAAGTGGCGAAGAAAAGAAAAATCAAGTTGTAAATTCGAAGGGAAGCCAGACCATAAATGGTCATACAAAGATAAACAATACTATTATTGTTCTGGAAGGAATAAAATACCCATTACCATTCGTGCCAGTTAAAGACACATTAAAATGGAATTCAAAGTTAAATCGCCCAGCAGCGATTTGCTCTACAAATAATGTTAATGTTGTAACAAAGTCCGAAATAAAGCCAATAGTTATACCCAAGACTACGACTATTAAAGAAAAAAGGAGAAGTGTTCTGGAGAAGATCAAATCAAGTTTATTTAAATCGTCCTCGAAGACTTCCCCAAATGAACAAAACCATATAGGGAATATTCCAACGACCGCTCCAGAAGCAAACCTTGAACGAAGAGGAAATAAGAATGAGATAAATAATAGAAGAAGGTCTATGGTAGTAGAAAATCTTCCATTATATATCAAGAATCAACTTGCAAATGATTCATTAATTGAAGATAATCATGAAAATACTTATCTTAAAAATAATGACAAATCCACATCTTTAAAAATGAATAAAGACATTTTTAAACCTCTACAACAAAATACTCCAGTATCGAAAAAACCATCTAGATTTAAGAATATCCTTACAAACTCACAATCAATGTATGCTCATTCTAAGGAAGTATCCAGTGCTAAATCTAATGATAGTCAAACTGCCACCAATTCTGGCTATGTTAGTGATAGAATTTTAGGAGATAGCTCTAATAATGAAGATAAAGTATACATACTGCCAAATCTGATAGCAAAGGCATACGAAAAGTATAATGATTATAATGATGAAGAAAGCGGAAAAGACTTCCAAAATGATGAAATAGATTTTTTAAACTTAAATGACAGTTTAGATGATTACATAGAAAATAATGAAAATGATGAAGATGAGGATGAAGACGATAAATATTTATTTAGGTTTTAATTTGATATTAAATCTATTAATTATTAATTATTAATTATTAATTCTCTAGTTTATTCTCCGCTTTTCTCATAAATGATAGTGTATATTCATAAACGAATAATGTGATAGCACTTGTAGGAGCAGTTTTAAGTATACTGATACTATAACCTTTGTATAGCCCGAAAACCCCTTCATTGCGTAATATATTTCTTGTTACGCCTACGGCAGATATTTTAGTTCCTGCCTGAATTTGCACTCTTTTTCTAATCGTATCCAATGGAAAAGTTACCGCTTTAGAGAAAGCCCCAGCAAAAAACCCGCAAATACCTTCAATGAATGGAATGCCATTGAAATCTCTCGAGAAATCTCTTGTAATCTCATAAGACCAGAATGTTACACCCATAGTAGCTGCAACAGAAAGTATTGCTGGTTTAACTCCCGCAAAATAACCTGCTATTCCATCTTTTAAATAAATATTCTTGATGGTATCAGACATAGAAAGAAATTTCTTTCTTGAGTTCGCTGCTAACCTAGTTCTAAGAAGATCAAATGGATATGTTGAAATAGTGCTACAGACTCCCGTGCCAAATCCTACAAATAAGGAATGTGTGGAGGGACTCATCTTAAAATTACAATTAGTTTCTATGCCAGATAAAGTTTTGCTTAATGCTGAATATGAAGTGAATTGGACTGCTCCATATATAATGTACATGATTTCAGCAGGTACATTTCCTTTCCAAAGAGCTCTGATCCCTTCATTTTTTAATATCTCTCGTAATGTGAATGTAGCGCCTTTGTAGTCACCTAATGTACTTGTTTGTAGCTGTAATCTGATTTTTATTATATCCAATGGAGCTGTAACAAGTCTAAGTCAAGGTTAATAATATGCTCACATCGTAAATTCTTTCCATCTTAGTATAATACTTACCTTGCAACTCCTCCTGAAGTAGCACCCGCTATTAGAGACTCCAAGGTTGATACCTCTTGGCCCTTCTTCAAGTGGTCAGTTCTATTCAATCCCATCCATTCAAATTCTCTTCTTATGACTATTGTATTTAGTCCATTGAAGTTTTGCACTGATAGAGGAAAACTATAAAAGTCTTTTTAGCGCATATCTCATGGAGTGCATATAGCCTACAGTATCAATTAGGGCGGGGGCGGATTACAAAACGTATAGAGCAAGCAATTTGTATTAGATGTACTTAATTGTATTCGGCTAAAACTTCTTTTAATATTTGAGGATACCAACGAGCAGATACATCTTGATGAGACTTTATTCTGTTTCTAAAAACGTAATAACCCACCGGAAATTTTGATATATCTGGCGTAAATTGAAAACCGACATCAACACCCCAGTTGTTGATGCTTTCATCTCTTTTATTTCTCAACATAAGCACATCTTCTGGAAGATTGTCAACAGTTGTTTTAAATGAGTCAATATCTATTGTTTGAAAAAAAGGAATGGATATTCTTGCACCCAGACCTGGCTCGGGAATTAAAACTCTATGAATAGTAGCCTTGCAAATACCTTGTGTGATTGATTCCAATGTTTGTCCAACGTTGACTACCAACGAGTTTTCAATAGTAGGTACAGTAATCCACTGGCCTTGAAAATTTTGAACTTGTAACGATTCTTTGTGCGAGGTAGCTTGGTATATATAAGTTAAAAAATCAGAATCCCTATGTGGCCCGCATCCTTGTTTCGTTGAAGGAGTGTCATCCAAAGCGACTGACTTCTTATTTTTTAACTGTGAAGAATCAGGATAGGAAATAATCTTCATTTTACATTGTTGATTAGGCTTGAAATACTTATCTAAAGCCTCTGGATTTAACCCAATTGCCTCACTAACAAGTTTTCTAAAGACTGTGCTTAAGTTTGACATTTTCTCGATATAATTGGTAACAACTGGTCTAAAGTTTGGAATTGCCTTGTCATCTGGCCATAAGTTAGGACCTTCAATATTTTTGTACACAGGAGAGCCAGACTCAGGAGCAGGTAACTCAGTAGCCAAATCTATCTGCTCTCTCCAATCTGTATGAAGTGCTGTAATTTCATTAGCTAACTTTGTGTATCCAAGAAAATGTGGAGAATGAATCATTTCACAATCAAGTTTAATTTTATCCGGCAATTCAAAGAACTCTAATGATTGTTGTTTTATTTCTGCTAAGTCATCAATAGTAACCCCTAGATATTCGTAATTGGTGAGCAACATAAATCCCACTTCAACTAATGCATGTCTTAAATCATTCAAGAATATTTGACGAGTATCCTCATTTAAAATTAAACTAAGATCTAGTACAGGAATTTCTTTAAATGACATTATTTAAATCTTATCATGTATAACTGTTAATTAAAAATTGACAATATTGTGATCCATTTTCTTTAGGTAATAGAATAGGTTGGCGTTATGATAACGAAATATCTCATGATATTATGATAGTAACACAAAGCCACATATTCCGTTTTTTAATCCAGAAAAAACTAGCTAATATAAGGATTGAGACAGTACTATCTGACACTGTATAGGAATATTATTATATTATCTTAGTTATAATAAAAACATATTAAGTATTAGTAATCATCTCATTGAATTATTTGCATTGATCCTTGTCTTAATACATTTAGTAGTTTCGCAACTTCTTCTTTACCCTCAAAAATCTCTAGACAAGCAAATACCCATAAAGTAAAACTAAAATGACGGCCAAATTTTTATTAGATGCATTTTATTATTGGGTAATAAATTACATCAATTTCGTTTATTTACTATTCAGAGTATTATATGAGATGAGTTTCTTCTTCTACAAGAGTGACAATGTAAGTTTCTCTGGCTAATACTCCACGATATACTAAACACAGAAGCAGTTTTGAAAAAATTTTGTGATACTGACATATTACTTGAACCACGAAAATATTATTAAATTGCAATATTTGTACCTAAAATTTTCAAGAATGAATCAAAATCATGGATTTTCATGAAATAGAACCTCGGAGAATTACACAAATTTGTGTTAAAATTATTTCTTGTTTATCTAATTCTTTTCTATTAAAATAGTTTTTAGAGGCTTATATTCAACGAATCTTTCTAATAGATACTCTTTTCTTTGAATATCCAAGACCCTTCCTATAAATGGTAAAAGTATATCAAACTTTGAGTTAACAATTTTTCCTTAAAAAAAGTTTGCTGATTCCCTCTGAAGCTACTTAGTGTCTAGTAATATTGTGATTATTTATATATAGTCTCCACACGAATGGAGGCTTGTTCTCGTAAATTTTTTCAGTATTCCTATATTGAAAGTATTCTTCACTTTTACACAATAACCACTCAGAAGTTTTATAATAGAGATAATAAGGGTTTGGCGTATGTTATTTCGTTATTAAATAGAGAGATGAGTAAATTTCAATGAAATTTATGGAGCCTTTTTGAAGCAGGCATATGCTGTACAATTTCGCTTAAAACAGAGAATACGAAAAATTATCTATGAAATAGCCGTAAAAACTACAATGCAAATTTGTAAATATGTTATTTTCTACTACGGCATTTGTCTAGATCTTTCTGATAAATATTCACCAATAACATTTACGAAACAGGCAGAACAATGCTTCAAAAAATAGGAAGATAACACAAAGACAAAATTATCTGATGGGATCTTTAATGCAGTTGTAAAATTATCGTCGCATGCTGCATGTTAATTAGGTTGAAGCCGCCATTAAATCATTACAGGATTCTTTACCTAAACCATACAACAATGGTTAAAAAGTATACCACCTTACAGATTCTATTACTATATATATTTCAGTAATTGCCCGTATAGTTTATAACGAAATTAATATATAAAGTGTTTCAATCATCTTGTCTCAGCCTAAAAAATATATGCCGTCCTGCATCTGTTATTGTCAAAAATAAAGGACTTTACCCAATGGCTCCAGTTTTTACACTATGAGCTGTAAATATTTTTTGAAGAATGGGGCGGATTTGTATGCATGTAACTCTTTGCTACTACTGGTTTATCCATCTTGATGCGACATGTATTCCTGAAATATTAGTCAGATCGGATTACCTGACACTTTTAAAAGCTTATATTTAAACAAAGGAAGTTCTTTATGTTTACATTTCATAAAGCATGTACAAATTTAATATGAGAAACCTTTTTTTTATTGCTTGGTTGACTACCTATATTTCTCAAGCACTTGCATATGAAGTATACCCTTTTACCTTTTATGGGTTTCCTTTGGAAACATTCTATGCTTGTCAGTACCTCATGTACAATACAGCTACATTCTGTGACAATGAATACTTATGTTTCTATTCAGACCCAAATGCCCTAGCTACACTTTCTGGTTGTTTATCCTATGATGGAAGAAATACCTCTAGTATATTATCGCCAATGCTTAGCGCAATCAAAGAGAATTATGATGTTACCATAACAGTAGAGCAAATGGCTGAAGCATATATTAATTACACATTATATGCAAAGTACCCATCGGAAATAGATGGATTTAACTCCTCAATAGCTGTTAATGTACCAATTAAGTTAAATGAAAGTTTAATCCAATTATATGAAGAGAGTTTCAAAATCCTAGAATCTGGATCAGATAATGCAGTATACTTCTTTTCTGGTGTCCTTGGTTACTGGTTACTTATAATGATCATTGCTGCAATAGCAAATTGGTCTGTTGTTATATTCCCAGGAATTATAAATTATTTTGTTGGTCCAATTTCTAATGCACTTCAAAAGTATATTTTACTTCCTGCATTTTTATACAAGAAGAAGCTTCAAGAAAAGAAGGTTATATGGATAGTTTCTGGTTTGATTCCTTCAAGGTTTGAAAGTTTGGTTATCTTCGGATTTGTTGGATTAATTATAGGTAATATTGCTCAAGGTGTTTATTATAATGAAGGAAACCCAGTTTATCCTATCAAATCACAAGCTATCACCTCATATATAGGTAATAATACCGGTATTGTAGCAACATCATTATTACCGCTTCTAATTTTGTTTGCAGGCCGAAATAATTTTTTGCAGTGGGTAACAAGATGGAATTTTGCAACTTTCATAACATATCATCGATGGATAGCTAGAGTTGAAGTTGCGTTAGCTTTTATTCATGGGGTAGCAGAATCTATTAGATATGTTACTTATAATGACTACCCTTTAATTTTAACAGAAACATATGTGATTTGGGGAACTATTGCCCTTGTGGCCGGTTGTGTCATATTGTTTCAAGGTATGTTGTACTTTAGAAGAAAGCTGTACGAGGTCTTTTTATTGATTCATATTATATTGGCTGTATTATATGTTGTGGGTATGTGGTACCATGTTCTTACTTTAGGTTATGGTGTGTTTGCTTATCCTTCGTTTGCTGTTTGGATGTTTGATAGGCTAGTAAGAATCGGGAGGTTACTTATATTTGGCTTCCCTAAAGCAGAAGTTGAATTAATAGCAGATGAAGTAGTAAAGGTTTCAATTCCTAAGCCTAAATACTGGAAGGAAATACCAGGTGGACATGCTTTTATTCATTTCTTGAGACCATCTTGTTTTTGGCAATCGCATCCATTCACTTTTGTTGGTACCGAAAATGATGATAAAATTATTATGTATTGTAAAGTGAAAGGAGGAGTCACACATGGGTTATACAAATACTTATCCGTATTTCCAGAGAAAAAGACTTATATTAGGGTTGGTTTAGAAGGTCCGTATGGATCTCCAACCCTTGCTAAAGGTTACAATACCGCTGTATTTTTAGCTGGAGGAAATGGTATTCCTGGTCTTTATTCTGAAGTTACCGATTTAGCCCGTAGGTCCAAGGAAAATATTAAACAGTCTTTAAAGTTAATTTGGATTGTTAGAGATTATAAATCTTTGATTTGGTTCTATGATGAATTAAAATCTTTGCAAAACACTAAAATTCAAACTACCATCTATATTACCAGACCTCGCACAAATGACGGCATTAATTTGTTGAGCAAGACTCTTGCTTATGAATTAATTAATGATGAAGAAAAAATGAAGCATACATCTGGAGAGAAGGCTAGTAGTGAAGAACTTTCAAATACTCACATCAAGGATTTAATGGCTGAGGAATTTCCTTCAATTTCATTCGAATATGTAAGACCTACCATAGATGAAATAATCTCTCAAGAAATTAAAGAATCTCTGGGATCTACAGCTTTTATTGCTTGTGGACATGCAGCTATGGTAGATGATGTCAGATATTCTGTAGTAGACAATATCGGTAAGACAGGTGGGAAAAGAATTGATTTCTATGAGCAACTTCAAGTTTGGACATAATTCTTTCATTGTGATTAGAATATATATATTGATTTTTGTTTATAATGTTATAACTTGAAATAACTGAATTTAGATTTAGACGTTTTCTCTATTGCAGTTCTATGACAAGTATTTTGCAATCATAAATAGAGTAGTTAAGTATTTATTCATAGAAGCGGTAAAAGTTCGTTGTCTTTCAAATTTAGATATAAACATCATTTCAGTTACAGCGGATAATATTACTTTATATAAACTAATAATACTCTCTTATAGTATACTTGTAATTGCCATCTATCTTTTATGAAGGAGGTTCCAACTTATTTGAGTATGCCACTACTTAATAATTTCGAAAACTAACGATAAAATGGTCGAAAATTTTTATCGCGGGAATGGTTGGGAGCCCTCGAAGAATTTTCGTTGGCGTTAACGTTAAATCAGCGACTGTGTTGGTAGTAATTTATTAATACTTCAGCATCAGTTATATTATCAAAATCTATTTTGATATGTCTAACTTAGTTAACAATCCAAGTATCGAGGATGCGGTGCTATTGGTCCCCAAGTCTCTATTATTGAGACCATATGTGTGGCCATTCACCTTGATATATCCTATCTTTCTTCAAATATATTTCAATCATTATGATACGTATATTGGAGGATCTGAGTGGACTTTTGTGTACTTAATGACGATCATATCACTCAATATGTTGTTGTGGCTTATGCCTAATTGGAATATTGATATCAATGCCCGTTTTAATTATTCTAAAGTGAACTCTATTGCTGAAGCAAGCTATATCAAAATTACTCCAGCTCCTAACTCAGGTGTTGGTGGAATTTGTGAAATACAAAGAGAGAAGTTTAGCAACAATGAAATTCAGGTTAGTTTTTCGTATCAAAAGAGAAGACATTTGTTCCATGAAGAAATACAAAAGTTTGCCCCACCAGAGTTTATCTTTGATAAGTCTCCAAAATTGGCAGTTTTTCAACAATCTAAGGGTTTATCTGGCGATTTGCTCCAGGATAAAAGAAACTATGGTGCTAATAAGTTTGATATTCCTATTCCTACATTCTTAGAATTATTCAAAGAACATGCTGTTGCCCCATTTTTCGTTTTCCAAGTATTTTGTGTTGCTTTATGGTGTATGGATGAACAATGGTACTACTCTTTATTCTCGTTGTTTATGTTAGTATCTTTTGAGATGACTACTGTTTTCCAAAGAAGAACTACAATGGCTGAATTTCAAAGTATGGGTATCAAGCCATATTCTATCTATGTTCACAGGGACGGTAAATGGAAGCAACTCCAAACTGACGAATTATTACCTGGCGATTTAGTATCTATCACTAGAACTAATGAAGAAAGTGCTTTACCTTGTGATTTATTATTAGTCGATGGTACTGCAATTGTTAATGAAGCTATGTTATCTGGTGAATCTACTCCATTATTAAAAGAATCTATTAAATTGAGACCAGCTGATGACATATTACAACCTGAAGGTTTTGACAAGAATTCATTGCTTCATGGTGGTACTATGGCATTGCAAGTTACTAAACCTGAAAACCCAATTGTTCCTTTGGCTCCAGATAATGGTGCTTTAGCTTATGTTACTAAGACTGGTTTTGAAACATCGCAAGGTTCTTTAGTTCGTATGATGATTTTCAGTAGTGAAAGAGTTTCTGTTGGTAACCAAGAAGCATTTTTCTTCATTTTATTCCTTTTGGTTTTTGCAATTGCTGCCTCTTGGTATGTTTGGGTTGAAGGTACAAAGATGGGTAGAATTCAATCCAAATTGATCTTAGATTGTATTATTGTTATTACGTCTGTTGTTCCTCCTGAATTACCTATGGAATTGACCATGGCCGTTAACTCGTCATTATCATCTTTACAGAAGTTCTACATTTATTGTACGGAACCATTTAGAATTCCTTTGGCTGGTAGAATTGATGTATGTTGTTTTGATAAGACAGGTACCTTAACTGCAGAGGACTTAGTATTTGAAGGTTTGGCTGGGTTCAAAGAAGATGACATACATCACTTATATAACTGCGAAGAAGCTCCAGAATCTACTTCTTTAGTTTTGGGTTCTGCTCATGCTTTGGTTAAATTAGACGATGGAGATGTTGTTGGTGATCCTATGGAGCAGGCTACTTTGAAGGCTGCTCACTGGAATGTTGGCCATAAAGATACTGTTGAAAGGACAAGACCAAATGGTAAGACTGAAAAGATTAAGATTTTACGTCGTTTTCAATTTTCGTCTGCTCTTAAAAGATCATCTGCTATTTCGTCCGTCAATACTCTTCCTGGAAAGAATTTTGTCGCTGTAAAAGGTGCTCCAGAGACTATTAAAACAATGTTAAGCAATGCACCATCTACTTATGAGGATACTTATAAATCATTTACTAGATCAGGTTCTCGTGTCTTAGCTTTGGCTTACAAGCACTTGGAAGGCAATGTCAATGTTAATAAGGTTACTAGAGAGGAAATTGAATCTAAATTAACTTTCGCTGGTTTTATCGTCTTCCATTGTCCTTTGAAGGGTGATGCTGTTGAGACTATTAGAATGTTGAATGAATCTTCTCATCGTTGTGTCATGATCACCGGTGATAATCCATTAACTGCTTGTCACGTTGCAAAAGAAGTTGAAATTACTTCTAAACCTGTTTTGATTTTAGATGCTCCTGAAGAGCACCATGGTGTTGACGCTGAATATGAATTGGCCTGGAGAAACGTAGAGGAAACTATTATTATTCCATTCAAATCTACTGAAAAGATTGATATTAGTTTGTTTAAAGATAATGATATCTGTATTACTGGTTACGCTTTAAACTACTTGAGCGAACATGACCAAATATTAGATTTATTGAAGCATACATGGGTTTACGCTAGAGTCTCTCCTTCTCAAAAAGAATTTATTTTAACTTCTTTAAAATCTGCTGGATATGGTACTTTAATGTGTGGTGATGGTACCAATGATGTTGGTGCCTTGAAACAAGCACATATTGGTGTTGCATTATTAAATGGTACTGAAGATGGTTTGAAAAAGATTGCTGAAAACAGAAAGATGGAAGCTCAAAAGAAGGTTTATGAAAAGCAAGTCCAAATATTAGCAAACTGGGGTAAACCAGCTCCTCCTGTCCCACCTCTTATTGCTCACTTATATCCTCCTGGACCATCCAATCCAAAATACTTGGAAGCAATGGAGAAGAAAGGTGTTGAGATTACTCCAGAAATGAAAAAAGCCGTCGAAGTCGCCAATAAGACTAGTCCTGCTCTTTTGACTCCTAAAGCTAATGTCCCTACCAATTTCACTGATACTATTCTTGGTGCTTTAAATGAAGCTGAAGAAGAAGACGAAGCTCCTGTTATTAAGTTGGGTGATGCTTCAGTCGCAGCTCCATTCACATCCAAGCTTGCAAATGTTTCTACTGTAACCCATATCATTCGTCAAGGTCGTTGTGCCTTAGTGTCAACTATTCAAATGTATAAGATTTTAGCATTAAATTGTTTGATTTCTGCTTATTCCTTATCCGTCTTATACTTGGCTGGTATCAAATTTGGTGACGGACAAGCTACAGTTTCTGGTGTTTTATTGTCTGTTTGTTTCTTGTCTATTTCTCGTAGTAAGCCTATTGAAAAGTTGTCTAAAGAAAGACCTCAGAATGGTATTTTTAATAAATACATCATGGGTTCAATTTTAGGTCAATTTGCTGTGCACATTGTTACATTGATTTATATTACCAGAGAAATCTATATCTTAGAGCCAAGAGAACCTCAAGTTGATTTAGAAAAAGAGTTTACTCCATCCTTATTAAACACTGGTATGTTCTTATTGCAATTAGCTCAACAAGTTTCTACTTTTGCTGTTAATTATCAAGGTTTACCATTTAAGGAAAGTATCACATCTAATAAAGGTATGTATTACGGTTTATTGGGTGTTGCTGGATTAGCCCTTGCAGGATCTACTGAATTTTTCCCTGAATTGAACGAATCTATGCAATTTGTCAAAATGGAATCTCTTTTCAAGATAAAGTTAACAGTTTGTATCTTACTAGACTTGATCGTTACTTGGTTGATTGAAATTGTATTAAAGCATTTCTTCATGAACCATCATGCAGCTGACATTGCATTAAGAGATTAAATAATATTTGTAATAGTAACATTAAATTATATTATAATTGTATATGGATTATATATTTTAGGTTAAGCTTTATTTAAGACATTGAGATCTTCATTTCTATCTAATTGTTTGATCTTTAATACAGAGACTCCATTTATACTCAATATAATAAAATTTCTCTTATCAAATCTTTCTGAGATATATTTAAGAACATCCTCTATTTCTGTATCTCCTATTGGGTGTGTCAAACTATCTTTGATTATCTTAATCATTGACTTAATCGAGTAAGTCTTTTGTGATGTATTCTTTAAGTCACTATTACAAATTTGAAATATTATATCATATACAGAAGGAGCTTTACTTTCAAGATATTCCCTATATTTCATTTCTGGGGTTAAAGTAGTAGATTGCTTTTTTAATTTTTCCTTTAATTTGATTCTTTCTAGTAAGCTTAAACCATTACTTTTAATCTTTTCTGATTCTTCGTTCCTTTCTTGAAATTTGAATTTTGAAGATTCATTTTTCATTTCTGATACTAAGCTTAATCTTTCTTTAGATACAGGCTTGGTGATTTTCGAAGGGGATGTAATAGCTCTTTTCTTCGTATCTAATATATCTTCAAGGCAAGAATATTTATTAATTCTTGTAGCTTTAGGATTATTGATAATCCATGTATTCAATGCATTTATAAAATCCGCCTTTCTATTAACTTTTGTATTGTACGAACTATTATCTGGAAATATAATATTAACTTCTGAATATCCACTTCGGCCCTTATATCGATATAATTTGTATGCAAATTTATCTATGCTTAAAATTGTTAAAATGCTGCTAATATCTACCTTCTTCTTTAGAAACTCTGATGAGGTATCCAATACTTTATCTAAGGATGGAGGAACAGTGTGGCTAGCATAATGCAAATTTAATACAGTATCAATCGCTGTATGTAATCTAGGTATTTCCTCCACAATATGATCTGGTATTATAGGATGTTTTAAAGCTTTTTCCATAGATTAACAAGAATGGAGTATTAATACAAAATTTAATTTTTATAAAAACCGCGTTTCTCCAAATTTCGCTGCACACAATCTTAAGTGAAAGAGGGTTAATTTAAAGGAGTTATCAAATTTCTACAATTTAGATTCATTCAAACTTTAAACTGTCTATTGACAAATACTGTTACAAAGAATTAAACACTATATAACGTATCGTAATTGAGCCAAACTCGTGACTTTTATCAGAAATACTTTAAAATTCATACTTCTTTTCTTAAGCCTTATCTTCAGCCTTAGACTCAGCGTTAGCTTCAGTAGATCCACTACCAGAAGAACCGTGGTTTTGGAATTCACCGTAAGCACCCTTGGCCTTATCAGTAAAAGAACCTTCAGTCTTGTTGAAGCTGGCATAAGCATCCTTAGCTTCACCGGCGTACTTGTTAACTTCGTCCTTGTTGTTGCTGTAGTATTCTTTACCCTTGTTAATTAAATCGTCGAAACCCATTTTTTTCTTTTGTATTAGTTATTACGTATTTCAATTGATTAATTCGACGAGATATTTCTTCTTATTTATACCTCTCTGGGTGTGGTTACACCAAACAGACCTTATACCATTCTCGGATACCTGCATACACTTGAAATGATTATATTATTCTCTGCAAGGTGACGACTGAAATGATAAAACCCGAGAATTCTAGAAGAGATTCGACTATTCATAGTCAACTAAAAGATATTGACGTATTTCAATTCTTAAGAATTCACGTAGCCTTGTGTAAACCAAGGTCAATGGAGATGACCAATCCTCAGTATAGGGCGAGGGCTATAGGCTCTTAATTGGATTTCATTGACTCCCTTGATATGTAAATTATTCATTAACCCCTATTCGCTTCATGACCATTATGCATGTGAATACGGAACCTGCTTAAGTCGGCCTCAAACTAAACTGCATTAAATGTGGCAAATCTTAACTATGGAATACGCAAGTCAGCATGCATATTCAGCTTAGAGTTGTAGCTAGTTCCCCATTAGTCAAGTAATTACTGTTTTCGTTGACAGATACGTGTCAAATACTCATGAATGTCGCTAACTTTAATTTTAATATCGTTATTCCTTTTACTACAGCCTGGTTATGATACACATCCTGGCTATGATAACATATCTTAATTAAGCTCTTTGAGTAATACTTTAATAGTTTTGTACACTCTTTTCACTAATATTAAAATTCAAATTTATATTGATAAGCTATACATATATACACAGTTAAACCCCAGCAAAATAGACTAGAGCTTTAACTTCTCTAAGATGGAAATGGTTTGCTCATAACCTTCAATTTCAGCAGAGTACTTTTCAAGTTTCTTGAATGCAGCTTCCTTAGCATCAGCCTTGGTCTTTTCTGTGAATTTGGAAATAGATTCATTTGTCTTCTTCTTTAATTCTTCCACAGTTTGTAATTTCTTGTTGACCTTGGCAATTTCTCCTTCTAAGTCAATTTGACCCTTAACTAAAACATGTACTGTGCAAATTGGACTGATTGCTTGTAATGCACAACCAGAAGGAACTTCTGAATCGTTACTAATTACAGAAATCTTTTCAACACCTTTAATTAAAGAAACAATAGAGTCTTGCTGTTCTGTTGCGATCTTGTTGACAGCAGCATCAGAGGATTCAACATAGACTTGACCATTCTTCAAGATGTTATATTGAGATAATAACTTTCTGGCACCCTTGGTAATCTCTAATACCAATTCGTAAGCTTCGTGAGACTTTTCATCATTGAAAGATTCATCGAACTCTGGGTATTTAGAAGTAACAATAGAGATAGCCTTTTCACCTTCTCTACGTGGTAATCTTTGCCACATTTCTTCAGTAACGAATGGCATATATGGATGAATTAATCTTAAAGCAGAGTCAATACAAGTGTATAAGGTATCTTGAGCAGATTTCTTTTGTTCTGGAGTACCATCTTGAATTAAAGACTTTGAGTTTTCAATATAAACATCACATAATTCATACCAGAAATTGTAAATAGCACCAGTAGATTCACCAAATTCACGGTTATCTAATCCAACAGTTGTTTCTTTAACAGCATGTGTCAACTTGTGTAAGATCCACTTCTCGACTAAGGATTCTTTACCTGTCTTGGCAGCAGTTGCTGGAGGTTTGTAGTCTTCGCCCAATCTACCTAAAACGAACTTGGTAGCTTGGTAAATCTTGTTACAGAACTTACGGTAACCCTCGACTCTTAAAATGTCCAAGTTGATATCTCTACCACCAGTAGAATAAGCACATAAAGCAAATCTTAAAGCATCAGTACCACATTCTGGAATACCATTTGGATAAGAAAGCTTTTGGCCTTCTGTAGCCTTGGTAAGCTCTTTTGGATCTAAGTTACCAACCTTCAACTTGTCGTGTAACCCTTGTAAAGGAATACCAGCAATGACATCTAATGGATCAATAACATTACCCAAAGATTTAGACATCTTACGACCTTGGGCATCACGAACCAAAGAGTGACAGAATACTTCGGAAAATGGAACCTTACCAGTTAATTTCAATCCTAATAAGATCATTCTTGTGACCCAGAAGAATAAAATATCCCAACCAGTTTCTAACATAGACATAGGGTTGAATAATTCCATGTCCTTAGTTTTGTTTGGCCATCCTAAAGTTGAGATTGGCCATAAACCAGACGAAAACCAAGTGTCTAAAACATCTTCATCTTGATGTAAAGTAAATTTAGTATCTGGGAACTTGGCGTTAGCCTTGGCTAAAGCTTCTTCGTATGTTCTTCCAGCAACCCAGTAATCGTTATCTAATCTGTCAGCTTCCTTACCTTCGATATCAACAAAGTAAACTGGACATCTGTGACCCCACCATAATTGTCTCGAGATACACCAATCTTGAATATTTTCTAACCAATGGAAGTATTCTGATTCTGAAGTCTTAGGCGTAATAGTAATGTCACCCTTCTTGACAGCAGCAATGGCATCTTTAGCCATGTCTTGTTGGTTAACCCACCATTGTGGCTTCAATAATGGTTCAATAATATCACCAGATCTGGAACAAGTTGGGATAGTCATCTCATTGTCTTTTTGATCTACATATAATCCCTTTGCCTTTAATTGTTCGATGACGGCAGCTCTGGCATCAAATCTCTTCATTCCTTCCCATTCTGGACCACATGCTTCATTCAAATAACCATCATCAGTGTAAATGTTAACAAATTCTAAGTTGTTTCTTTTACCTGTGTTGTAATCGTTTTGGTCATGGGCTGGAGTAATCTTAACAGCACCAGTACCAAATTCCATGTCAACGGCTTCAGAATCGGTAACAATTGGAAGTTTACGATCTAAGAATGGGTGCTTAACAAATTTACCATGTAAATGCTTGTATCTTGGATCTTCTGGATGAACTGCTACACCTGTATCACCAAAAATGGTTTCAGGTCTGGTGGTAGCAACAGTAATCTTTTCATCTGAATCTTCAACAGGATAAGAGAAAGAAGTTAAAACACCAAATTCAACCTTTTCATCGTAGTTTGGAACACTTAAAGCAGTTCTACCTGGAATAGTCTTATTCTCGACTTCCAAATTAGAAATAGCAGTGTTTAACTTTACAGACCAGTTAACTAATCTAGAAGCTCTGTAAATGGTACCATCTTCATGTAATCTAACGAAAGCTTCAGTGACAGATTGAGAAAGTTCTGGACTTAAAGTAAATGCTTCTCTAGACCAGTCGTATGAAGCACCTAACTTCTTGAATTGGTTCTTAATCTTTTTGTGGTATTCATCTTTCCAGTCCCAAACCTTTTCAATGAACTTTTCACGACCATAATCATGTCTGGTTTTCTTTTCATTAGCCCATACTTGTTTTTCAACAACAGATTGGGTTGCAATACCAGCGTGATCGAAACCAGGTAAAAATAAGGTAGTCTTACCCTTCATTCTATTATATCTAATCAATGCATCTTGGATGGAGACAGTCAAAGCATGTCCAATATGTAAAGCACCAGTGACATTTGGAGGTGGAGCTGGAATAGTGAAAACTCCTTCTGGCTTAATCTTACCATCTTCAGTTAATTCAGGTTCAAAGAAACCTTGTGATTCCCACCAGCTATACCATGAGCTCTCAACATTTGTTGGGTTGTATGCCTTAAAAGCAGGATCCTCTAATGAGACCAATATCTTCTTTTCACCAGGCTTTGTTTGGTCTACAAATTCTGGAACAGGTTCTGCTGCCTTCTTTTCCTTTTTAGGCTTTTTTGGTTCATTGCTCTTTGCCTTTTGGTCTTCTGCTTGTTTAGCTTTCTTAGCATTAAACTTAGCTAATTTTTCTGCCTTCTTACGTTCCTTTTCTAATTCTTTGGCGGTCTTCTCCTTCTTGATAGGAGCTTCTGTCTGAACAGATGGATTGGTATTATCACTCATTTTACTATAATTTCTAATATTATAAAAAGATATAGAATGACGCTGTTTACTCACTATAGCAATTCTATTGATAATACTTTTATTGAGTAATCTAGTATATAGCATACAGTGAAGCGTTCGCTTTATATAACATACAAAATTTTTTTCCAACATAGAGTCATTTTGGTTTTGTGTAACATTACTTCCCAAGTGATAAGGTATTGATTAAATGGGACATAAAGTCTGATTTTATTACGATTAGTCTCCTTTCTATTGTTAATCTATATAATAAATCATATGCAATTATTGTAAAGGTTAAGGCAATTTTACTATACATGATGTCTTTTATTTGGAGAATCATTACCTTCATCCATCATCTGCCTCTTAGACATTCCTCTAAACCATTTATTTGATTCATTCTTATCCATATTTGCAGATTTAATCTCATTGCTTATTTCCTTATCCTTATTGGGGTTATTTAAAATTATGGAGTCTAGATCATCTCCTAAAATACTGTCAGCTGACTTGTTCTGGTTAAGTCTATTAGTCATAGCCTTTGTCATTCTAGCATTGGTATTAGTATTAATTTTAATAGCTCCTATACGGCCGTTTCCAGTGGCCAGTGCACTCATACCCAAGCCTATTTCTTCTCCAAAACCATCCATCACAGTTTCCTCTTCTTTTCCAAATACCATCTTATTTTGTGCTTTCCTCAAATCTGACATTTGGAACATCTCCTTCATTTTTCTATATCTTCTGCCTCCTCTTTTCTTGGATTTCTGCTCTACCGGAACAGGTAATGCCTTGTCGGGTTGATTATCAGGTGGTTTGAGTAGTTTTTCAATTTTAGATTCTATTTCTTCTAAGAACTTCCTTCCAGCTGAACCGTCGGGACATGACTTTGATAAATCTATTCTAGCTGCCAAAATGATTTTTCCACTAACTATTCTCATTACAGAGCGAATAACTTCTTCAGGAAGATATCTGATTAATTCAGAGTTGTATAAATAACCAGTTTGCCTTATTTTTCTGGATTTTGTTTTAACTTGAGATGACATGTCTCTTACACCTAATGCAGGCAAATTACAAGAGGGAGTCTGTGATAATTGCCTTAAGGACCCACTAGCAATTAATATTTGGGATGCAGTCAATGTGCCGATTATAGCAGTTACATTTGGAGAAAATTTTGATAACTTATTTGAAATGAAATCTGATAAAGTCTTTAAAGTGTCACTTAGTTTCAATATGATTTCACAACAACTTTCAATCTTTTTCATATCTAAGTCATTTAATCTAAATTGTTTTTTTGACAGCTGTAAAGCAGCCATAGTTAATAATAAAACTTTCTCATTAGATACGATATCCTTCAACTGTTCTTCATAGCTCTTTATACCTATAAGGTCTTGCTTTATTAATAGAATAATTTTTGAATAATCGATGGGATTAAGGATTAAAGTTTCAAGTTCAGGAAATACTATCTGGTATTGAACTTTTAATACTGAGTGATACATGGATATTTCATTATTTATTAACAAAGTAAGTTCATTAATGCTTAATATGAATCTGTATTCTTCACTGGTATCTTCCTTATTAACAGACGATATCAATTCATAATAATCAGAATCCTCCTTTGAAAAATTACTAACATATGCATTTAGGTCATCAATTAAAGGAAATACTTTTGAATATTGAGCTAAATTATCAGTATTCTCGATATCTATTTTACTTAAACTCTTTTCGAAAGATTCATTTACCATGCTCAGCTTTAACACTTCCCCTAACTTCTCTTCAAAGGAAGTGATATCGTCTCTATCAGATGGCTGAGAGTAATCGCCATTGAATTCACCACTTCTTTTATGTTCATCCAAACCCTCTTCATCGTATTCTACCTCTTCATCTGAACTAGAATCTAGGTCTGCTAATAATTCCTTCTCAAGGTCTACCATGATAGTATTAGCAAAATATATTTTTAAGTTAGATAGATGCTTGATTTTTTGTGTAATAATTGAATCTCATCAGTTTATCAGATTTTCCACATTGAACTGAGATTAACAATAACAAAACAACAGATTAGTGAATAATATAATTATGATGTTAGGATCATCTTAACGTGTACTTTACTATGAAAAATCATTTGTAATTGTAAAAATTTCTAATCAATAGCAATACTGCTGGAATATATAATAATTTTAAATACACTCGAAAGTGAACTACTCAAATCAAACAACTATCAAATTTAAACTATTCTCTAGCTTTCCTATTCCCAAACTCAGTGTATTTCCAAACTATTAGCAGATTTTAATTATGTTTTATCAACTAAATACGGCATTATATATATATATTCAGTGCCATGTTAATGTAGATGCAAAATACTTTGACGACTTTTCTGCGACTTTATTGCGACTTTTTCTAGTCCATTAATAAAGTGATGAGATATGCATTAGCTATATTATAACCAATATCAAATTGTACATCATGGTTTTTGAAGTAAATACTAGCACTTTAGACTCTGTGGACGGATCTGCGGAGTTAATAATTGGTAATACCAAAGTTATAGCGTCAGTTTCTGGACCAATAGAACCAAAAGCAAGACAAGAATTACCAAATATGGCTAGTTTAGAAATAGTGGTTAGGCCGTCTGTTGGTGTTTCCAGTACAAGAGAAAAGTTGATAGAAGATAAGTTAAGATCGCTTTTACAAGGTGTAATTTTAAGATATAAATATCCCAGACAACTAATCCAAATCGTAGTACAATTTTTAATTACTGATTATAATTCGACATTTGGAACTAAAAATGATTTTACTAATAACGAGTTGAATGCAGCCATTAACTGTTGTTATTTTGCATTAATTGACGCTGGAATTGGATTAAAACACTCATTTGCATCTGTATCACTTTGTTCTATAAAGGATGAATTCTTTTTCAACCCAACCTTAGACCAGCTTATAAAAAGTGACTCCCATCATGTAGTTGGTTTCAGTATAGAGAATAAAGAACCTAAAGATCTTATTATACTAGAAAGTCAGGGTGAATTTGTTGAAAGTCAACTTTTTACGATTATCGAAAAGAGTGTTGGTGAATGTTCAAATATTCATGAAAAACAAAGAGATATAATTGCCGATAAAATACATAGGGATTACATTTGGAAAGCCTGAACTTTTAATTCTCTTGATATCGTTTAAACCTAGCATACTGTTCTCATTTATATATATTTCTAATTACAAATAAATTAACATTAGATTAGTATAATGTAGCCAAGGGATCTAATCTATTCGTCGAAGCGTTTGAATTTATATTCAATAAGTTAATTTCACCATTTGAAAATTTATTATTTGGATTCATTTTATGTTTAAAGGTAAATCCAATGAAGTTTTCTTGGTTCATTTTGTAAGATGACTTTTCAAGCATTGTTTCATTTTGCTCTTGTCTTGCGAAAACATCTTTATATTTTTGCATACTTTCTTCGTCTTCAAAGTCATCGAAGTAACCAGCATCCTCTTCGTTATCTAACTGAGGTGTGAATGGTGGTGTTTTCTCTCTTAATCTGTTCCAATCTCCAACATCAGCAAAATATTGCATATTCTGTACTTGTTTAAAATTCTTTAATCTTTGTTCAGGCGAAGCAATTAACTTGACAACAAGTGCCCAAGTTCTATCACTAAACACATACCTGCCATCCTTGGTTTGAGGCCTTCTTAATGCAGTTTTCCAGTGTTTTAAGTTATAATATGTTTCATCTTGCTTGGACCCAGAAAATGGAGGATAACCACATAATGCCTCAAACAACATACAACCTAAAGACCAATAATCAATTGTATAATCGTAACTTTTACCTTCCAAAACCTCAAGTGCCATGTAATCTGGAGATCCGACAATAGAATTTGCTAAATTATGGTGCCCTTGACTTTGTTTAAAAAGCTTCTGTCTTTCAGCTATTAATCTGGATGGGATTTGATAATCATCCAAATCTTCTAAA
This sequence comes from Schwanniomyces polymorphus var. africanus, assembly GCA_030563145.1. NCBI lineage: Eukaryota > Fungi > Ascomycota > Pichiomycetes > Serinales > Debaryomycetaceae > Schwanniomyces > Schwanniomyces polymorphus. The sequence continues at coordinate 824,966 of JAKUBG010000001.1, forward strand.
TTCTTCAATTTCAAACGCATGCTTTCAATTCTATCATTTGATACCGTTCCTGCTGCTAATCCAAAATCAGTCAATTTAATATGTCCCTTAGAATCAATTAAGAAATTTTCTGGCTTTAAGTCCCTATGAGTAAACCCTAATTCATGTAAGGAATTTACCGCTGCAAACATCTCACTGATGTAGAATCTACAATGTGGGGGAATAAGATATCCAGTATTGTTCAAAAGAGTTCTAAAATCACCACCAGGAACAAATTCCATCGCTAAAAATACTTTATCTGGATCTTGAAATGCGTATAACAACTTAACTAACCATTCACTTCTGGTATTTGTCAATATATCCCTTTCCGTTAAAACATGTCTAGTTTCATCTAATTTTACAAGTAACTTTTTGTTTAGCACTTTCAATGCACAAATTTCTCTTGTGTCCTTTTTTCTTGCTAAGAAAACTTGACCATATCCTCCTTGGCCGACTTGCGTAATCATTTCAAAGTCCTTATGCTTAGGCTTAAGTCTCCTTTTTCTTAATAAAGCTCTTTCTCTACCGATATAATTCTTCCATTCCAATTGTTGTTTTTGCGGATTTGATGTAAAGTCAATATCAGTAGTTAATTTTTGTTGCACTAAAGCAGTTCTTTCTCGTCTACTAATAACGTAGTCAAACATATCACAATAGTAATCTAAAAAGTATAACTGTGCAACAGAAGCTAACCTTTTTGTCTTTGGTTTATTTGCTTTCTTACGGAATTCTTCTTCTGTCAATTTCTTAGGAGTTTGTGGCTGAAGTTGACTAATATTCTGATTAAGGTTCTGAATGTGTTGGCTCTGTTCTAATTTTTGTGAGTAAAGCTTGGAATTGAGATTGTTGTACCTTTGAGGAGAATTGTGTAGTATTGATTTGGTAGGAGAGCTATTGGGAGTAATATTCTCTTTATTAACCTGGTGTATAAATCTCAGTCTATGAGGCGAGGTTCTGAAACTATCTTCATCCATTTGCTCGCTATTGATGGATATATTCTCCATACTCTGTGAGATATCTGAGATATCCATATCTTGTGTGATTTGAGTATGTCTTGGTGACCTATTAAATAAATTAGTCATTTTCGAAATTGAAATCTATAATATTCTCTTTTCGATAAACATAAAATTCTAATATATGATTTGATTTAGAATTTAGATGATACAAGTGCTTAAACAGTAAACAGTATTTCAGGAATGTAAAACAATGAAATTACTTGTGCGATAGAATTTGTGAATTGTTTACAATGTCGCCAAATACGGAAAATTAATCACTGTGCAATGTATACCTTACCGAATTTGGGTAAATTAAAAAAGACTCGCCAAATGTCGTGCAAAATGATTAGTGAGACATTGTTAACAACTATATATATGATTATATCACGAACGAGAAGATACTTCATCTCCAAATAGGGTGATGACATATGCTCAGGAGTGACATAGCTCATATCCCTTAAAGTTGCTTGAATTTCAGGTAAAAAAAAACCAACATCAATTAGATATAATCTCTAACGAAGCAATTCACGTTTCAAAGAAATTCATGTCTTGTCATTTCCTATGATAGATCTTCTATGATATCTGATCAATTATATTTAGAGATAACTATATCTCTAATCTCTTTTACGAGATGAATTTACAAATATCAAAATATACGTTTGTTGCTAAACTCCACAATTCGGGGTTAAGTAAAAATACTTTATTTTGTATTCCCGCTTCAGTCACACCAGATTCTTAAGAGCGCAACTTTGGGAGTTTAATGAATGAAACCTTATTTTCTTAAGGTTAAAGACTTATGATTCTTAAAATAAAGGTGTGACTATAGATATTGAGGGTGATCTCTATATACTTAATATTAAGTGTGAGGTATAGATCTCCCTAATATCGTCATATATCGGTGTACATTGTTGCTCCACATAAAACCCTCTCTCGTCATAATTCTCGACGATATTCAGGTATAATAATATATTTGAATATATCAGTCTCTGACCTTGTTTCCCCACAAAGAATTTTCTGAGTGACAATATGGGTGAAATCCATCGGAGTGACGGAACTTTAATTGTATTTCCATCTAGTCATTGTTAATCTGACTGCATATAATCATTTCAAAGTTCGTTTTTTCTGTACATTGCATTTTTCGCATAACCTGCAGTTGATTTTCAACAATTTTTCGTATATAAATAGCTTAATTAGTATGGTCATAGTGGAACAAGACATTGCCAAGCTCTCAAATGTAATCCATATTCCAATAGTTAGTTCAGAAGTGGGAATATAAGACTATGAGTAAGCGTAGCAATGCATGGAAATTCGAAGTGCATACATCCATTCCTTTAATAATGTAGGCTTTGTAATGAATTTTTCATTATAATGAAAGGTTATGTGCAGGTGCCCAAAAATATTTTGAAAGTGAAAATTTTTGGCCTTTACGTGTCCATACATATCATATTGATTCTTGATGTAGAAGAGACTGGATTTATTGATTTTCATCTCTTTCTACTATTTAGTGTACTGTGTTTATAATGTACGAACAATTAAGCTAGCTGACTTTTCTAAAATTCGTATACCAAGTACTGCAAACATTGCACTATTTCAGTTATGCCCGCACCATAAACCATTGTTAGTAGTGTAACCTGTATACTATTTTCGGCTGTTGCATTTTTTCTTCGCTCTTTAAAACTTGTGATGCCCTCTTCGAAGGGGACGACCCCGCTATTATGTGGTGCTCGGTGTTAGCGGAATGGATTTATGCACCAAATAATACTTGACGAATGAAACTAATAGCGCCATGTTAGATTTTGTGGGGGGTGGTGCCCTTATTAAATATTATTATAAGCATCTTATATAAATCCTGTGTATTTCTGTAGACAAATTATCATCACTCATCGTTTTTCTAACTTATAAAAAAAAGGTTAAGAATAAAATAAATTTCCAATCTGATTGACAATAATTAAAAGATTGAATTTGAATAGAACATATTACACAGAAGATCTAATTATCTATAATTTAAAATTTAACAATGACTGACTTAGAAAATCAACATGGTGAAGACCATATGTTTGCTGTTCAAGGAATTCACGACGATAATAGTGCTGGCCATGATCAAGGAAGTAATATAACAAAAGTTACACATGATGCTGAATATATCCAATTCGGTAATGAGAGATATTTGAAGAGTGAACTTGCAGAGGCTTTCGGTGGTAATATGCAACCAGGTTTAGCTCCACCACCAAAGCACAATTTTGGTAATCCTGCACCATTGGGTTTATCTGCTTTCGCTTTGACTACTTTCGTTTTATCCTTAGTTAATTGTGGTGCCAGAAATGTCCACACTCCTAATATTGTTGTTGGTCTTGCATTTTTCTATGGTGGTCTTGGTCAATTGGTCGCAGGTTTGTTCGAAATTGGCTGTGGTAATACTTTTGGTGCCGTAGCATTTGGCTCCTACGCCGGTTTCTGGGGTTCTTTCGCTTCTCTTTATGTTGACAGTTTTGGTATTCAAGCAGCATACACAGATTCTAATGGTGAATTACTGCAACTGTTTTCGTATGCAGTTGGTATATTCTTAATTGGTTGGTTTATTTTCACTTTCTTTATGATGTTGATGACATTGAAATCTACTGTTGCCTTCTTCTCTATATTCTTCTTCCTTGCGATAACTTTCTTGTTATTGGCTATTGCTGAATTTTCAGGAAAGGAAGGTGTTCATACTGCTGGTGGTGTTTTCGGTTTAATTACTGCTTTTGCTGCATGGTACAATGCATACGCAGGTTTGTCTAACCCACAAAACTCTTACATTACTGTTAAGGCCATTCACCTCCCTGACTTACAAGAGAAGCACAAGAAGCACTAATTTAATTCACTTAATAGGTCCCCTTTATTTATTTATTTATTATTACAAAACTCTAATTTATTTTTAATTATGAACTAAACGATTTCAGTCTTGTTTAATGTACAATTGTTCTATGCGTATAACTATTCTTTATGTACAAATGTTCTTTATGTACAATTTGTTCTATATGTACAACTGCTCTTTATGTAGAACTGTTCTATATGTAAATTTATTGATTCTTTTGAATTCTGGAGTATATATTATTACTATACAATTCTGAAATAAAATACAAATCTGAATAACCCATAACATTTTAGACTAAGTTGAATATCAAAAAATACTACAAAAAGACATCAATTGAACAAAACATCTGCAATTTTATAGTAGATTTTGTAAAGTCTACCAGATTTCCTTGGTTGACTTAATTCAAACTGAATTTCTGCTTCTTCTTCTAAATTAATTTCTTCCAAACCAGTATGTATATCAGCTTCCGAATTATTTCTGAAATGTGTTTTCCTGAAAACCTTCCAAAAGATAAATAATACGATAAAGAATACTGGAGCAAAGTATGACGTGAATAAGTTAGAGACTGAAAATTGTCCAGGAAAGAATATCCAAAATCCGTTAAAAAATAGAACAATAATATTAATAAAGCAACCAAAGTACGTCATATAAGGGTGAACAAATTTGGAAGCTTTGAAATATGGATAATCTTCGCTATTCATGTCAATACCTTGAGCCTTCATCGAACTGCGGAATTTAAAATAACACCACCAAATACATAAATATGTACATAACATTCCTGTAGTTGCCAAGTTAATAAACCAATTAAATACTTCAGCAGTTGAATTTGATACGCTTAAGTAAGATAAGCACGAAATTGCAACTGCAAATAATATGCAATAAATAGGTGCCCCATTTTTTAAGCACTTTGAGAAGAATCTTGGAAGATAGCCCGCTAATGATGCACTATAAGCACATCTTGTAGCCCCATAGCAAAACCCATTACCACAAGACCATGCTGCAGTCATTACAACGGCATTTACCAATGAATCGAGTCCACGAACACCCACTGATTGTACTCCAATAACCCATGGTGATGCTGCAGCTCCAGATGCTCCAGATGCTGTAGCACCTATCAAAGCTTCATTGTTAGATGCACATAAAGAGTTCATAAAAAAGATACCACCAAAATAAAATAAGTATATTCTGATATATGATCTCTTTGCTGCAATAGCAATGTTCTTACGAGGACGAGAGATTTCACCGGCGATCATACCTAACAAATCTGGGCCACCACAAGCAAATGCTGCATAAATCAAAACATTCCACCAACCAAGAAACCTGCCTGTGGTACCAGTGGTAAGATATTCCTTCATTAGACCACCTTCAGACCAATGTTGGAACCCAAAGGCATGATGTTGTGGGTTACCTCCGCACATAGCAATAAGTCCAAAAAGCATTAAGCCAACAATTAGAAGAACCTTCAACATTGAAGAATAAAACTCAATTTCACCATACCAGTTTACTCCAAATACATTAAAGAACAAAATTAAAACTATTCCAACCGTTATAAAAATTGCTGGGCTGGCATCCGTCCAGTATGAAATTACTGATGCAAATGCAACTACCTCAACGCAGATGAACATCAAAGATGTGTATAAGTATATCAATGAGCATGCAAATCCTAGAGCTGGGTCAACCCATCTAGCACAGAAATGAATATAAGTTCCTTTTATAGGTAAATAGGAACACATTTCTCCCACACATTGCATTAATGGCCAAATACACAAAATGGCCCAAAATAAGAATCCAATAAAGAGGGAAAGCAGCCCTGATTTCATTAATGGTCCACTCAACCCTATAAAAAGACCAGTACCTATACTTTGACCAATGATCATTAAAGATACATGCCTGGATGATAATTTTCTCTTAGTTTCCCCGTACTTTTCACGATCAAGTTTATCATTGAAATCTTGAAATTTGGTGGAGAGTATGGGATCAGACCTAACCTCCTCTACATCTATTACTCCAACATTCTTGATGAATCCTTTGTCATCTTCACTCATTGTGTGATTTTATTATACCATATCACTTAAGCTGGAATTTATCAATATATATAATCTTTCATTGCATTAGTAAATCATTATCATATTATCAATAATACACACGCTCATAACTTCATCGAATTTAGATAGAGCCTTCTTTTTCATTAAGTCTTAGCGGGTATATCAAATAGTAGATATAATGGTTTTTCAATCAGTTTGCATCAAAAAATATTGGTTCCAAGAAATTTGTATATTTTACCCCACACGACATTACACGTTAAACACCAGTGGATCGTAGTGGGCTGACCACAATGACGCAAAGCGTTTCAAACTAATTATTTAGTGGCTTCGCGGCCTTCCTAAATAGGGGGGAAGGGATTTAAAAATAATAAAAAAAGTGGGGGCTAAAGCAACTAAAGCTGTTGGATAAATGCATTCTAATTAATGATGGAAGAGTGCCTCTAAATAGAACTGTAGAAGTAGTACGTTATTTTATGAAAAGCTTGGCTTTGAGCTTTTCTTCTGATAAGAAACGGAATACTTCCTAAAAAGTTGAAACAAAAGATAAGACGATAGAAAAGTATTAATTCTTACAAAGCCCTGTTCATAGGTATATTACACAAAAAATATCATTAAACTTTAAATATTAAAACTAAATTATCCTAGTGTTTTATATAATATATAGTACTTTCAGAAGAGCCAACCAAAGAAAGTCTCGTAATACCATTGTTTGTCCTTTGGATTTCCCTCTGCTTCTCTTCTTGCTTTCATTTCTCTTTCTTCTTCGGCATATTGATTTTCTTCGTAATCAATAACATCTCTGAATGTATCCAAATCAACTTCTGATGACTTAATAAGTGAAGTCTTGTAGAAGATCTTGTGGCCGACATACATGATAACAAAAATTGGTAAGGCAATATAACCAGTAATAAAAGACTTGTAGTCAAATTCGTCACCTAAGAAAGCAGTGAAGTTCTTAATGAATACAACAAGGATACAGATTGCTAAAGCAATGTATGATCCGTATGGTTGTAATGGAGAACAATAAGCTAAGTCTCTCTTTCTGACAATTCCTTGAGCTTTACAGGCTTTCATGAAACGAATATGAATGGTTAAAATACAAGACCATGCTAATAAACCAGTAATACTGACAACATTAACGAAATAAGTGAAAACTTGAGATGAACCACTGGAGACTGTCATAAAGGCCAATAAGCAAAATAAGAAACTTAAAAGGATTCCGTAGTATGGAACACCTAATTTATTAGTGTTAGTGAAAAACTTTGGTGCGTATCCAGCGACAGCAAGACCATAAATTGTTCTTGAGCAAATGTACATGTCAGAGTTTGCAGCCGATAAAACGAATAATAAGATACAAGCATTAATAACATGGTCTAATCCTTTGATTTTGGCATTTTTGATGGCAATGACAAATGGAGAAGCAGCTGCTGTATTTCCTGAGGCACCCATTAACAAAGGATCCTTGGCAGAAACACACATTCCAATAAGTAAGATCGAGAGAACGTAGAAGATAACAATACGGTAAAATGTAAGTTTAATAGCTTTTGGAATTGCCCTTCTTGGTCTAGCACATTCAGCAAAAGTGATACCACATAATTCAGTTCCTAAGAATGCAAAAACAGCAGTGACTAAAACACTAAAGAATGAAACAAATCTACCCTTTGATCCATGAATAAATAAACCGTCCAGCGAATCCTTATATTCTAAAAAGGCACCAGGGTTTTTCCAAAACCGAAATCCGATTCTATCATGAGTAGGACTTCCTCCAAGTGTAATACAGAGTAATAAGATAATTAATCCTACTATTGTAATAACTTTTAAGGTAGAAAGCCAGAATTCAATTTCTCCAAAAAATCTCACACCCAATAGATTCACAGCTACGATGATTACCAAAAATATAGCTACCCATACCCCAGGATTAATCCTCTCTTTCGTTATCCAATATTGCATAGTCAATGAACCAGCAACTAATTGATTTGCTGGTAAAATTAAATATTTGAAAAGATAAACATAACCACACGCAAGACCTAAAGAATCATCAACATATCTTTGACAGTAATTACCGAAACCATTCAAAGGAATAAAAGTAGCCACTTCACCCAAAGCAGCCATAACCATAAAAACAGTGAAACCAATGGCAGAATAAGCAACTAAGATGGCACCAGGTCCAGCAGCTCTCAATGCTGATCCAGTACCAATAAGCAAACCAGTACCTAAAGCACCCCCAATAGCAATCATTGTAACATGTCTTGCATCAAGAGCTTTTCTTAATTTATGACCATCTTGGAGTGCAATATTTGAAGGCACTGAAGTTGCTACGTATAAATCATAGTCTTGTGTATGACCAGTTAAAACTGGTGTTAATTCTCTTGAATGCTTAGAATCTACCTCTGACGGATTGTTAATATCCTTTTCGAACATCTATTTGTCTTATTCAAATATAATTCAATCTACTGAAGAGTTTTATCAGAAAAAAGGATAAAATACTTTGCCAAAGTCATTTTATACGAGCAAATATATACATGATAAAGGATTCATTTGCCCCAATGTTTTTTTTTTATTGTGTTAGAGAAGAGCCAAGAAATTCTATCTCATTCATTACAAAAAATAAAAAATATCAGAATCGATGCGGTATTTGAGCCAGTCAAAACCTGACAATTAGTAAAAAACATTAAAAAGCAGACTTTTGATGATCTTACAACTGTAACTTATAGATCTTGGAAACTAGCACTCTTTTCTTATGGTATATCAAGTTGTAGCTTTATGATACCGTAATAACGAGCTGCACATGCACATATCAAGGCTCTATTAGGACTTCGTACGTAACTCCGCTTATATGCAACATACTCCAAGTCAATAAGCTAAAGAGATACCAGATACGTATGACCACCGAAAAACATTGGGGCATTTTTGTAGAATGCCGTTTATGCTCATTAGTTTGGATAGCAATGCTCAAAACGTAACCTGTAAACCCGGCATTCTGCAGCTATTTTGCAGCTTCTAATACTAAAATGAAGTAAGCCCCCAAGAAAATCTGTTCCGGGCATCTCTATAATTCCGTCGCTAACAAATTGTTCGGCGTTGCAAATATTTCCTAAATATAGGTATATAAAGAGGGGAGAGATTAATATAAACTTTATTAGCCTTACGACGAAATGTGTACAAGTTAGAGAAATATAAAAAGCAAATAATTTTTAGATCCTAAGATACTCAGTTCTAATATTGTCTCTCTATAATTCTCAGCTTTAAGGTACTCAGTTGATTAGTTGTATCATCACCCAGAATCAATTCAGTTTATCTTTCTTCTAACTGTAGATATCAAATGAAAGACGGGTATATAAACCCGTTTTTCAGCTCATCGTTTTGTGAATATGCATTGGACCCGATATACATTATCGAGGACAATAGTTCTAAGTGAGGAGTACGAACCAATCAGCTTACACCAAAACTAATCTGTCAATTTTCTACGCATCGAGGTAGTACTTTTTGATAATAATTTCTTCAATTTGAGAGATGTTGTAGATGCGTTCGTTTTCAATCAAATCTGACATCTGAAAGTAATCTCGCATATTGCGCACGGTCGCATATTTAGCGATGAGGTTTTTTTTCTCACATATGAAAATTAAATATTGCTAAAAAACCCATCCAACAATAAAGATGACAGTAGGATATTTACTAGGACATGATCCAGTATTTGCAGATGATGTAGATGTTCTAACAAACCTCTCCAAATATTTTGACATAAAGGAAACAATATATGGGGGAAGAGGTTGTTTTGCCAATGAAAATATTCCTCAAGGAACTGTAATACATGAATGTGCTAGTCCGATTAGCTCCACTATCGTAAGGCCCTTTAGAAAAGAAGTTTGTTCCCAATGTTTCCAATATTTTGATGGGAAAACTTTGAAAATAAAGCTTGGAAGTTGTGATAAGCAATATAAGGATTTGTTTCTCTATTTCTGCTCGGATGAATGTAAGATGAAATTTGAAGATGATGACATAGAAAATTTGCATTTAGATAGTCTATTAGCTGTAGAAAAGTATTACATCAGTGGCTTGAAGAAAAAAGAAGTAGAGTATGAGAATCCCAAGGGTGATCTTCAAGCTCAAGTTAAGACTGAATGGGAAAAAGTAAAAGACTGGGAGGAAATGATGAGCAAAATGAAACCATCTAAGAAATTGAATCTTGTACCCAGAATTTCGGATAGTGAATATATGGAAATAAAATATGTGATTGGGGTATTATTTAAGTTTTACAAATACAACGAGCTTGTGTTAGAAAAAGCAACGAGTATCAAAGCTTTGGAATCTACCAATCTGGAGGCATCTGAATTAATACTATTTCAGTTACTTCAATCAAGTGAAGAACAAAAGGTTCAAAAATATCCCTACTTACTTTATTCCTATATCAACATATATAAGTTTATTAAGATTACTTCCCACCCATTACTACAACCATTTATCACATGCCAAAACATCAGAGACATTATTGGTAAGAATTTGAGTAATGCTTTTGGCATTTGGTCAATTCAAATTGAAGATGAAGATAAAGAGTTTTTTGGATTTGGTGTTTACCCTTCTGCATCATATTTCAACCATTCTTGTTCCCCAAATCTTATCAAAAAACGAATTGATAATAAACTAACCTTCACAACGACAAAAGAAATTGCCAGTAATGATGAGTTATGTATTGATTATGGTAATTACTTAAACGAAAACGTTGAAATACGAAAGAAAGAACTTAAGGAATGGTTTTTCGATTGTGGATGTGAAAAATGTAATTTGGAATCCACTAAATGATGTAACAATTCTTATATCGTATGATTACTCTAGAAATGTTGTATTTCTGTAATAGCTTAGCATATACTTTTAAGTCTCTATTTCTTTGAACTCTATATACCTTAGAATTCTCTATATCTTAACTTTTTATATCTTTTTAGGATATTCTTATTATGCATGATGACAAAGGAGTAAAATCTTCCTCTAAAACTACTTATTAATCGTGAAATCGCTTTCTTTATAAAACGCTTTAAATTCTTCACATTCTCTAGCTTCCCTGTGCTTTGGTTGTTGACATTTCTCCCAATATGTCCTCTTTGGACATTTTAATGTATATGAGAGAACTCTTCTTGGAAATTGCAAATCTAAAGACTTTGAAGGATCATCTAATTCAGAAATATATATTGTCTTTTCAATTTCATTTTTGTAAGCTGTAAACATGATATAATCTGACTTGTTTAGAATATCAACTAATATTGGATCGTTTTCATCCGTGAATTTGCGGAAGTTTAGAGTGTGGTTATGCTTAAAATTTTCATTATTTATTTTAGCTTTTTCTTCCAAGTCAGATTCAAAACGTTCTACTAAATTTTCTGGAACTGGTACCATTTGAACGTGCTGATGAATGTTTGATAAACGATTTATTTCAAAGAAAACAATCTTATAAAATGGCTTATTTGTACAAAATGCTTTAACCAATGAGTTCTTGAATTGCTCAATTTCTTTCTGAATTGGAGATTCCCTAATATCAGAGGTAAGTTTTCTTATAGTCGGAATGTGTTCAATTGGAATTATAATTGCATGTCCGGAAAACGGCAAATCCTTGCTAGCCCTTGTTAATGGTCCCTTGGCAATAGTTAAGTAGGAATGTGACCCAATTGATACAATCATATGGGTTTCAACTTTGGGATTAGATAAACAAAAGAAGCAATTCTCGGGACTAACAACTTTCGGCCTCTTAATAACTTTTTCTTCTGCTTTTTCTAATGGTCTCTTTTGGCTAATTTCATCCTTCTTGATCTCAATAAATGGATTATTTCCGAGGTTGGATTCTGGGGTTGTTGTAGGTTCTGACGATAACCCAAAGGCATAAAACCATTTCTCTCCGCCTCCTTCTTGCCCCAAACTGATAAATCTAGTGAAATCTCCATTATCCCATTTAAATATATTATTTTCAAAATATTTCCCGTTGTCATTTCCTACTGCAAAATGGTATTTAGGTTGGCAAATCTTAACCACTTGGTCGATAAACTTATCTCCAACTAGAGTAAGTTCTTCCTGTTTTGCTATAGCATAAGGCCACTCAAAAGAAAGTAGAATGTCAATCTTCTTCTTTAAATTCGTTAATTCATTAATTATTTGCTCTTTCTCTGCTTCATCGTGTGAATGTCCCGATAATGTAGCTACGGTAAACCCTGAACTTGTACTAATTAAATTAAGTCCAGATCTTAAACACTTCAAATTTTCCTTCAAATTAACCAGAGATGTACCCTCCTCAGATACCACTGTATCCAATAAACCATTTCTTCCTTCACTGAAGTATGTTGGAGCATCAATATCATTATTTGGGATGCTACTTCCTTTTGGAAAGGAATCACCTAGTAAGAATACTGCTTCGAATGGGCCATTTTTCGAATTCTGAAGATTTGCCTTTTTTATTATACTTTCAATGTTATTTGGAGAAGGATTTAAAACCAAGAACTTGGATTGGGTAACCATTTCGTATAGAAAACTAATAAATGATGTATAATATAAATTGAAAATAAATTTATGGTACTAGTTTATATGCAGGTATATGATGGATCTATAATACATTTTTTGGATTTAAATCATCAAGATCCATTTGGATACTGTGAATATGTATCTCTGTCTTATTTATGAGGTCGGAAACATTGCTCTTCTTACATTCCTTATAGTCGTTGCTGAGTTTTATATATGCACTTTCCATGTAAGTAACATATGAGTTCAATTCACGAGATTCATGTTCTTTTCGCAATAACTGTTGCCTCAAGAATTGATTTTCAAACTTAAGTTTGGTCTTCTGGTTATCTAAATACGTTATTAAGTTATTGAATTTGATTTCTGTAGCACTTGGCTTTGGATTTTCCATTTCATTTGACTGAAGTGTTAATTTTTCTGTCAATTTATTTATCTCATCTTTTAGGCTTTGTATGACATCTTGATCTGACCTCTTCATTTCTTCCCAATCAATAGGAGTTGAATTAATCTTTGATTTGTTAGCCTTTGCATTTGTTTTAATCATCTTTACTTGATTAGCGTAGTTCAATGTTTGGAAAGATTCCTCAAAGTCAATTGGAGAGATGCAAAATATCATAAAAGTCTTAGAATTTCCTGCGAGATTTTCCTTTAAAATATATGTTAATGTTGAATCCCTATATGGAACGATGCTTTTACTACCTCCAGATTGCTTAGATAAAATGTTAATACATCGCCCAAGTACAGTAAGAGATTTATTAATTAAGGTACCTTCTTTCATTCTATCCTGTTGACCAAAAACTTTTGTTTTAGATAACCTTTCAGACCCTGCAAGATCAACTAATGTAATGCTTGAAAGCATTTCTTCTTGCGCATCACCAATTTCTATTTCAGATACTTCATCCTTTGATAACTCAAATTTGGTCTGTTTTAATGACAATTTGATAATAGCATGGGATCTTGAACTGCTGTCATTCATAGATGTTGATGCTGTTGACCTGTTATTATTTCCCTTTTCTAATATTTTGATAAACTCTGAATAAGTATTGATTTCATGTTCTATAATTCCTTCTACATACGGACCAGTTATTGGATGTTCTCTTACTTTGCAGCTTTTCTCTAAATTGCTGCCTAGTAAGTCTTTGACCTGTTCATTATAAATTTCCATATATGACAACTTCAATTGGCAATTTATTCTCTCATTCACTAATCTTTCTTTATTCTGAAGTACATCTCTTATAATCATGGGTATTAAGCCCGGTTCCTCTTCATCGCCCATCATTGTATATGTCTTACCAGATCCAGTCTGTCCATATGCCAATAAACATACGTTAAACCCTTGAAAGAAGTGATCAATTAAATCAGGCCCAGTTTTACAATAAAATTGTCGGTTATTAGAGTAATTAGAATGAAGTGGGTTAAATGACCAGATACACTCGTCAAATTTATAATGTTTCTTATCCTCAATATCTGAATCACGCTGAATTGATCTTTTGTTACTGAATGAAGAATCTTTAGGAATCTTAAGTAGCACTGATTTACTATCTTCATGAGGCATATCAACAAGACATTCAAGATCATTGCCGCTACCATCGATATTTTTTTCACGAGAAAGTAATGGCCGTACTCTCACAAGGACCTTAATATTAGTACTTATATCACTAATAGCCATTTGTCTTATCTCCAATCTCTATGTCTTTCTACTGAAGGGCAATTGTTTGTTTATTTTGTATATACGCAAGAAGAGTTCGCAACTCCGAAATGACAAACTTCCGGGATGTTCTGATAAAAGTGACAGTGTCCACATATTCTCTTATTCAACAACACACTAATATATCATTACAGCTAGCTAAATCTATATTGAAACAGATAATATAGAAAAGTTAAAAGCTATTTATAATAACAAGTACTTAAGGTGATTTTTTCCATAATCTTAACATAGATATAAGAGATATAGCAAACGTGACATATAACCGTAAAGATTCAGAGGATACGATGGTAAATAACTTGGACAGAGTGTTTGGATCATCAGTGCAAGAAGCTGTACAAAGCTCCTTAGAATCCAACAAGCCTCTTTTTATTCTTCTTTCAAAGGAAGATGACGTCTCGAAGGCGTTCATTAAAAAATTTCTCTTCAAAGAGGAAAATGTGGATGAAGGTGTTTTACAAGTCATAAAAGATCGCTACATATGTTTGAAACTTGTGGATCAAACTAATGAAATGGGATACTTTCGTGAGATCTTTAAAAAAGTTATTCTTCCTAGTTTCTATATTGTGCAAAGAGGTCAATTGTTACATATGATAACTGAGGCGATGACCCAGGAAGAGTTTCATAACAAATTAAACTATAATCCGACTGGTACACTGGCTGTACCTGCTACCGTGGGTTCGTCCTCTCTGAATAGATTAACTAGGACTTCTCGTACTCTCTCGGAAGATGGAAACACTCCTAAAAAGCAACGTCTGGTCTCAGCTTCTCCGCCTTTAGGAGATCGTTCAGCTGATACCAAGCTCAAAAATAAAGTGCTAAGGAAAAATATGGAAGCTGAAACTGAAAGAATAAGAGCTTTATTGAAATCTGATCAGAAGGAAAGAGATTCTTTAAAGAAAGAGCGCAGCTTACAAAAGGAAGCTAAACTTGATACTGAAGAAAAACCAAAGCAGCAAAGAAACAGTGATATATGTCTGCTTTCTATAAGGCTTTTCAATGGAAAGGCGTTAAAACAAGATTTTAAGTCAACTCAGACGTTAAATGATGTGCGATCATGGTTGGATACCGAAACTAATGAAGAAATAATAACTAATACGTCATCTATGCCTTCTTTCGCACATTCATTAATTCCTCAACCTACTCGTTATGCTTTTCATAGGCCATCGTTACCAAGAATTACATATTCAGATGAACAAGAATTTAAGACATTGGTAGACTTGGAGTTATGTCCTCGTTCTGTTCTTATTTTAAAGCCAATATATGATGAAAAGGGGTTTTCTAACTCTTATCCAGATGGTAAAACTGCCAATCAAAGTATATTCAGCTCGATGGGTTCAGCCTTAAGTAAAGTTGGAAATGCATTGTATTCATTTTTTGATTATGGAGTTGATAACGAAGTAAATCTTCATAGAGAAGACCTAACAGATTCTGAGACCCCTGTAGTTGATTCTATGGGTTCCTCTAGTGGCCATAACAATTATTCATATGTTAGAGATGATTATTTTCAACCAAGAGAAGAAACGTCTATTGATAGAGGTACCCCAAATATTTTCTCTATTGATAATCTTCCATCAATTCCTTCACCTATTATCAGAAATCCTTCACATCATGATGGTATGAATGATGATATCGAGTCGAATGAGGCATTAAGTGGTCTTTGCTCGGTTGGGAACAGTAGAACCAACTCTCCAAAGCCAATTAATATACGTAGTGGAGTCCAGACTTTGCAAAATGGAGTAGATCAAGATAGACCAAAGCTTGACAATGACTCACAATAGTTATTATCTATTGGTATTAATCAAATTCAAGGATGTAGTCAGTATTTGTATTTAGTATAAGTAGCTATTTTTTATTATAATGTAATCGCAGTATGCAGGTCCATCGCTATCGCTATCAAACCGCTCATCAAGTTCATTTGTTACTTTATGTGGAGAAGATTCGTCAACATCATATAGAAGCGAAATAAAATGGACAATTTAAGGGCATCTAAGTTGGAATCGTTGCTAAAGTTTCCAGGAACATCAGCTCAGGTCGTAGTTTCTGATGCTTCAGTTTTATCTTGTGGATGTTTAGTTTCTGAATCGCTATTTTTATCAAGTTGCAGCACTCAATGCCCCAATTGCAACTCTAATGAAGTACATTTGCTAGCAGAAGTTAAGCCATTGAGAGAGCTATATGTGATTGTACAACTGATGTTGAATAATTCCAGCAGACCCAGAAGATTATCGTCAAAAAAGAGTATTAGAGGAGGAGAGTCAGGTTCATTCAATGATGATGCCAGTAAAGAATCCCAGGACTTGATTAGTTTGTTTTATAAGTATGCAAAAGAGGTTGACCTGGTAGAAACTAAATTATCTAATGAAGGTACAGTTACTGGCCCCATAGATATTTCAAATGCCGTAACATCCCAACGTACTAATTTACCATCTAATTCACCACCTTGTGCCTCCTCTATTCTAAGCCAAAGTCCGTTCAATTCACTGCCACCAAAGGATAATAAAGCTAATTTTGAGAAGAATCTTATACAAAGTCTAAGCGAAGAAAAAGAGTATAACTTTAGCAAATGCTTCCCACTTTACAGGCATTTGAGTAGTTTCTCAACTCAACAGAATAAGTTCAATCTAAATTCATTTGCAAATTTATCCTTTAAGCTGAATTCTATGATTAAAAAAACTATTCGATTTATGGGAAGTAGCATATACTCCTACTTTGATTTTGATTTAAATGTTGAAATTACAAATTTTGTCTTGATAACAAACAAGAGATGGGAATTATACGAATTCATTCCTACTGGTAGAAATGACGTTGTATTCAACAAACCCAGATTGATTTGTTGCGGAAAACTGACTGGAGAATATGGTCCTAGTTATAATTCAATGACTTCCAATAAAAGGGATGATATCGTTCTCATGTATGATTTCAGTAATGGAAGTAGTGGTCGTCAAGAATCTAACGAAGAAATAGTAAATAAAAGGTTGAATCAATGGGAATTTTTACATTGTAGTCTTGGACACAAATATCTAGTAATATCTGGAACTAAAGGTATCATGAGAGTTTTTAATACCAGTAAGAACTCTACCTACGATCTTGGTCAGCCAATTTATACTTATCTGATCAACTTTCCAATCAGGTGCATGTCCATTTCACGCAATGAATCGCTAATTGCATGCGGTATAACAGCTAAAGAGAGAATTTCGGGAAAAGAACAACCTTTTATCATTTTAAATAACTTGACTTTATCTTCTTCGGGTAAATTAGAGTCTGTGGATCCTATTACCATCACTATCCCTTATCGTGACCCTATTAAGTTATTGAATTTCAATTCATCTGCAACACATTTGATATGTTTTACGGCATGGGAGTCTAGATATTTGATAATTAAGTTACGAGGAAATAATACTGACAATTATAGAAAGCCAAGGTTAATTTGGTCTGATACGCTTCATTCAAAGACTCAGAGAAGATATGATAATGATGAATCCGAAAGTGTAAACACTGATGATGATTTTATGATGACGGATGAGGGAGTAACTGATATTCAATTTGGTTCATTAAATTCCAATGCATTGATTTTTTCCTATTGTACTTTGCATAATAAACTGCCTTTCATTTTGAGACTCCATGGAGCTACGATAGATACTAAAAAGAAACCGACAGAAAATGATGGCTACAGTTTGATAAGTGGGCTCAATAGTATAGAAGAAGAAAAATTTAATAATATAACTTCTTCTGAAGTAATAATGAGGATTCCTGAAGTAGGTTCATCTATACACAGATTTGCACTCTCGCCAAGAGGAGATGGGATTGTATTCCTCACTAAAGAAGGAAGTTTGTACTTATTGTCGACTTCCGATTGGCAGGCATATTCTGCTATGCCTTCTAAGAAACTATTGGTTCATTTAGGTGAAGTATCCGCTACTGAGCGTTCTAGTGAGAGTGCTTCCGTTATGTTTTCTTCTGATGGAGGACAAATCTTTACTGTTGACAGAAAGGGAATTTTTAATGTATTTGATTTTACCAAAGGTGTGCCTGGTGCTGATCTAGATGTTGTCAAATGCAAGATCATTAATCTTTAATTCTACATAAAGCTTAAACTACTAGTATTTGAATCTCTTTATACTCTTCGTAACTTCTCGGGAATATTTTTTAACGGTTATAGAAGGGCATCGGTTTGTATGCAGTACGTTATTTTGAAACCACAGTTTTTCTGATGGAGCCACCATCTAGAAATTTAACATATTCTTTATCCATCGAGGATTAATATAATAACACATAATAATGACTACTCCACCTAAATCGGCTTCAGACTCGTTAGACTTAATAGGAAACACTCCTTTGATCAAGCTTAATAAGATTCCTCAATCTTTAGGAATCAAGGCTAAGATGTATGCTAAGGTTGAATTATTCAACGCTGGTGGTTCTATCAAGGATAGAATCGCTAAGAATATGGTCTTAGAAGCTGAGAAGCAGGGTAGAATCAAACCAAATGCTGGTTATACTTTGATTGAACCAACCTCTGGTAATACTGGTATTGGTTTGGCTTTAGTCGGTGCTGTTAGAGGTTATAGAACTATTATCACCTTACCAGAGAAGATGTCTAATGAAAAAGTTTCTGTATTGAAGGCTTTAGGTGCTGAAATTATCAGAACTCCTACTGAGGCTGCCTGGGATGCTCCTGAATCTCATATTGGTGTAGCAAAGAAATTGGAAAAAGAAATTCCAAACTCGGTCATCTTAGATCAATATTCTAACGAAGCTAACCCAGGAGCCCATTACTATGGTACTGGGTACGAAATCTGGGAACAAACTGAAGGTAAGGTTACTCACTTAGTTGCTGGTGCTGGTACTGGTGGTACTATCACTGGTATCTCTAAATTCTTAAAAGAGAAAAATTCCAAGATCCAGGTTACAGGTGCTGATCCTAAAGGTTCCATTTTGGCTGTACCAGAGTCATTGAATGATACGGCTGAAGGCTACTTAGTAGAAGGTATTGGATATGATTTTATTCCTGATGTTTTGAAGAGAACTTATGTCGATAACTGGTATAAGACAGATGATGCTGATTCATTTAAGTTAGCTAGAAGAATCATTAGAGAAGAAGGTATATTAGTTGGGGGTTCTTCTGGTTCTGCTTTGCAAGCTGCTATTGAAGTTGCCAAGGACTTAACTGAGGATGATGTCGTTGTAGTTGTTTTCCCAGATTCTATCAGATCATATTTGTCTAAATTTGCTGATGATGAATGGATGAAGACTAACGGTTTTGAAGTTGAGGAAACACCTGCCGCTAACAAATCTGATGATTTCTTGTCTACCAAAACAATTAGAGACTTGGTTTCTGGAAAGGCTCCAGTTGTTACTGTTTCTTTAGCAGACACTGTTGGTCATACTTTCAACTTATTACAATCTAATGGTTTTGATCAATTACCTGTCTTAAATTCATCCGGTAAATTGGTTGGCTTAATTACTTTGTCAAAAATTTTGAAATCTTTGTCCACCAAGAAAGTTCAATTGACAAACTCCATCAGTTCAATTATTATTGATTTTAGAAAATTAGCTGATTTCGAAAAGTCATTCAACATTTCTAAGCTGTCTGGTTTCACTAAAAGATCTTACGAACCAATTACCTTGGATACACCTTTGACTTTATTAAATAAGTTTTTTGAAACTAACTCTAATGCTATCATCACTGATGAAGAATATAACCCAGTGCAAATTGTCACCAAGGTTGATTTAATTTCCTACTTAACTAAGAACGTATCTTATTAATGATATATTGCCCTTTAGGAATGTATATTGAAATACATTAATTTACATTTATACATAGCTAATATTACAAACTTCACCTATATTACATGATTCTCATAAAGGAAATTAGGAGAACTTCCATCTATTACCACAATTTTCACACGTACAAAATGTAGTTAAGGGCTCATCCGCAGATCTGGTTTGCATTTGGTAATAACTGACCTTCTTGTGCTTACATTTACCACAAGTAAATCTATCAGTGACAGCTCTCTTTTCCGTGGCACCTTGGGCATCAAAAAGATTCTTTTTATGTAATTTTTCTATTTCCTTTTTCAATGATTCTGGAGCCATTTCGTTTGGAGTCATTTTAATAAAATCAGCGGGTGCAATTTTATTGGTCAATAATCTATCTCTTAATTCTGGATTTTTCTTATTTCTAAGGTTCATAGTAAATGTTCTCAATTTATTTCTATAGCTATCATTAATTGACAGATATTCTACTTTAAATACTTCACTTTCTATTTCTCTTGCAACGGACAAAATATGTTCGGATGAATCATTTCTTTCAATTGCCAATGCTGTATATAATGCACTTACCGATGCATTTCTGGTAGAATTATCATATAAAGTAGTGTTAACACCGTCGGTTTTAGGGTTTCTAGGACCACTGTGAAATTTATTTTCCTTTGGTTGTTCTTTCTGGACAGGAGCAACAGGAGTGCTTTCAGTACTTGGGGTTTTCTTTTTATTTTTCTTCTCATTTTGCACTGTCTCTCTCCAATTTCTAATCATTTTTTTAACCAACCCATTAATTTCCGAATTGCTACTGGTTCTGAACTTGTTTACAGCTACACCGACTTTTGTTTCTCTTAACAAACTCTCAGTTGGCTTAACTCCATCGTTTAAAATATTCAACAATTTCAATATGGTAACTTCATCGTTAGACTTTTCCAAATTAGAAACTGTAGTTTTAATTTCCTTAGCATCCATATTATACTCTTCCTAAATAATATAGTACAACAATATTTAGAAGGATTTTTTCCCGTATTGTAAAAATTGTTTTGTGTAACTTTTTTGTTGTATGCGATATCAATATTGAAACTTATCGATGAAGCAATTGTATTCTTAGTTTAATAATAGACAAAGATGAGTTCGGAGAGTAGGAGTGTTTATATTGGTAATATTCCTTTTGATTATACCGAGGAACAGGTTTTAGAGATAGCGAAGTCGGTGGGACCTGTTATGGATTTGAAACTTTTGTTCGATTCCATGACTGGTAAATCTAAAGGGTATGCATTTGTGAGGTATATTGATCAAGAGACTGCCGAGTCTGCTGTAAGAAATTTAAATAACTTTGCAATAGGTAATAGGAACTTGAGGTGCTCTTTTTCGAGTGATAGTAACGCTGGGTTCCCAAGTGAGGATAATGCTACAAGTAATGACAGTTTACCAGTTTTGCCGCTAGGAATCCAATTATTTCCTAATCAAACTGCTCCACAAGCAATTTCAAATATATTGGCTGGATTAAATACTAATTCTGCTATGCAAATAATTAAAGAAGCTAAAAGAATGAGTTTAAAAGATCCACAATTAATGCAAACTTTACTAGAAAAATGCCCTCAATTAGCACATTCTTTGGTTCAAATTTCCCTTTTGTTAAATTTGACAAGCCATGACATGATAGAACTAGCATTAAATAAAAAGAAACCAATACTTAATAATTTAACGCAAGATCACCTTAATATTTTGAAAGAAATTAACTCCCTTGATTCTTCAGACTTAGACGTATTATCTGAAGATGAAAAATCCGTAATGAACGCAGTTAGAGAAAGTATATCAAACGGTTCATATGGAAATATATAAGTTATATAAATACTGCATTTTTAATGATTATCAATAAACATCTTTGATTATAAAATAGAATGTTCCCAAGATTATCATGCAACAAATCAAATATATAAAAATATATAATTGGCACATATTAAGTAGCTTCTTAAAAACCCATCCAATCCATCTTTGATCGTGAAAATAAAAAATTAAATTCCGATACCGGGAGTCGAACCCGGGTCTGCTCGGTGAAAGCGAACCGTGCTAGCCGTTACACTATATCGGAGATTTTATACTATTAAAGTATATCATTCTAATACCTGGTTTATGGGTCATACAGGAATTTGAATTCATCGTGTACTTATTGCGGCTATAACAATGATAAATAGAAGAATATAATTATAACATGATGGTTTAATAAGTTTTCATTAGCAAATATTCATGATATAATTGATAATTTAGCTACAACACTTATATAAGCAGTTATATAAGTAGGTGCATGATTATAAACAGCTTGAATATGCCTATTCACTACACTCTACTTAAGTACTAATTCCACTTGTTAGTGTTATTTCATCGCACAATTATGTTGTTATCTTTACATTTAAGCCTATTTGCCATATAGAATCATTGTAAATATTCTTATTATTTTAAACTAATGTAAGTTTGTTGAGTCTGTTATATCTTTTTATTTCCAATGAGGTATAATCAATTGCCCCCATTCATCATCTCTTAGATACGGTTGTTCAAAAACATCACATAATGCTATATGTTCGTTTTTCATTGCATCAGGATTGGGGCTACTTGGCCTTGATAGCTTGACATCGCCATCGTATCGGGAGTATCCAAAATCAATCACGAAGACTTTTCCTTGGCTGCGTGAGTACAATATATTCTTTTCCTTTATATCTCCATGTAATATGTTATTTGTATGAATTATTTGCAACTGTTCTCTAGCTAATTTGTATGTTTTGCGATTTTTTGGCAACTTATTCTTAGCTGGGTCAATATACTTCAATATGATAAACGGCCCCATAGCGTGATAGGATTCACCAATGTAGAAAGTACCAAATACCTTTTCTTGATTCACATATAAACTATTAAACAGCCGGTCCTTGGATAATATCTCATACGCTTTCATTTCGGAGGAATATGCCCTTCTACAAGTTTCTATTGCCCCTTTGTTGGTGATTTTAGTTGTTCCGTGTACTTTTTTAAACATAAAAGGATCAAAAACTTTTAAAATATATTTGTATTTAACAGGAACTTTTCTTGAACTTTTGTAACGCTCTTTGGCAACTACTTCATGATAGTTGGTCCTATTGGTAATGTTTCTACGTAGTTTTAAGAACCTTACTATAGATGGTGTGACTTTGAAAATTTGAGAATTATAATAAAACCCACTTTGTATATCTATATCTTCGAAAGCATCAAGCTGGATTCTTTGTCTGCAAAATTTCAATATATTTACTGCTAATTCGCAATAATTTTTATACATAGGCATTAATTTTTTTGCTCCGTTTGTTAAGAATTCTAAGTATTCTGAATCCAACTTTCTTACGTATTGGAATATTTTGTAAAGAATATCTTTATCTTCATCATTATCGTACTTGAAAGATTCGTATATAAAGGAAGTAAGCGCACCAGTTAAAGTCAACCCTGATGAATGAGAGTCTACTAATCTGTAATTTAAAGGAATCTCCTTGAAACTTTTGATAGCATGCTCATTTTCTTCTATCATGGTTTTTACTTTGCTGATATTAATTTCAATGAAGGTTGCTGTATTTGAGTCCGTGAGTATTCCTTTGTTTTTCCTGTTCGAGAACATTTCTGAAAGAAGTTGAATATAAAAACTTGACACCATTTTATCATCAAAATTTAGAATTTTTTGACCTGTTAATAAAGGTAATTTTTTAACTTCAACCACAACTAGAGAGCTCTTTGCTTCATTCTCTAAATAAGCGCACATATCTGGATGACCGTAAAAGAGATCATTGGTTTGATGTGGTACTTTTGTATGAACCCCAGTTGGACCTACAGTATTCTTCCCTGATACACTAATTTCGAAATTCAACAAAGAGGCAACAAAACCACATATGGGCTCGAACAAGAACACCTTGAAATTATCTCTAAATTCACTTTCATCTCTCTTAGTCACATCCTTGATAGAACTATAGCTATTATAAAACCTTAGTTTTAGCAAAGACCTTATAACGCCCCCGATTTGGAGATGAGTATATTTATTATGAAGGAGTTCAGTATTCAATATATTCTTCAAATTATTCTCAAACCTCAGTATTGGCATCTCACTATTATTTTTGAACTTGATATCGGAGAAAGTCCCTACAAGAATATTCTCAGATGCCTTGCTATCGGATACGTGAGAAAGGTTATCTGGATTTATTAAATGGCCACTTGAATTATAATATTCATAATCTATAAACGGCATAACCATAAAAAAGATAAAGGCAACTTTCCACATATTATTACAGCTACCTTCACTTCTATCCATTATATATAAATAGTAGTGTAAATAACTATCATTCTCATTCATAGTTTCAAAAAGCTTCAACGAAAAATCATTGTTCGTCACATATGAATTACCAGGGAATAACCTTCTATAATCAAAATTTGTGATAGAAAAGTCATTGAAATTATATGTTTCGGGATCAAGGTAATCTTCGTTGAATATATATTTCAAGATATTTATGTGGACCTTGTTTTCTTCCATTCTGGTTCTGGTTCTGTTTAAATAATTTGATAAATGCTTGTGTGTTGAAATGTATGTATTGCTTTATGGATTGCAAAATATGCGACGTTATGCAGGTTTGATAATTCGGTAATTATTGCAACTCACTTGAAAAACACTTGCGTTTCCTTTTATTGTATACTGTATAGGGTGATTTTATAGCTAGACTCGATTTTATTGTTATATTCTAGATATCAATGAGCTTTTAGTATATATTGAAAGATAGGAAATATTTTGCTGATTTTGCTGATTTGCCAATTTGCTAACCTTGTACTTTTCTGTCGTTCATTAAGATCATCTCCACATATTTATATACTTTAAAATTCTAATTAGCTCCACATTCTGAAACATGACTTTTTGTAATAGAAGGGAATACTTCCCCTGTGGGTATGAGAATGATAAGTTTTGAAACAACCAAAACTTTAAAATATTCTTCTGTGAGCTTTAACACAAAGTACTTAATGCACCTGATCCAAAAGCCACACCCTGATTATTTTATTCTATATCTGAAATGTGTCAACTTAAGATAGATTTAAGCCCAAAAAAAAAAAAATTTATAATATATATTTCTTTTCTTTTGGAATAACTAGTCTAACCTTGTGTAGAGAGTCCTTGGATTAGTGATAAATTAATGTCAATGACTAGTAATAGTAATTTAATTGTACCCATTGTAATTCATTATCGCTCTATGGGCAATTTGTCCTGTGTTTGTAAAAAAGCAAAATAAGTCTTAGCTTAATCCTTGTTGGTATTCCAGCTTAGGATAAGTTATCCGGGAATAACACATGATGTAACCCTTGATATAAATTAATAGTTTATGTCCGGTATAAAACTGGGATTGTAGATAATAAATAATACATTATACTTGGGAAATGTTATCTTTATTGCAGCACTAACTAATTGGTTATATATCTGTAACCTATATTCTCTAGTAGCTAAGCTTGGGGAGGAATTGGCATTTCAGACCTAATAGATAAGACTACTCTGACTATTCTGTCGTTAAGTATTCATAAAATATCATTTTTGGCTGAGAATTAGTCCTAAAACCTCTTTTTACACGGTTCCATAGTATGAATAGTATGACTTGACCCTTATAACCATGAAACAGGGTATAACTAGTATCCTCTGTTTAATCTTTATTTTGAAGATTTTTGGTTCCAATTTATTGTTACACAAAAATCATCAATTTAACTATATTGATGCAAAATAAGTGAAGCCCTTGAAAAGTATACAATTATAAAGCCATCAACTCGCAAGACACTGTGAAGATGAACTGACCAATGGAATAGCTAACCCGTGACTCAGCTCATCGCCTATATCGCCTCAGATGAAAATCAGATGTAAAATTTTATCTAATTTCAAACTATAAATAGAGCTAGATTTCATTGATGTATAGTATAGTTAGTTGAGCGAATCACAATACAATTGTGCCCGTAACTTAATATAAATACTATATTAAATACCAGATCTCTAACACATACATAAAATGCTTAATCTAGGGATCTAGTTTGGTATCGCATTTTTCTATTTAAAAAACCATCCGATATAGTGTAACGGCTAGCACGGTTCGCTTTCACCGAGCAGACCCGGGTTCGACTCCCGGTATCGGAAATATTTTTTATGGTTTTCTTTGCGAAATTGGTATGTACACGCAAAATACATCTTGAAAATTGACCTACCCTGATATTAAAGATTTTTAGTTACGAGTATTTAATATTTAATACATATTAGAGATCTGATAATGGTAAGAAAAGGCTTGTCCAGCTCGTCAGTACTCTATGTAGGACAAATCCCGTATGATTGGGATGAAAAGATCGTTAAATCAGTTGTGTGTGGGTCTGGTAACATTGTAGACGTTAGGCTTGGATACGATTATGCTGGAAAGAATAAAGGGTTCTGTTTTATAGAGTATCAGACCCCTCAAGAAGCACAACATGCAATTGGCCTCTTAGAACAAATAAAGTTAGTCAACCCAATGCAGCCTGGGCAATATAAAAAGTTGAGAATAGAACTCTCAAAAGAAGGTTTAAGATCGAATTCTGCTTCAGATAGCAGAGCTACAATCCCCTTAGATAGAAGCTATTTACCAAGTTTTGTTCAGCTACCACAAGAAATGATATATAATGGACCTCCAATTCCTCAACATATCTATAATACACCTCCAAACTTAAGTCATTTTCAAACTTCAAATGAAATTCCACCTACTACTAACCACATTTCAGTTCCAACAGCACAATATAACCAGAGCCAAAATATAAATCAAAGTAATGGATTACCTCCTCTGCTCATTGCAGCCACTAAAAATTTACCTCAACCTCAAACCTTGCCATTTTCAACTCCAGATAAGATTAGTGAAACGTTGAGTAAAATTCCTCCGGCGCAAATGATTGAATTAATAGCGAATTTAAAAAATATATTGAATGGACCTGGTTCAGCCAGGGCTATCAATGTTTTTCAACTTTCACCCCATTTAGCTACAGCAGCATCACAAGCACTTTTACTAATGGGATTGATAGACGAGGATGTTATTAGTGAATCAATGAAGTCAGCATCTGAACAAACTCATACGCCAACACCACCATCTGGTCACTTACAGCCTACACCTATTCCAATGCCACTACAAGGTAACAATTTATATGGTCCGCCTATTTCTATGCAACAGCCACAGATCACTTCCAAATGGCCACATTTACCTCAATCTGCACAGCTTAAGCTTGCAGCAATGGCACCTGATCAAGCCGATTTAATAGCTCAAATTTTATCTCTTCCGTCTGATCAAATCAGTTCATTGCCACAGGATAAGCAATCAATGGTTATTAACATAAGATCGCAATATTTGTGATAGAAAATAAATTATTTCATAGTAATCATGTGTATAGTACAATTAGCATAAACCATATCATACCAATTTTTGATTACTCGATCCGCGCCTGTAAGATTCCGAAACAAATGATCGATTTCAAATTTAAATTTATTAAGTGGTTTTAATAGGAACACCTATAAAATGGATGCTGATGATAGATCAAACGAGTTTATAGGAACTACAGTAATTGATTTAGATCTAGATTCTAATAATATACAAACTAACAATGATATTCCGGGCTGGTTAAGAGATGTTCTCGACAGAGCGTTAACTGCTAGTGGTCTCAAATCGAAGAAGAAAGTTGCTTCTCATGATGCAATAAAGAGTCTAAAACATTTGAACTTATCCGAGTTGAAAGACAAAGATTGTCCTATATGCTTCGATCCTTATGAAGTTATCAGCGAAACGACTAAAGTTGGTAATTTGCAAATCATGTCACCCGCAAAGTACGAAGAGTTATCGAGCCTTTCAAAGAAATTATCTGAAAATATTCAAAAGAATCAAAGAGTTGGTATTCCTTCATTAGAAAATAATTGTTCTTTTAACGACCCATCTTTATTCTTTCCTATAGATGAGGTTGCATCAGTATACTATAGATTCCCGACTCGAAAATTAAGCACTTTAGAGGAAGTTACACAGGAAGATGAATTATTACAATTTACTGATGAGGAATCTTCAAAAGATAAAAATGACAAATCTGATAAGGCCTCACATATACCTGTGCAGATGCCAAATTGTAAACATATTTTTGGAAAATCATGTATCATAGAATGGCTTAATAATAATGTGAGCTGCCCTTTATGTCGTAAAGAAGTGGAAGCATCGGAAAATAATCCAGAAAGAGAAAAGAGAAGTAGAATTGAAAACAGTACGTTTAGTAATTACAATGACCGTGAATCTACGATTGAATATCTAACTACTCATTCTACAGATATTTTCAATCCATTTAGAAGACCTTACAATCGCTCAATTACTCCATTAACTGATTCTTTTATAGACCAAGAATGGACAAACCCACAAGGGTCAAATACTAGCACAAATAGCAGAGAACCTAGCTTGGTTCTTCCTAGAAGATTTCCATTCCCTGAAACTACTTCCCATTTTATCTCTGTTCCAATGATGACTATGAGAAATGTAAGAGAACCTCCAAGAAATCCAAATAATAATAATAATAATAATACCAGAACTGAAAGGCAGGATAGAGTTTTCAGAGGTGCAAGTGATACATTAAACAGATCAAATATCTCCAGTAGAAGTGGATCTCCAAGCGGAGCAAATTCCAATAGCGGTGGTGGGCCCGAAAGGTCAAGGAGAAATAACACTGGTACAGGTAGGGTACATCCTTATTCTAGACCACAATCTGAAGATTGAATTCCCGTTAAAAGTAACACATCCAAATAGAGACTACGTAATGATACTGATTTTGTATCTAGTCACGTGAAGATCTAAAGATTGCTAAATCTAAGAATTTGTTGCGACGGATAATGACGTTAGTGCAATTGCAAATACAGCAAATATCCAATTTAAAGCTGTACATATGTAATCACTAGTCATTATTGACGCACATGCATTAGTAGAATTTGCTAGAAATAAAAGAATCATGATTGCTCTTTAATTATTATATAAGGGTAAGGTAGTACTCTATAACAATTCTATTTAATTTTATACAAATAATCAAACAATATGATCAGACAAACATTATACCGCTCAACTTATAACTATTCAAGACTCGGGCTAGTAAATGGTATGAGAAGCTATTCCGTTGTGGGATCTGCTAAGGATGTATTAAACAAAGCTAATAAAAAAATTGGTGAAGTAACAGCTGATGGACTTGAAAAAGCAGAAAATGTTGTTCATTCCTCTCATCCAATCAAGAAAACTGCCCATGAAATCAATATGACAACAGGAAAGGTTTTGGCTGAAGGTATGGAGAAAGCAGAACGTGTTATCCCAACAGCTTCATCAGAAAAGAAGCGTGTTAAGGAGAACGTCAAAGGGTATAAAGACCTTCAAGACAAGGGAAGTAAGGTAGAAAGTGAACAAGGACGTCCAGAGGATGGTGTATGATATATAGTTTAGATAGCAAAATATTACGAATGTTCATGATTTAATAAAATATAACATTTTACTTTTATGTATATTAAAAGCTAAATACTTCGCTTTTCAAGTCGTAATGGCTCATTTACTCTTAACGTTTTCATCCCTTGGCATAGCATTTTCTACAGGTGGATTTATATCATTAATTGACTTAGGTATTTTTTTTCTCTCAATCAATGACAAATAATTCAGGGGTGCATACCCAACCTTGCCCAGTCTTGATCTGACTTTCCACCATTTACTTTCATTCCCCATAGGATCTAACTTAGAAAGGATGGCTACAAGTTCATTGGGTTTCAATTCTATTTCCACATTCGGGTTTTCAGGATTGAATTCATACAATGCTTTTGCAAATTGTAAATTAGAAGGATCAAATTGACCATTAGGACCTGATCCCATTATTGACTGCTTACGTCTCTGTTGTTCGTTAATCTTTTGTATAGCCTTGCTTAATAAATATGGGAAACCGATAGAAGCTGCTAAAAATAATAAGAGTGGTTTAAAAGAAATCCTTCTACCTGATCCAGATTGTTGTCTCTTGATATTTTCCTCTAACTTTAATTGTTTCTTTTCGAATTTGGCGAATTCCTTGAAATTTAAGCCATAATTATAAGTTTTACCTGTTAACTTATAGAATATCTTTTTCACAAACTTTATTAATGCAAATATGCCTAATAAAGAACCCAATGCATTCTTAAGGTTTCCAAATTGCTCTGCAAGTGAGACCATAGTAAAAAATGACGAATGCGTCGCCATATAGGTTGCCTCAAGCATTTGCGCAAATCCTCCAACAGCTCCTATTATTGATTCTATCAACTGGAAAGTAGCCTGTGTGCCCTCTCCTAATCCACCACCCATATTACCAGGAGCACCGTACATACCAGAGCCATAACCACCTCCCATACCGTACATACCAGAACCATAACCACCTCCCATACCATACATACTGGAGCCATATCCGCCTCCCATACCATACATACTGGAGCCATATCCGCCTCCCATACCATACATCGATGAACCTAAGCCATTACCATACATTGATGATCCTAATCCACCACCATATCTTGATCCATAAGACGAACCATATCCAGTTCCAGTTCCATATTCATTTCCATATGAGCCACTAGCACCATATGGCAGGGAGTTTGCCATAGATGTAAAATCTGGCCTCTCAGGTAGTGGCGCTGCATTATTAGATTCACTAGCACCACCGTTTAAATATGAACTAGCATTTGAGCCAACATTACCAGAAATCATATTATTATCTCCGCTTGCAACAGCTGCTGACGTTCCTGACGACACTTCCCAAGGCTTTGCTCTTGGCACTGACATATTATTTTTATAGCAATACTCTTCTTATATAAAGAATTAAGTTTAAAATAATTGTAGATATATCGATGATAAATTAAACCCCAAATGATACATCACGTGATAATTGACTTTCACAGTATCCCCTCTCCAGTCCAGCTTATTATATTGATAGTTCAAGCACTCTTATGATTCGAATAGATATGTATATATGTATTAATACAATGTAATAAGTCTATTCTAACTATATCCAAAGAAAATCATAATTAAATACGTTATACGTTTATTCATTTGTATGCTAAATATATGATGTAAAAGAAAATTAACCTCGGTTTAATCTTATGAACTTTATTCACTTCAATAACGATAAATTAAAGTAAAAAAGTAAAAAAGAACGATAAAATTATGGTAATGGCTCTGATGAGCTACTTAATCTGTTTAAATGCAAATATACATCAGTACCATAACCTTCCATTGAAATAAGTTTAAGATCACCACCAAAATATTGTGCATAAAGACGAGAAATTGGAAGACCATAACCAAATCCTGCCATAGGGGCTCTAAATGAAGTCTGATGATCCGGTGACAAAGTTGGTGTCTCACTTACAGTAGTGTATAAGTATGTCCATATAAGAGGAACTTCACTTCTAGGAATACCGCCACCTTCATCACTAATTTTAATAGCAATATCTTCAGAACCTTCAGATATTATAACTTTTATAGGAGGAAACTTCAAGTCATTTATATCAATACTATCAGCATCTACCCCGTTTTCTTCTGCCATTTTGGCCTTAAGCTTTGGACCATGAAACTCTACTGTAGCTCTAAGCGAATTTTTCAAAGTTTCAAATAGCATATGGATCAAATGACCAGGAACATACATAAAGTGAATATCTTTACGTGGACAGATGAGTTGAATCTCTGGAGCTTCAAAAAGGCCATAGTACTCTTCACAGATATACTTTGCAGTTTCAATGGCATCCTGGGCAATTTCCCCCACATTACAATCCGTACTAATTACCCCGACATAATTAGACTTTTTACTGTTATTTCCACCGCTGTTATTATTGCCATTCAAAAATGCTGATATCTTTTGTTTGGCCGGTGAAATTTGAGCCATATTTAAAGCAATATGCTGTCCAATAATCATTCTTATTCCAATCCTAGACATATAGAACCTATCTAAAAAGGTTTGTATCAGTGAATTAACAACAATTGTTTTATTTTCATTTTTCCACTCTTTAACCCCTTGGGCCATCGTGGCAACCGTAGCATCATGTCTCTTTTTGATAATATTTAATGATTCACAGACTTGCTTATTATAATCATAAACTTCTTTAGGCCAGACAATATTCATAGGACAAGGTGTATAATAAGTTTTTCCAAATGTAGGTGATTCACTTCTAGCTTTAGAGTTTGAGCTATGATCTGAAATACCACGGCGCATTACAATCCCATCGTCACTGAAGATATTATTTATTGCTGGATTATGTGGTTCGGTATTAGCTGGGTTGTGTGTTTGTTCAACGATTGTGTTATCATCTTTAACTTGAGCTACATTTACAGTCTTGTTTTCAATATTGTTATTTGAGAATAAAAGCTCTCTCAATTTATCCGAAATAACAGGCTTGGGAATTGAGGTTAACTCTTCAAATGATTGCGCATACCAATTTTTTACCTTAATCGTTGATGGCATTCGATTCAATCCCAATGGTGCATTATCTAAATCCTTCACCTTGAGTGCCAACCTGATAGGAAGTTCTTCCACCACAAACTGAGATGCTAGAAATAGTGACCCTGGACTAGGCGAGGGCCCAAATTGCACCATCTGTCTCAATGATATAGATGTTTGTTTATACGACGCATATTTATATATTTTTTCCTGTAAAGCCTTAGTTAGCTCCCATCCTGTACCCATCTTACAAATCTACCTTTGTTTCTGAGTCTAAGATTTTTACAAATGTCCTTAAAAATTTTAGTTATCGAAAGTGAATTTGCGCATGAGTGTTTTTCCCCAGATTCGTAATAGTGACACAAACATCGCCTATAAGCGCGGTCCAGCGGGTGACCTCAAGAGTTTCAGATTGCGACGTAAGAAATGGTCAGGTGAAAAATGAGAAGGCTGATTACCTAACTGAGCTTTAGATAATGGTGGCATTATCTGTAAAGATGAATCATCCTCATGCAGCTATCGTAATGATACCATTGGTCCGATGATAAAGTTTGTGCCTGACACAACCTATAGTAGTAGTCCCCAAATATCAATATGCAGCACAGTAATTAAAATGGATAGTGATTTTAGGAACTTACCTTAGATCCTGGAGGAATAGTCTCGGACTACCTTCGGAAGGAAGTAGGGGAGCATGAAATATACTATCTCAAAATGCGATCATTAATATTGCCGAATATATAGTTACAAAACCTAAAGCCTTGAATAATGGTATTACTACACACTAATGCTAAAACAAAATTGAAGTGTAAGTTCTTGAAGATTAATTAACTTGGATAATACCTACTACTATGTGAGCATTTCTTTCACCCGTGGATCATTACTCGGAAATATCAGAAGATCATAAATAATCATAAGATCATCCCGAAAAAAATTTAGCCGCTGCTCCGATGATTCATAAATTGAGTCACTAGAGCAAATCGGGTTAAAGGACCGGGGAATAATAACTTGAAAAGTTATATAAATGCAAGGATATCTTCCCCAGAATATAACATTGACCTACTTCATTGCTTATTTATTTAATCTTTACACTATTATACAATAATGAAATCTGTTCAAAAATTTATGAGATTATCTTCCTTGAAAACCAGCTCTAGATGCTGGGTTGCAATAAATCAAGCCCCAAAGAGACCTAACATGAGACATTTTTCATCACAACAAAGAAGTATTAATTTCAACAGTAACAATGATGCATTCTTAGTATCTAATGATATGGTTTTAGCTGAAGCAAACCGGGAAGAAATTTCTTCAACGGAGGAAATTGAATCTTTCCAACCCACTGTATTTTCCTCGGAAGAGATTTATACCGCAAGTCCTGTTAATAAGGCTTAATTTATATATAGAAGGACAATCATCCGACAACCTGAGGTGCATTGATTGCAATCAAGTTTAATACCATGTATATTTAAATATGTTTATATTTAATGAATTATGATTACTATGAAATTTGATTTGTGTAATTTGCTATATTCGTATATGGGATCGATACATTTGGAAGTTTAAATATAAATTTTACCAGGAACACTTCCCAAAGATGTCACTTTTAAATTCTGTAAAGATAGCATGTGGACAGATGTGCTCCACATCAAACCTTGAGATAAATGCAAGAGTAGTGAAGAAATTGATTAGGGAGGCAGTTTCTAAAAAGGTCAAAGTGTTATTCCTTCCGGAGGCCGCTGACTATATATCTAGAAATGCTAACCACTCAATGCAATTAGCCTACGGAACACACGAAAAGTTTGTATCGTCTATTCAAAAAGAATTGAAAGATATCTATGAGAGTTCCAAGGAAGATGATGATAAGGGTCTTTATGTAGCTATTGGAATACACGAGCCGTCAAATTCCAAAAGTACCACTGATGAATTAAGAAAAGTTAGGAATAATCAACTTTGGATAGACAATAAAGGTGAAATTTTACACACATATCAAAAGATTCATTTATTTGACGTCAATATTGCAAATGGATCGATACTTAAAGAATCAAATTCAGTTGAAGCAGGCAACTCGATTTTAAATCCATTTCCTATCAACAACGAATCTTTAAGTAACTTTAAAGTTGGATTTGCTATCTGCTATGATATTAGGTTTCCAGAGCTTGGTTTAAGATTAAGTCAATTAGGTGCAAATATCATTACTTATCCCTCTGCTTTCACTACAAAGACAGGCGAAAGTCATTGGCAGACGCTAGGTAAGGCAAGAGCATTAGATACACAATCCTATGTAGTAATGGCCGCTCAGTGTGGTGAACATAATGTTTTTGCAGATGATAAAGAAACATCACCTAAAAAACCAATAAAAAGAGTAAGTTATGGTAACTCTATTATTTTTAGTCCCTGGGGTGATATCCTAGCTGAATGCAAAAAATATACAGATGATTTACTGTCTCATATAGATTCTGAAGGTGACTACTATGAACTCTGTATTGCAGATATTGATTTAGAATCATTGGCCTCAGTTAGAGAGAATATGCCTTTAAATCAACATAGGAGACATGACATTTTTAAATAG
Source organism: Schwanniomyces polymorphus var. africanus (assembly GCA_030563145.1). Taxonomy (NCBI): domain Eukaryota; kingdom Fungi; phylum Ascomycota; class Pichiomycetes; order Serinales; family Debaryomycetaceae; genus Schwanniomyces; species Schwanniomyces polymorphus. The sequence goes on from JAKUBG010000001.1 coordinate 859,911, forward strand.
TATAATATATTTATAGTTTAAAGTTAACGGGATTTCAGGTCGAGTGAAATAAGTCTAGAGAGACAGCAATGATAACCATCTAGCTATCTAATCTCAATTTTCTGGATTTAAGTTAAGTCATTTTATATACCAAAATGAGCCATAAGCATTCCAATTAAGACTTTATCGAGATACCACGTTTGTGGCCATGGCAGAACTCTCACATCTGATGATATCTATCGCTATCTTATCATAAAGATAAGAGGCTATTGTTTCATTTCAGAAGTGTGCATGTGAAACTTGGTAACATTGTAATCGAACAATGAATATATTATTGTAGAATATGATTTAGAATAGCTGATAAGTATCTTTTTTGTTCACAAATTGTTGCTTCAATAGATAAACCCTTATCTGTATGGTTGGCACACCCTGATTTGTTCAAGATTTGGAATTATAAGATAGTTCTTAAAGATAAGATAGCTTATCTTTTATCTTTTACTTTATCTCCGTTTGTTATTAAGATCTTAAAAAATAAACGGGGGAGTTAGAAATCCATTATTACACCTTTTAGAAAGCAATCTTTGTAAATGACGACAAAAAAAATGATTTCGCCCAGGATCGAACTGGGGACGTTCTGCGTGTTAAGCAGATGCCATAACCAACTAGACCACGAAACCATTTCATATTGTCGGAAGTGCTCTTTCTAAATACTCGTTTTTTATTGACCCCTATTGACTATTGATTTAAACCACTCTCTTTGAAACAGGGCGAACCAATGTTTTCATGCTAGAACTTTACAATACTTAATTTATGCTAAAGTAAAAAGACTTGGATGTTGTGTTACACATATCAAAGCAATACTATTTTATGGCTATTCTAATCATAAAGTTAAATATTGCCTTCTGACTAAAAAAGGAAATCATTACAAAGAATACAACAAAAATCAATACCCTGTAATCTCTTCCTAGCAGCAATTATCGTGACTTTTAGAGTGTTACTAAAGTGGAAATAACTATTTTCTTGCACGAAAATCTGATAAAGGATTCTACAAAATAGGTAAATATTGATTATAAATGGAGCTCTAAGGAATTGGAGTAAAAACCCCGCTGCACCCAACAAGCCGCGCTATCAATTATAAAAGTTGAAAAAATGAAACGATAGTTAGTATGGATAATATCTAGTATATCATACGTTAAAAAACTATAGAATAAACTCCTGGTTTTGAATACCATATATTTGTATTTAACCCTATCTCATCTAGTCAAAGTAATGTAATTCAGTACGGTATTAACAATGCAAGATTTTCCCAATTTAGAAATTTATATAGTCTCAATTTGTTCTGTAAACACAAAACTAACTATCTTTGTTTCGTGCTTCGCTGTCTAAATGTTTTGGAAACCACGTTATCTCAAAAAAAAATTCTTTGACCCATACTCGCATTCGTTTATTCGTTTAAATGAGGAGAATATGGCTGAAACCAATTATTGAATATCTTAATTAAAGTAAGTTGCTAATAGATAAGACTGTATTCTATATATAACTTCTAATATAAGTAAAATGATCTATATTGATGAATTTAGCAACATTAACTCTAATTAATTCTTGCTCTGATAGTTGAGGCGTTGAATTTTTTATTGCGAAGACTGCAAATTTTTTTCACAAAAACCCCTCTCCTATCTCCTCTATCTTCCCCTTTTCTCAAAAATAGAATTAACAACAAAACAAAGCATGATTAGGATTTGTATAATAGACAAATTATAACAATTGCGGAAAGCTCCATTATCTACAGTCTGCTCTCCCCTATTTTACTATCCCCAATTTTATCATCCCCAATTTGAGGTATCTTGAATTGCAGTTATTAGCCGCTCGTTAAGATTACTCACCATTAAAAAAAAGTTCGCTCAAATGAGGCGCGCGATGCTCCCAACATCTTGTCTGGACTCATCTAAAATTAAATCTATACTAAATCTGCCGCAATTACCGTCAAAATCCACTGTCAAAGTGCAGTCTTACCTGCAAAATGTCACAAATCTAGATAGCAAATATAACTCCTTGTAATCCTGTTAACACCCAATTACCCATCAAAATGAATGTACACAGTTCTACCTTTAGCTCTGTTGTTCATTACCTAACCCATCATTTTCTATGGAGTTCTCTTCGTTTCTTTCTCTCCTCTATCTTCTCAGCCCAACTTCTCCTCATGTTCTCTCACCGCCACTTTGGGTAGCGGAGAATTCGCGGATTAATTTTCACCGACTAGTGCACAAACAAGTTGCGAAATTAATTCCCCTCTCTCCCTTGAGCTTATATAAAATCGTTATCAAGCGCCATGTTTTACTTTTTATAAATTTGTTATCAGTCTAAAAGATTTTATTTGATTCAACTCAAGCTATTCATATTAGTGAAGTCTCTGCTGTTAATAAAGAAACTTGATCTAATACTAAGTTAATAAGATCTTCCATTTAATTAGTGGCATAATATACACGTTTTTCGCTGATATCTGTCATTGAATATCAGTACTTGGTATCTTCTGGAAAGTTTACCTATTTAATTTAATAAAGCACAAATAAGAACATAATGTTGAAGTCATTTTTCCGCAACATAAACCTGGTTAAGATGGTTAACCCTTCAAGTATTAAGATTTACCACCATTCAAGCTCAGCGGTATCTGTCAACTTGTTGAACAAGTTAACAAGCTATGGTAATATGCCTTGCACTTTAGAGAAGTTTCTGGATGTATTTCAGAGCGGTAACTGGTTAAAACAAAACAAAACATCATCCAACAATAAATTTTTTGTTGATGTTAACATCAATAAACCTCTCTCCTATGGAGATTATATGTTTATTATGGAGAACTGTATTGACATGCACCCAGATAACAAAGCAATTCTTGAGAAATATTTGAAATTAAACAAGTCATACAGTTTTGAGCCACTTGGCCTTGAAAGTTTTGAAAAATTAACCTCAAATGCTACTGATCCTTTAATTATAGATTTCAAGAATAATTTAATTGCCAATGATGACAAGAGCTTTGATAGAATAATGTCAAACTATTTGAGTTGTGGAAAGCAAAACGCTAGTAATATTAATACAAGGCCACAAAAAAAAACATCTGACAACATAAATGAAGTTGTTCATCCTCACATAGCAGAATTTGCTGATTTATATTAATTCTTTTCTTTTCTTTGATTCCGAGACGATGATTAATAGAGTAATGATTTCAATAAGGTTGAATTATACATCGTCATATAATACTAATAATTTGAGAAATAGATATTGATTTTTCCATAGGATAAATATATAAACTAATAATATACCTTAATACGAACTTAAAATCCCATTCTTTTAATGACATATTCCTGGGCGAGTACTCCAAAGCTCAAAATTATACCCTCTTTGATCCATTCCTTGACCCATTCAGATGGATCAATATCCTCAAACTCATTAAATTCATTGAAATCACCATTCAACCATTTAGACCACTTGTAAGGGAATGGTTGACTTCTTGTGGATATAGTTATGTTATTTGTTATATCTTTCAAAATGAGAGTAAAGAAGAACGAATCAGGATTACTAGCTTCGATGACTACAGGTCCATCGGCCTCCTTAGCTTCATCTTCATCTGTCAAGACCTTAGTAGTAATAGGTTGAATAGAAATAAAGATGTTAGATTTGCTAATGCTATTTACATCTTTATCAGTTTGTGACAATTCATCTTTCTTTTCCGACTGTTCTACTTCATTAGTGGCCTTAAGATAATCCTTAATAGCCGATTCTAAGTTTGCAAAGCATAACTTTTCCCCATCAATAATCTTACCATTAAACATATTCAAATTTGTTTTCAGATCTGTTGTATTGTCTTTGTGATTAAAATTATTAACCGAAACTTTAATTCCTCCTTCTACTTGACCCATAGCATAGTTGAATTGTGTGAGGCACAGTTTATCTAAGTAATTCACATTATAAAGGTCGTAAATTAGCAATATATTTAATAACTCATCATCCTTACTAATTAGACCATCTTTGAGTTGTTGTGAAATGTTAGAAAACACAGAGTTCAACTTATTTGTTATACCTACAATCTGATCATTATTCAACGACTCTTCAGTTAAGAACTTTTGTCGTTGCTGATTGAGCTGATTGGTGGTAGTTGAAGCAATCTGGTACGTTTGTTCACTTAATTGTTGGGCATTACTAGTTAAAGATCCCCATAAAGAAGATACCTTACTAGAGCCTTCATTGCTCCACCAATTGGTTATGGATCCAATTGGATCAATTTCTAACTCGTCGCTAGCGTCCTCAACAATTTCTGTAGAATCATTGGGTGTTTCTTTCTCTTCGTTTTCATCATCTTTAGAAGTAGCTTCCTTATCACCCTTTGTTTTCTTTTCCTTTTCTTTATCTTTCTCCTCTACTTTTTCTTTCTCCTCTACTTTATCTGTTTTTGTATCTTGTTTTTTCTTTGGTTCAAATTTCGTCGTAGATGCATTAGTGCTTCCCTTGCTTTGTTCATGGTTAGCTAGTTCATCAAGGAATTCCAAAAAGTCTTCGCTGTTATCTTCTTCCTTTCCGTCAACCTTGGGCCTAGGAGTACCGCTTTTAGAATCTGGTAACGAATTAATGAAATTTAACACATCATCTGCATCTTGATTAGCTTTTGGTGGCATTGTAAATATATATGCTAATGGATTAGACTAGTTTAAAATTATAGCCATAATATAAAATAGAATTGGATGTTCTAGCGCACCATTTTTTTTCTATCAGTAGAAAATCATCAACCTTTTTCCTTAACTTCGAAACTTAAAACGATGCACCCACAATTAGATAGAAATAGATTTGATCCATGTGAAAAGCTTATGGATGCCTTGGAAGAGTGTCATAGGCAAGAGTTCTTAAAAAAGGCATTAGGAATGTGTAATTTTGAAAAAGATGAATTATCAAAATGCCTTCATTATACGAGAGTCAATGATGCAAACGAAAGGATAAGAATATCAAGAGAGAGGCAAAAGATCACTGAGAAGAAAAGAAAAGAAAGGGAAGAGGAATTATATGGTAAAAACGGTTATTTGAAGAAGGTCATTGACAAGGAAGTTGAAAAGAGACTTAATGGAGATAAATAGTAAATTTCTCCAATGTTTATACCCCTTTCTTTAAATTGAAATAGAAAGTGTGATCATCTATCTTGTAACTAGAGTTCTAAAATAAAATATGTAAATAAGTTAATCATAAAGATCAGTCAGTTCTAGTCAAAAAGTTAATATTTTGTAATATATGAATGCTATGTAAAATGTATACTAATCTTGACGAGTTCTCAATACTCTTCTAATAACTTTATCTTTTGTAATGATATAGACAACAGAACCCCAACCGGACAACGCATCTCTATCGACCGCATTCAACAAGGCTTGACTAATAGTCTCAAATAAATCTTCTGGTTCTAAGTCTGGCTCATACAAAGATTCACACATACCGTATAATTGATCGTTTGCCGTACCACTAACTATGAAATCTTTGGCAAAATCGATACATCCAATTAAATCAAACCCACAGATAAATGGCTTATTCGTTTTGGACTCCAAACCAGCAACTATAGGTCCAACAAAATATGGTCCAAATCTCTTTTCGTATAATGTGGAACTTACTAAGTTTGCAAATGTCTTTGGCTCTATTTGTCTTTCTTCTCTCAATTCATATAGTTTGGTCTTAAATTTGAATGTTTCTGATAAGGTAATAACATCAGATGCTAACCCTGTCAATCCCAAAAACAATTTGTCACCAAATTGAAAGAGCTTTTCAAAGTTATTAGATAAACCTAATGATTGGTTACCCAAACGCAAATCACAAGCAATGGCTACACATTCTTTACCCACCATGGCAACTGCAGAACCACCTACATTTAATGTTAGTATATCATTCTAGAATCAATTGATTATAAACAGAAAACCACTTACCGTTAATAGAACTTGGATCAGACATTATTGTATTTATTCAAGGCTGTATAGTATTAAAAGATATTATCTCTAACAAAATCAAATGTAATGGTTTTCTTTGTAAATTTTTTTCCACGAATTAGCCTTATATAATCTACCTTAATTATTAAGAATTCAATAGTCTATTTTATAATCAAAACAAGATTGTCTAATAACTAATTAGCCTTATAACATGCACAATATCCTACACCTTTTTTGCCCTCGATTAAACTTGGTGGCGCTCAGTCGTGTAATTACACCAATATTAATCTCAATCTCAATCTCAATCTCTAAGAAATATATTACATCATTAAAACAATCGGCTATTCTTAATGGAAAAGAAGAATAGTTAAAGCTATAAAGCTTACTATATAGTATACAAAGTTGATTATAATTAATTATTAAGTTTAAATTAAGTCTTTAATTTCACTTCTTCTCCTGATTCTTCTTCCTCGGGCTCTTCTTCCTCAGGTTCTTCTTTTATTGTATTCGTGCTGTAGCTTTGAACCATTTCTACACCACTTACTTGGTCATGAAAGATTTGCTGAACAGGTGCTTCATTGTCTTTCAAATTCGATAACGTGAACGTCTTTGGAGATTTCACGAGAGTAAACGCACGATCTTGATCGGTTTGATTGGGATCTTTTGGTTCATCTTCATGTGAATAGAAATTTGGAATAACGTTATGTATATTTTTAATATCAGCAAGTAATCTCACAATTTCGTACTTCACTCGCTTTGTAAGCTCATCTTCATCTTGCAGCTCTTCATCATCAAGATCCTCATTTATTTCCTTTTCCTTTGTCTGCAAATCGAATCTTAGTTGTAATCCATAAGCTAAGATAATGAGGTAATCTTTATATTTAGCCAATTCCTCTTTATAATAAGCTAATTTGTTATCATAATTACCCAATATCTTGGTGCAGTTGCTAGAGTTGTTTAATGAAAAGGTCGTTATAAATCTTTTTCTCATAATTGTGAATTCATTAAATGAGTTTTTTAAATGTTTATAATACTTCAACGTTTTGATAAATTGTTTCATCATACCTTCATGATATCCGTCACCTCTTTCTTCGTTAACGATATATGCACTAAAATATATTCCTTTTGGTAAAGGTTCCCACTTTTGAATGTTTTTTAATTTCTTCAACTGATCCTTCTTCTTGATCAATCCCTCCAAATCATTCCAACCATAATCAATAGATGACGCGATTTCTTCCAATGTCGGTATGGCTGTTATCTTAGACGCCCAAAAGTTACAAGTATTGACGAACTCAAGGGCAATCTCTTTAGTTCCTGCTTCAAATAACATCTTCATAGGCTCTTTTCTTGACACTTTTGAAAATTTCAAAGACCATGTATAAGGTGGTTTATTTACATGATTATTGTGTCTCTCTAATTGAGCAAAGGTTGAACAAAGATTATAATTTCCGACGTTAACAGCATTCTTTAGCCAGTTACCATCACCGACATTATCTGAGTCTTCTTCCGAACCAAAAGAATTTCCATAAAGCTTCTTTTTCCTTTCTTGCTCTTTCTTGATCAATTTAGGATCAAATGAGTAGAGGGATAACTCACCTTTTGAAACAACTACGAAATTATCTGTAAATCTGTTTGTTAAGAGTGAACTCTTGTTGGAATTTCTACCTGAAGGCAGCAGATTGTTACTTGATCTAAACAATGAAAAAAACTTGTTAGTGGAACTTTTTGAAGTGCTAACGGAAACAAATGATGATGATGATGATGCATTGGCTTCGACAGAGATATTTTCTGAGTCGTCATTATGTAAAACTTTAACCTTCAATAAGCCTTCCTTCAAATAAGGCGATCCAGCTAATTCCAACGTTAGATCGTATGAGTCCTGATAGTCATCGACCTTAAAATCTTCTAGATTTTGAAATCTATTATAATCGTTACCAAATGAATTGGAGTTGTCTTCTTCAAACGATAAGATTGACAGGTCATCTCCAATAGAAGAAAATATCGACTCTTTGGAAATTATTGATGACCTTGACGATCTCCTATTCATACCACTATGTAGATGTGAAAAGGCGTGATTTTTGATGGGAGAGCGTTGGAATTTTTGGTTCTGTTCAGTTAACAAAGCTCTGGTGAACCCACGGGGGCTTTGGGGTTTATTCTCATAGTTTTTGGTAGTATTTGTTGAAGTGCGATTAACTGCCAATGATTTACGGTTTGAAGTTGTAGACCAAATAGATGACCCTGACAATTGACGCGAAATTGGTTCTGAGTCTTCTAAGAATGCACTCTTCGATGGCGACGATGCGGCAGTGTCGTAAGTATACTTGTTCTGTTTTTTTGTATTAGTAGAAGTGTCTATTTGCTTTAAGTGTAATTCTTCACGAGCTAAATCTTCATAGTATTTGCTCAATTCTCTCTCAATTAGAATCCTTTGTCTAATGCTTAATGCCTTCAGAGTTCTTGAACTTTGACTCACAAATGTAGAAAACGTATTCCTAACGTATTCTGACTGGGAGATTTTTGACCTAGTATCTACTCCAGAATTGTGCAAAGCAGTATTCAACAAAATTAAACTGTAAATGACAATATACATTTTTTCAAAATCTCTGGTGCAGAATACATTAGTTGGATGTTGCTTCAAGTAAGACTTAGTAAATGCAGTTAAAATCCTATCAATTTCTTGTGATTCACCTTTCAAGTATAATTTCGAGCAAAGGATTCTTGTTGACTCCAATACATTTGGCTTCCATTTAAACAAGTCCATATATCTAGATCTTACTTTGGAATTTTCTTCTTCAGTAGAAGCTAAGTACTGAGTATATTCTTCTGGTTGAATCAATATAAACTCTTCCTTGAATAAAGACATCGCAATATCTTCAATAGAGGAATGAGAACTCTTCAAGTCTTCAGTACCCTGTTTAGTTGTAACCATGTCTACGGAATCTTTGTTCTCAATTTTATCTGGCAACTCTTCCTGTCTACTCTCCTCGCAGTCTCCTGAAAACTGTGTCTGTGGGGTACTTGGCGCAGTGAGTTCTTTGTTTTCTATTTTTTCTAGTTTCTCTTCATCAATAAATGTTTTATTAAAACCTTCCTCTGATGGAACAGTATCAGTAACAACCTCAGCTACCATTACGATTCTTCACAGTTGCTCTTTGTAATATTACGTTCTATAACCAGTCTATAGTTGCAAGAGTACTTAAAATCTATAACGGCTAATAAACCCAAAATAAAGATTCTTTTTCTTTGTTATTTTTAGTATACACTCGTCTAAATTTTTGGCTAATGCCTTTTGGGTGAAGATCGTCTAAATTCCTCTATCGGTTATCTGGTAGTGCATTTGGGATAAATGCCCTGCACTTTAGAAATGCCCTGCATCTTGAATGAAGATCATTTTAAGGTCAAGATATTTAAGATTAGAGGCGTATTGTAAAAGATGGTGTTGGATCAAACTAGCGAAGATGTTCTAAAACACTTAGAGGAATGTCTTATAAATAAGACGCCTCTCGATAATAGTTTAGTGCAAAATTACGCTAGAACATTAAAGAAAGATAATATGATAAGTCAGAATGGTGAAACCCCAAAAACGAATGGACCAAAATCACACGAGGAACAATTGAAGCTTTTAGAAATGAAGTATAAAGGAAGTATTGATACCGCAGGGGGAAATGTGGAAGAGGGCCCTGCTTCTACAATTAATAATGACAAGTTATCTTCATCTGATGGCAAAAAAGCGTCCTTAGATAATGAATTTTTTAATAGATTTGTCCCAATAATAAATCAATTGCTCTATGACGAGATATACCTTACAATAGACCCCGAGAAAGTTGTTATTGAGTTGTTGGGGTCGATATTATCGGTTCTTACATTTAGTGAAATTCTCAATATATACTCGAGTAAATTCATAGAAGATGCTTTAGAATCACCCCTCCTGGAGATTGTCCTCCTAGTGCTAAAAATCTTTCGCCTTAATGTCGATTCTTCAATCTTAGCAAATTATTTAGAAGATACTGGAATATTAGAGAAATTGGTCTCTAGATTACTTTCAGACGTGAAATTATCTATTCCAGAAACGAATGAAATTGAACACATACTAAATGGTTATATTGATAGAATGGATCCCATTGTAAGCAGAGTTTTGTTACAAGGTAAATGTAAGCTGATCTATATGGCAGCGAGAAATAGTGGTGACTCCATTCTTATCGTGAGGTTTTTAGATCTAGCTACAGGACTCTTATGGTATACTTCTCAGGCTTCTATTACTGAAGAATTACCTGTTGAATTATATGTTTTTTCTAAAGATGAATTTTTGAACGAAGATGATGCTTTTTTAGTGGCGTCCATTATTAACTTCTACGAAAAGCTTGTGGTTAAGATTGATGGTAGGGGTATAAAGGATCAAGTTTTTAATAACATCAAAGGAGTAATAGGTGATATAGCATCTATGTACAATATGAGAGAGAATGATGAATTAATAAAAGTATTGTACAGCACCAAGATTGTTGATTTGTTCAGTGTCATGTCATATGCGAGAAATACTCATATTCAGGATTATTTCAAGGTTATAATTTCCAGATATGAGTTATTCAAGTCTTACAATTTGTTCCCTGGCAGTTTAGAATCAGACAGAAAGCTATTGTCTGATATTAATCCTGATTTTTTCCTGAAAGAATTATATAATGATACCCTTCAATATCTTTCCTTCTCCAATCAGCAATATTTTTCTATTTTGCTTAACATTGTTCAGTCTAAAGAAATCCTCCTATTATTATCAGAACAACAAAAATTAACCAGATCAACAATTTCTAACCTTTCAATCGATATGGCATATTTATTAATATTACAGCTATCAAAAACGTCATACTCGACCCAATTCTTGGTAAATAATCTACCAAATGTTATTTCTGATTATCTTCTAGATAATACTAGGAATGCTATCTACGGGAGTATATATAGTACGAAACTAAAAATTTTAGAGAATTTGATCGCCAGTGAAAGTGAAGGTTTGGCAATATGGAAGGAAGGATTGAAAGAAACGTATGAAGAAATGAAATATGGCCGCAAAATTAGAAATATTGAACCTCAAGTTGATATCTTAGATGACTTCCTTTAATAAATTTTGTTAAACTATGTATAATATTTTCTAAATATATATCAGAGTATATTTAATATAATGGTTCATGGAAAATATTTCTATTCTCATGGATATAATGTAACCCAGGCACTCCCACATACACAAGTTCTTTGGAAAACCATGGTCCATAAACCAATGGTATGTGGAGAATCGAAGACAAGAGGGTCGGAGGACAAAGACATTGACCTACAACGAGTGCATTTCCTGATAGAAAGAAAGCCATTACTAAACTTATTTCTAGTAGTAAATTTTCCATTTGTTGATATAACAATCTTCCTTAGAGCATCCACAAATGTATCATCTGAATTTTTTAACCTGGGTATGGTGAAATCTTTTAAATTAGGAGAATTATTTATAACAGGAGAACTGAGGTTCTTCTTGGATCTATGTGAGCTATTAACTCCAGCATCGATCCAATCCACATCATAAAAGTATAAATCTGATACCTTAAGATCTCTACTAATAGAAATAGCATATTTTTCAATTATCTTGTTAGCAAGAGGTAATAGTTCTTCTGGGACTTCACCTTGGCAAACTAACTTCTGCTCTAATCTTAAAGAATAACCCTTTTCTTTAGAACTAAACTTTGAATATAATTCTTTTGTGATTAATTCATCTATTTCTCGGAGAAAGCTCTCAAATATGCTTAGGGTTAATGGTATTTGATTACAAACGGTAAAATACCGATTGAGAGCTTCCTTCATGGGCGTCATTAATTTATTCGAGTCTGTTAAATCCTTGTGTAGTTTCTTTAACACTTCAAGCGTCTTTCCAATAGAAGACAAAGCATACATCAAGAAAAGACGTGGAACCTTACTTAATAGTATCGGCAAGGCAACAGAATTTTTCAAGTTCAAAATGCTATCAGAATCATCCTTTCTATTATGTGATAACTGCAAAAGTTCTTGGTTGAATAAAACAGTTAAATCAATTAGCCATTTTAAACTTCCAACCAATGACATTATGCACTCGCCTCTGGCTATTGAATCTTGTAATGTGTCATTTGCTGGTTTTTTCTTCGAAATTTGTCTGTAAATACTTGAAAGCAGGAACATAATCCCAAACGAAGTACTTCTTAAATTTAGAATTATCCAGGATATGTCACTTATAGTATTATTTTCTCCTAGAAATTCACCTAATATAAGTTGCAACGATAATAACTTTTGTAAAGGAGGATTAGATAAAAGCTTGTCGACAGATTCTTTTCCAAAATCGTCTAAATGAAAATTAATTGCCTTGTGTGATTCGCATATTATCAACTTGACTAATTTCTCAATCATTTGAGGATGTTCTTGTATACTTTTCACTTCTTGTTGGATCAATATCATAAGATCGTCAGTACAAGTATTCGTATAACAAGCATACGCATGTCTGTGTGCCAAGAAAACAGACGACTTTATTATATCATCAGGAGCTAATCTTTGAGAGTTGGGTTTTGCAATCAATTTTAAAGTAAGTGATTTAACTTCATCAGTAAGATCACAATAAATTATGGAAGTCAAGTTGGGTGAAATTGCAGAAAAGAATTGCCCACGTAAATCTGCCGAAGGTAGTTCATAGCCAACATCATAAAAATTTTCGATTGTATTGTCTGCTTTAACATGCTCAGGATCATTAACAACATTCATAGAAGTCCTGTCAATGATATCCACCTTCATATTGTCATAAGTAATCAATATCAAAGAATCTGAAATGCAACTTTCTATTGAAACGACTCTACCATTTCTTACTATCTTATCTTGAAAATCTAAAGTATAATCCTTAACTTCTTCTTCCTGCAGCTTCGTTATTCCCTTTCTTGAACCCAAATTATCAAATGCTTCTGAAACTATAGAAGCATGATCTTTTAAATCATATCGATAAATAGTTGTAGAAATAGCATTGCTTTCATTCTCGACCTCATAACTTACTAAAATATTCAACCTTGATTCCTTTTCATAGTAAGCTGAAAGGATATCTATAGAAGATACTCTAGCCAAATAAGAATTTGATTGGCTATTCGATTCATTATCAATATCCATATAATCTTCATCATAATCTGTATTGTCAACATATGTTGGTAATGGCATCATTTCGTGAATTTTCCTTGTCACTATTTTGGGTTGAGTTCTAGCATCCAAAGGAGTCTGATAATGAGGATCATTTTTTTGCTTCTTTGCTGATTCTTCTAAGAAACCCCAATCAATCTCACAACTAAAAGTTATAATCTTAGATGAATTCACTTCGTACACCGTCAAAATTATTGTGTTCTTATCATAAAATCCAAACAGCGCTTTTTCTATAAATATAGGCCCTTCTGATAATTTGGATGATAATTTATAATACTCTACTTTATGTTCCCCTTGATAATAAAGCATAAGTTCACCATTTTGTCTTACTGCTACACAAGCTTGTTTCGTTACTATTGGATGAGTTGTCACGCGAGGTTGATATTGACTTATTCCGTACGAATAAGAAAGTGGTACATTATCTTGCATCACTGGTACAGCTGGCTTGTTTATGATTTGTACCTTTTCAATATTAAGCCATTTCAACGACACTATTTTTGCAGACGATGATAGTTCCTGAACGGGCTCAGGATGCACAAGATCTCGATAAATCATCTCCAAGTTATCATACGAAGTCAACTCATAACTAGGCGATTGTCCATTACTATCCATCTTGTTCAATTTCCTTTCATTATCATCTTTTTTCAATATTCCCACACCCGCTAATAGTATGAACACATTTCCATATACATCTGCAACCGCTAAGTCTGTACTTAACGTACTCCATGAAAGAAATGATAATGTAGGTAGTAAGTTATTTTCAAGCTTTATATTAATACTAATTGGCTTAGCTAATTGCCAGCTTTCCCCATCCACGTTCTCCAAGTAGGTTAGAAGTAGATTATCCTTAGAATTCTTCGTTGGAAAAGAATATGCTATGAAACCATTCTTAGACCATGAGATTAGTTTTGAATAATCTAAATCAAACTGGCTAAACGTCATGATAATAGCTATCGGAGTTATTTATTCTTATCCAATAACGGTTCTATTTATGAAATCAACTATATTTGTGAAAAATGCGAAATTCTACTCAAAAATTTTGAGTGTGTAACGTATAATGTAAACCTAGTATAGAAAAGTGAGTACACAATATAAATGATATTCCTATAAATATATTTACAAATCACCTGGAACAGGATAATTAGATACCCAGTCGGAAACTTCCTTAGATAAGGCCTTAACATCTTCACTTTCCTCAGCTAATTTCTTGAAAGAAGCTAATAACTCCTTGGCAACAGAACCTTGTTCTTGAGCCTTTAAGGCAATTGAAATATCAACAGCTCTTTGGAAGTACTCAGCAACCTTGGAAAATTCTTCTGGACCGAAACCTCTGGTGGTCATGGCAGGAGTACCAACTCTTAAACCGGATGGGAATAAAGCAGACTTATCACCTGGGACAGTGTTTTTGTTGGCTGCAATGTTGACTCTTTCTAAAACAGCCTCAACTCTGGCACCATCAATTTTCTTAGATCTCAAGTCAACTAAAATTAAGTGAGTGTCAGTACCTCCGGAAACTAAGTCAAATCCTTTTGCTTGTAATTGTTCAGCAAAAGACTTAGCGTTGGAAACAACGTTTTGTTGGTATTCCTTGTATTCTGGGTAAGTTGTTTGGTTTAATGCAACAGCTAAAGCAGAAATGGTATGGTTGTGTGGACCACCTTGGTGGGCAGGGAAAACAGAGAAGTTGATCTTTCTTTCTAAGTCATATGGAATTTCCTTACCCTTTTTAGTCACCTTTCTAATACCCTTTCTGAAAAATATCATAGCACCTCTTGGACCTCTTAAGGATTTGTGGGTGGTGGTAGTAACAATGTCAGAGTATGGGAATGGAGAATCAGTGACACCAGCAGAAACTAAACCAGAAATGTGAGCCATATCAGATAACAAATAAGCACCAACCTTATCAGCAATTTGTCTCATTCTCTTGTAGTCAATAACTCTAGAGTAAGCAGAAGCACCGGCAACAATAACCTTTGGTCTAAATAAGATAGCATTGGCTTCTAAAGTATCATAATCAATTAAACCAGTTTCTTCATTCAATCTATATGGCATAGTTTGGAAATATTTGGAGATGTAGGAGATCTTAGTGGTTGGAGTTTGGTAACCGTGGGATAAGTGACCACCATGAGGTAAATCCAATCCCATGATTCTGTCACCAACTTCTAAAATAGCAGAATAAGCATAAAGGTTTGCTGGAGCACCAGATAATGGTTGGACATTGACACCCCATTGTGCTGGATCTAAGTCAAATGCTTGTAAAGCTCTCTTCTGACATAAAGATTCAGCCTTATCAATTATTTCGTTACCACCATAGTATCTTTCTCCAGGATACCCTTCAGAGTACTTATTTTGCATTTCAGATCCTAATAAATCCATAACGGCTTTGGAAGTGAAGTTTTCAGATGGAATCAAAGTGATAGAGTTTTTTTGTCTAGTCTTTTCCTGTTGTAAGATGTCTGCCATCTCTGGGTCAACTTCTTTAACTGACTTGGAAATCAATGCTAAAGCATTAGCTGATAAAGCATAATTTCTGCTTATAACAGAAGGAACTCTTCTAGATTGGTTTCTTACACTACGCAATGATGCTGAAAACATCTTATCTACCTCTATAACTTTATAATTAATAGGATTTGTACGTAACTTAAATACCCTCAGTTATGACACACACTTTTCATGAAATATTTTAAAAATATCAATTCCGGTCGATCTTGGCTCTTGTCACGTGTCTGTACCGTATCTCCACCTCCAAAAAGGCGAGATGGTTTGCTGGGAGGATTGTGAAACTTAGACAGATCCCGCACCGGTGTAGAGTTGATTTTACTTACCAATTCCTATATTCTAAAAGTATAAGTTTATGGTGACTTTGAATAGTAGGTTTCTAACTTTCAATATCCGAGTACCATTTATTGGAGTCAAATTCGTCAATACCGGGGCGATTTCCAGGGTCAACTTGAAGGAGTCTAAAGATGATACGAAGAATTGACTCTGACCTCAAGTTATCTTTCACATTGCTTATCGTAGACATAATAGAGTCATATATGGGGTTATTGACTCCTTTGTTCGAGTCTGAATTGGCAGTTTCCATATACAATGAAAACTGTTTGTCATCTTCTTTTGCGTACTTCCAAGGTAATCTATGGTTCAAAAACATAAAAAGCAATATCCCCAACGACCAAATATCTGCTTCCTTTCCATTATATTTAATATATTTATATGTTTCAGGTGCTGCATATGCCTCAGACCCAACGAGCCCATATACCTGACCATCTGGCGGTATCTCAATGGCAGTAGCTAGATCAATAATCTTTACTATGCCAGTTTTTAAATCAAGTACTAAGTTTTCCGGTTTAATATCTCTGTGGCAAATGTTTAGACTATGCATGTAGCCAATACCTAAACATACCTGTTTCCACAAGCATACAATATCAGTACTATCCACTTTATCGCCTGCTTTCAGAATTAATTTGCTTACCGGTATTGACCCCATCTCTAATAAAATCTCTACCCGAAGCCCTCTTTCTTTGATACGGTATCCATATACCTCAATAATGTTAGGGTGATGCAAACGCCTCAACATATCATATTCGTACAAAACCCGTTCTCTATATTCCTTTTTGGATTCGTAAACTTCCTTTGAATGGTATATTTTTACCACATACATCTGATTGTTCCTAGTCTTGCGGGCTTCAACGGATCCAGATATGCCCTTTCCTAATACACCCACTCGAACATCATTTCTACTAATGCTCCACCCATCAACTGCTGCAAGGAGAATTTGTTTATTTTGAGTAAACGGTTGCAATAACAACTCCATCTCCCTCACATTTACTATTTCTGATGTTATCTGTACCTATTGGTCGGTTTCTTAACCGTTAAGGGCTGGCCGCGGGCTAAAAAGGCAACAGCAACCCTTTTAGTCATGGTTATGTGCAGGATCATCATTCAGTTTATATATGGTATGTGATAATGGCAAACATACTATATTCTTCCTTTTACTTCCTAAGTATATCTGTATTACAATATTATCTAACATATTTGATATAGAAACACTCTTTTAGTTTAAATTTGATGAAATTATCAATATCATTGACCACAATTGTTTCAATTGCTGCCACTCTTGGAGCAAGTGAAGCATTGAGAGTTCCATCCCCATTTGATGGTCTCCAACAAACCCTCAACTTGAAGTTCAACGAACTCAAAGATGCCGGTGTTGCTTTTGGTGAAAAGTGGGATGCCAGCAAAAACACTATCTTTGAAGTTATTGGAAATGCTGTAAACCAGCCGTTCGAAGGACTTCCTGATAAGACTAAGTTCTTGTGGCAAGAAATGTTACAAGAATTCCCAGAAACTATTACCAACTTGAAATTAAAGACCTTACCAAAGAAGGCAACACCCAATGCTAAAGACGTGTATGACTTCCATGTTACTGAACAGAAGTTACCAAATTACAAGTTGAGAGTAAAATCTACCCCAGGAGATTTAGGAATTGATACTGTCAAACAATATACTGGTTACTTGGACGTTGAAGATGAAGACAAGCATTTCTTCTACTGGTTCTTTGAATCCAGAAATGATCCTAAGAATGACCCAGTCATTTTATGGTTAAATGGTGGTCCAGGTTGCTCTTCTTTAACTGGTTTATTTTTTGAATTAGGTTCCTCTTCTATTGGACCTAACTTAAAGCCAATCTACAACCCTCACTCTTGGAACAGTAATGCTTCAGTTATTTACTTGGACCAGCCTGTCAACGTTGGTTTCTCTTATTCTTCACAATCAGTTTCTAATACTATCGCTGCTGGAAAGGACGTTTATGCCTTTTTAGAATTATTCTTTAAGCAATTCCCAGAATATAACAATAAGCCTTTCCATATTGCTGGTGAATCTTATGCGGGACATTATATTCCAGTTTTTGCAAGTGAAATTTTAAGTCATGAAGATCGCTCTTTCAATTTGACTTCTGTATTAATTGGTAATGGTTTAACTGATCCTTTGACCCAATACGAATACTATGAGCCAATGGCCTGTGGTGAAGGTGGAGAACCATCTGTTTTAGAGCCAGAAGAGTGTGAAAGTATGAAAAATGCTGTTCCAAGATGTTTGTCTTTGATTGAAAGTTGTTACAATTCTGGCTCTGTTTGGTCTTGTGTGCCAGCTTCAATTTACTGTAATAATGCTGAAATGGGACCATACCAAAGATCTGGTAGAAATGTCTATGACATTCGTACCATGTGTGAAGGTTCCAACTTATGCTACAAGGACTTGGAATACATTGATCAATACTTAAATATTGATGAAGTTAAGGCCAAGATTGGTGCTGAAGTTGATCATTATGAATCTTGTAACTTTGATATTAACAGAAACTTCTTATTGGCTGGTGACTGGATGAAGCCATACTTTAAGGCTGTTACTGAATTATTAGAAAAGGATGTTCCAGTTTTGATTTATGCTGGTGATAAGGATTTTATTTGTAATTGGTTAGGAAACCAAGCTTGGACTAATGTCCTTCCATGGTCTGGTTCTGAAGAGTTTTCCGAAGCTCCAGTAAGAACTTGGTCTGTTGGTAAGACTCCAGCTGGTGAAGTTAAGAACCATAAACATTTTACTTTCCTTAGAGTATATGGTGGTGGTCACATGGTTCCATATGATCAACCAGAAAATGCTTTAGATATGGTTAACAGATGGATTTCTGGAGACTTCAAATTCTAATTCTTTTTCTTTAAGCTATTATTTTTATAATTGATTAAATTAAATTATATATCGACTTTTATTTTATTATTCTTTAATGTATACCTTTTTCTTTGAATAAATGATTGTTATTTCTTATGACAGAGACATAATTAGTTAATCCTTATTACAAAGTAACATAATTAGTTATTCTTTGCTAAGTTCTTCTACAGCAATACTAAATTCTTCTAAACTATATATTGCTAATTCTCCTAATTATTTTGATAATGCTTCTGTAACTATAAAGTGCTGATTCTTCTAAACTATAAATGCTAATATTTATTAAAAATTACATTATTTGAAGAATAGTAAAAAAAATTAAAATATCAAATAAAACTTGTTTAAATTATTAAATTTATGGAAATTTATTTTTACATTTGACAAGCTCGCTTAGTTTAGTTGATGTAGTCAATTATCTTCTAATTAGGATGATCTAAGTAGCTGAGGTAGTATTTATTTCAGGTGGAATTGTGACTAGAGATGGCGAGAGCCACCTCAATTTTGCAATTATCGCAAAATTCGTCCAAATTAGGAAATATATAAACATACAATGTTTATGGTTTATTGGTTTAGTATTATCTTTCATGTATGAAAATAATGGTTCATCACCTTGTTGACTTGGAGATCATCATATACAGGCATTGGTAGAAATTGATATTTCATCATTATCTTTAATTACTTTAGTTTAGAGCCTGTCTTCAGCATTTTAAACACCACGACTACATATTAATACCGTAGTGTCTAGCATTCAGTACAAATCAAAATACCCATTTCAACAAGAAATAGAATATTGAGTGCTACATATCAAGTGCTACAAATATTAAATTGATTTGATTTAGTTGATTTACTTATATTGCAGATTTAAATCGAGGGATAAACCAAAGTATATCAGATAGGGAAAAAGAGGGTCTGAACATACTGCCTCTGATAGTGACATAGATCGAAATGATTGATAGAAATGTATTTATGTGGATCATAGATACTTTGGTGATGTTGTGTTGCGGGTCAATGGCAGCTACCGGCTTGTATATCTATTTGCATAATTCAAATCCAGAACTACTAGCATTCATAGTAAGTGGGTTCGTCTTAATCGTGTTTTTTGCATTGCTGATATCTCTTCGATATGCCAAAATTTCAATTAACTTACCTCAACTTTTAATGAGATATTGCATCACAATTTTCCAATTGATAACGGGAATCTTGTTGTTAATTAGCATAATTCACAAGAAATTTCCTCACAAACAAGGAATCAAGCATTGGGATATAATTATCCCACCAATTTTTGTAATTGAAATATTTTTAAGTGGTATTCTGGATTGTCTCTTAACTTTAGAATTATTGCATTTAAGAGAAGAGAACCATAGTACAGATCTTGAAAATTCTCTTATTAGTTCATCACCAAATGTTACTATTATTGAACAAGAAGGGAGTAATACGAATAATGGTAATAAGAATAATTTTCATGTTGAAGTTGTGAAAAAAGCCTCTGGCCAGACTCTTGTTGATGATGAAACTGTTCATAAAATACCTTTTGACAGTATACCTATGGAAAAAGATGAGAAAAAAGACATATATGCCGATATTATAAAAAGTATGGAGACACGGAATAGCATGGAATATACCAACTATATTGATGAGAATTGGATGGAACATGGTTCAGTTTTACATTCATTAAAGAGCCAATTTAAAATTGATGAACTGAACTCTGATGTAGCAAAGAGTCGTAAAGGAAGTTTCAGCTTATTTGGCACATCAAAATCAGAATCTCCTAAAAGATTAAGATTTAGTCATACTAAATCAATATCAAATATGAGCTCAAAGACATTTAAACCATCATGCTATTTAAGAAATTCCCAGAGTATGCCTGCCTTCATAAAAGAATCCAAGGCTGTATCCAACGAAAATATGAGAAAGGAACAATATCCTTCTAAATCTCTTTCATCGGAAAATGAAAATAGAAGAGTATCTTTAATAAATTCTATTGAAGATTTTAGAAAATCAAAAGAGAAAGTTATAGAAGAGTATTTTACTGATGATGACTTCATAATACCCGAAGCAGATAATAGTAAATGTGTGCAAAGATCTAAATCTACAAGTCAAATTAATAAGCCTAATAATAGTAAGAAGAGACAGCAGAGATGGAGATCTATTAATGATGAACGTGTATTTCTATCTAATGTGAGTCAATCTCTATTACCATCAGTGTTAAAAACAGGCGAAAGTCCGATTATGAAGATAAAGAGACAACAAGAATTTGCCTATGATGCCCAAGGAAATAGAAGTAATTTCGAAGACCCAATATCACCTGTTGGAATAAACGAGTTTAATAGGAGCTCAATTTTGGACTCTCCACTTTCTTATAAAAGAAGAAAGTTTTCTACAGGTAATGTGTTTCCAGAAGAAATAATAAACAGGAAAGGAGAAAGTAACCCTCCTGTCTTCAATAATATATATGACGTGCCTTCAATTATTGGCTACGAAGAAGAAGACTATAAAAAAGTTGTAGATGAAGAAGATGAAGATGACGATGACTCCTTAAAATTGCAGTACATTAGTGAATTTGATGAAAAGAAAATAGATAATATTTATTTTAAAGACTTTGATCAAACTACATTTAAAAATAGCGACTATAAAGATTCAGAGAATTTGGATAATTACCCAGATTCGATGAAAGGACTTGAGGAGATTCCAAAATCATTTAGTCAGATTAATATCAATTGGAATAAACAAAAAAGGAATATTTCTGAACTTTCCCATATTTCACTAAAAGATTGGAACAATAGTCAAAAGGTTTGGAATGAGACTCAATCGAGATCTGGTGCTCAGTTCCAAGTAAGGTTAACAAGTGACCATAATTTTGATGAAACAAAAAGGATGTTACTGTCGGGTTTTAATGACGGAAAAGATTACTTAATTCAGCCAGTTAAAAGTTCTATAGATAACGTTGATAACTTGAGTGATTTAAGTGATTTGAGGACTAATTCTTGTAAAGAAGTTCAAAGACCCTACAACCTCCTGAATAGGTCTTACAGTGCACCATCATTGCATACATTTAGGAATTTATCCCAAGGGAGTGTTCCAAGTAACGAATCAGATAATTCATATTCTTCAGTTGAGTACAGGATTACACCTCAAGAATATGGTGATTTAAGAAAAATTAGAACACCAGAACCAAAAACTTCAAATACCAGTTCTTCTTCACCTATAAAGAAGTTTTTCCTGGAGAGTCCCAAGAGGATAACAAGTGTATTTAGAAGAAAGTCAATTGACCATAGACAAAGCTACGATTTGGGACCTGCAATTAACTCCCACAAGCACACATTATCTACGGCCTCATATCAATATTCCCTAAATTCTACAGCCTCATCCAAATCTACATCTCCAAAGAGATCCCATTTGAAGTCTATTCTTCAAAAACCTGAGCAAAGAAATTCGATTCCATATTTTTCGTTACCCAGTTTGAACTCTAAGTCAGTATTAGCACAACCAAAATCAGGGTTGAATTATTTTAACAGTGAGAAGCCTTCTCCTGGATTTCAAATTAAAATAAACCCGAATGATTCATGGGATTTGGAACCTTCTCCAAGCTCAGATCAATCAAGAGTTAGTTCTGTTCCTAGCGTAGTAATTGGTGAATATGATAGAGAGAAATGGAATAAGTTGAAGGAGATTAGTAAGGAAAGGTTTTAAGTTATTGTAATTATTAATTTAGCTTACTTTTAATATAGCTTAAGTATATAAGTTTACAATAAATTTTGCATTCAATTCATGGTTAATGAGCACTGGGCCACATCGAATTTTTTTTCATTTGAGAAGAAAATAAAATTATAAGTATATAGATTATATCTATCATTAGTTTCATCTAGATATTAAATAAGATGGATGGAGATGATCTTTTTGACGTCTTCCAGGAGGCTCCTGTAGATGAACCTCAAATCATTGAAATAAATAATGAAAAGAAGGATGAAAGTGGTGAATTATCTTCAAAAAAGCGTCAAGCTGACGATGAGGTAGAAGAAGAACAAGAACAAAAGAAGGAGAAAAAAAATAAGAATGATAAAACAAAGAATGAAACTAAGGCGTTAGTATTTGATTCTGTAGAAATTGAAGCTTCCAGAGAAGTTGCAGCTTCTGATGGATTAATGGCAACCACTAATGCAAAGCCAGAAGGACAATTGAAATTAAGACATCAAGTCAGACATCAAGTTGCTGTACCACCAGATTACCCTTACGTTCCAATTGGTGAACATAAAAGAGAAAAAGAGGCTAGAACCTACCCATTTACATTGGATCCTTTCCAAGATACTGCTATTTCATGTATTGATAGAGATGAATCTGTTTTAGTTTCGGCCCATACTTCTGCTGGTAAGACAGTTGTTGCAGAATATGCCATCGCCCAATCATTAAGAGACAAGCAAAGAGTAATCTACACTTCTCCAATTAAGGCATTAAGTAATCAAAAATATAGAGAATTATTGGCAGAATTTGGTGATGTAGGTTTAATGACCGGTGATGTTACTATTAACCCAGATGCTGGTTGTTTAGTGATGACAACAGAAATTTTGCGTAGTATGTTATACAGAGGTTCCGAAGTTATGAGAGAAGTTGCTTGGGTTATCTTTGATGAGGTACACTATATGAGAGACAAGTCTCGTGGTGTCGTTTGGGAAGAAACAATTATTTTACTTCCAGATAAAGTACACTATGTTTTCCTTTCAGCTACTATTCCAAATGCTATGCAATTCGCCGAATGGATTGTGAAGATACATTCTCAACCTTGTCACGTCGTATATACCGATTTCCGTCCTACACCATTGCAACATTATCTTTTCCCAACAGCAGGTGATGGTATTCATTTGGTAGTTGATGAAAAAGGAACATTTAGAGAAGAGAATTTCCAAAAGGCTATGGCATCTATAAGTGACAATGGTGGTGAAGATCCATCATCTAGTGATAAATCAAAAGGAAAGAAGGGTCAAACTTATAAAGGAGGAAATAAAGATGGTAAATCAGATATATATAAAATTGTTAAGATGATTTATATGAAGAGGTATAATCCGGTTATTGTTTTCTCATTCTCTAAAAGAGATTGTGAAACCTTGGCCCTTAAAATGTCCAAATTAGATTTTAACACTGAGGAAGAAAGAGAAGCATTGACAAAGATTTTCCATAATGCTATAGGACTCTTACCAGAAGCAGATAAAGAATTACCTCAGATTAAGAACATTTTACCATTATTAAAGAGAGGTATTGGTATTCATCATTCAGGTTTATTGCCAATTTTGAAAGAAATTATTGAAATTTTATTCCAAGAAGGGTTATTAAAGGTTTTATTTGCTACTGAAACTTTCTCTATTGGTTTGAATATGCCTGCTAAAACTGTTGTATTTACCTCCGTCCGTAAGTGGGATGGTAAGGGATTTAGATGGGTATCTGGAGGTGAATATATTCAAATGTCTGGAAGAGCAGGTCGTCGTGGTTTAGATGATCGTGGTATTGTTATTATGATGATAGATGAAAAGATGGAACCACAAGTTGCCAAAGGTATGGTAAAGGGTCAAGCTGATAGATTAGACTCTGCCTTCCATTTAGGATACAATATGATCTTGAATTTGATGAGGGTTGAAGGAATTTCCCCTGAATATATGTTGGAGAATTCTTTTTTCCAATTCCAGAATGCATCCTCTGTTCCAATCATGGAAAAGGAATTACAAGAATACAATTACAGATCTTCTCAAATCCAAATTGATGATGAAGCTATTGTAAAGGAGTATTATGACTTGAAAAAACAACTTGATATTTATCAAGATGATATTAGACAAGTAATTACTCATCCTGGTCATATCTTACCATTTTTGCAACCTGGAAGAGTAATCAAAGTCAAAATCGGTGAAATGGATTATGGTTGGGGTATGGTTACTTCTTTCACTAAGAGAAGCAATAAAAGGAATCCTTCCCAAACATATACTGACCATGAATCATACATTGTTAATGTTTTTATTTACACTATGTTTGTTGATTCTCCAGTGAATTTAATAAAACCATTTAATCCTGATTTACCAGTTGGTATAAGGCCATCAAAGGCTGGCGAAAAATCTAGGGCTGAATTTATTCCAATTATATTAAGTTCCATTGAAAAAATCAGTAGTGTTAGATTGCGTGTTGCGGATGATTTAAAATCATCAAGTGCTAAGAAAACTTTATTGAAAACAATGAAAGATTTACCAAAGAGATTACCAGATGGTATTCCATTAATGGATCCAGTTGAAAGTATGAAAATTACTGATAATGATTTCAAATTATTATTAAGAAAGGTTGAAGTATTGGAATCCAAGTTACTCAGTAATCCATTACACGGATCAGCAAGATTGGCTGATTTATATGAAAAATACACTGAAAAAGTCAATATAGAAACTAAAACTAAAGAATTAAAGGAGAAGATTTTAGAAGCCCAAGCTGTTATACAATTGGATGATTTAAGACACCGTAAGAGAGTATTAAGAAGGTTAGGGTTCACTACTCAAAATGACATCATTGAATTGAAAGGTAGAGTTGCATGTGAAATTAGCACTGGTGATGAACTTTTATTAACTGAACTTATTTTCAATGGTAACTTCAATGATTTGACTTCAGAGCAATGTGCAGCATTATTATCTTGTTTCGTTTTCCAGGAAAGAGCCAAAGAAGTTCCTAGATTGAGGCCTGAGTTGGCTGAGCCTTTAAAATCTATGCAAGATATGGCTAGTAAGGTTGCGAAAATCTCCAAAGAATGTAAGATTGAAATGGTAGAGAAAGAATACGTCGAGTCTTTCAGACCAGAATTAATGGAGGTTACTTATGCTTGGTGTAAGAATGCTTCTTTCACTCAAATCTGTAAGATGACTGATGTCTACGAAGGTTCATTAATTAGAATGTTTAAGAGATTAGAAGAGATGTTAAGACAAATGGTGCAAGCTGCCAAGACTATCGGAAATTCTGAATTGGAAACAAAAATGGAAAAGGCCATGGAGATGGTTCATAGAGATATTGTTTCTGCAGGTTCGTTATATCTTTAATTACTTTTGTATCTTTGTATAATTCTTGTATACTAGCAAATGATCTTTATTCGCACATAATTTTTGAATGATCTAAAATTTAATATTAGTTACTATTTTTAAAATTTGTTGTAAATGCCAATTGCCAATCAAAATAAGAGGAAATTGTCAAGTTTTGAGGTGGAACTTATCTATGCAAAATCTAAGGTATGTCTTCATCCTTCAAAGGCAAAAAAAGATAATATCCCTGGGTTTCTCATTTTGATAAGAGGTGCAAATTGCACTAATAAGGATATAGTTCTTGCATTTATTCCAGAATCTAGATTGACTTCCCAAGAGTTGAAGATATATGAGAAAGTTGACTTAGAATGCGCATCAAGAGACAAGTCTCTGTATGATTCAGCTTCCGAAAAGACTTATGAGATCATCTCCAAGCCGTCTTTCTCCCTGTTATCGGGGTATTCGTTTGGAGTCCCACTTTCTTACGTTTACTCTATTCAGTTAAGAACACCATCTTCTGGGTTCTGGCATGGTTCTATAATTATCCATGCAAAAGATGGCGAAAAATTCCCTATTTTGTTCTTTCATGACGACGAGAGCCCCTCTACTAAGGCTAGACAGAAAATTAGAAACCTGCAATTTGAAACGTTTAATGAGGATGGTGAGCTCTATTGGGGAGGTAACGATTTTTTGAGCGAATTAGAGTCACTTGTGCATTTGGAAAGATCAACAATTGAAAGATCTGTGTACTTGGTCAATCCTGATTCTACTGACTTAAGACAATTCTCACCTTTTGTTACAGATCAAAGTAAAAAAAAGTTACAGAATAAAGAAGAACCATTCAAAGTTCCAAATTTTAATAAAATGTTTGCAAATGCCAAGTGGAAGGTACTTGAAACAGTTGCTACAATATCAGCTAGAACAAAAAATCAAGTTGTGGATCTTGTTACTGAACATGCGCCTGATACTGTAAAGAATGCTATGAAAAACCCTGAATTTCAAAAGGTTGACGAAGAATTCGATAGCTTACACATATATCTTGCAAAATGGGCCCAAAAAGTAAAAGATGAAGCTGAGAAGAGTAGAAGTCAATATATACTTCATGACGATGTTTACGAAAGAATTAATAATGAGCTTGGGTCGACTGAATTACTTACGGAAGAAGAAATCAACAAAGCTTCAAGGAGAAAGGAAATTTCTAAAGCGGAATGGGACACATTCTTCGATTATACGGGTAGATTGTCTATAACTGTTAATGAGGTCAAAGAAAGAATATTTCATGGTGGCCTAGAAAGCTCAATTAGAAAGGAGGCCTGGTTATTTCTACTAGAAGTTTACCCCTGGGACTCGTCGTCTGAAGAAAGAAAATTGTTAAAGGAAAGTTATATTACAAGTTATGCTGAATTCAAAATGCGTTGGCTTAATGATGACCACAAGAGACATACATCCTTCTGGAAGGATCAAAAACACAGAATCGAGAAAGATGTTGCTAGGACGGATCGAAATCTTGATTTATTTAAAAATAATAAGAAGAAAGGAAGTGTAAGTGGCGATACTGAAGGTAGTAGAAGTTCCTCTCCTGAAACTCCTGATGAGGATGAAGAATCAGATGGCGATTTTGATGTTTCAAATATAAACAACCCTCATTTATTTGCCTTGAGAGAAATATTACTCACCTATAACGAATATAATGTTAATTTGGGTTATATTCAAGGTATGACGGATTTATTATCGCCTTTATATGTGGTATTACAAGACGAACAGTTAACTTTTTGGGCATTTGTTAATTTTATGAATAGGATGGAGAGAAATTTTGTTAGGGATCAATCAGGAATGAAGCAGCAGATGAGTACTTTGAATAAACTAGTCCAATTTATGCTACCAAATATGTATAAACATTTAGAAAAATGTGAATCCATTGACCTATTCTTCTTTTTTAGAATGCTACTCGTTTGGTATAAACGAGAACTTCCTTGGGATGATGTTCTTAGACTCTGGGAGATACTATGGACGGATTATTATTCCAGTCAATATCACCTTTTCATTGCGTTATCCATCTTGAGTGACAACGAAAGAATTGTAATTCAAAATCTTAAGAGATTTGATGAAGTTTTGAAGTATTTTAATGACCTTTCTTTGAAGCTCAATCTAGATCTTATACTAATTAGAAGTGAACTACTTTTCTTGAAGTTTAAGAGGATGATTGACATAATTGATAGAGAAAACTCTATTCTGAGAAGCAAAAATACCAATTCTACGGAGTCAACAGGATTAGTTGCAATTGGTAATGACGTTAGAGGTTTATTAAGTAAAAAGATAGTGATTCAAAAAGAAGTTAAAAGACCAGAAGGTGCTGGTGGAGGTTGATGAGATTGTGTTTTATTATATAGGGAACGTTTTGGATTAATATACAGGATCAATAAATTATCTATCAAACTACGTAGCGTGCAGGACTATTATTTATTATAACCACTTTATTTAATTTTTTTCTTCTTTCTAATCATTCCAATTCCACTTAATCATGAATGAGTCAACCCGATTACTCAGCAAGAAGGGTAGGCGACCAAATTTAGAGGACCAATACAATCAAAGTGAAGATCTTACTTTTAGCCCTTTTGCAAAAGCTGCTTTCTGTGTCTTTGCGATAATATTTTGCCCTTTAACATTATACTTTCTAATTTTTTATTTGCCCAATAAGTACGTCCCAGATGCTGTAGACATTGGGAGTATTCAGAAGGTTTCAATTTTGAATATGAGTTATGTACCATTGAGTAAAGAAAGATCTGAAGAATTAGGATTATATGAAAACCTAGCCATTGAACCGAACGTTCTGGGGGCTTCCTTTGAAGTAGACATGGACATTGGTGAAAAAAACGAAGAATTAGACTCTAAAATTAAGAAAGAACGATTAATCATGATAGGTGATATACACGCTCATCTCAATAAATTTAAGCAACTTTTGGGCAAAATTAAGTACAACCCTGAGACAGACTACGTGGTTATGCTTGGTGATTTTATATCCAAGGGACCAGATTCTTTGGAGCTTCTTGATTTTGCAATCAGCAATGATTTTGATTGTATTTTAGGCAACCATGAGTATTCTATCCTTCAATATTATGCTTTGTATCATAGATTAAGTTCCCCGGTTTTCGGTTCTAGCAACACTTCCGATATTGTCTATAACCGAAAATTAGACGTTGATCCAGAATTTTTGATAGCAAAAAAGATGTTACCGGAGCATATTATGTTTCTTAATAAGTGTTCAGTAATGAAGAAATTAGGTAAAGTACCAATTCATAGTTGGACCAAAAAAAACAAAAAGACGACGTTGACAGATGGTGTGGCTGTACATGCAGGTATTCGATGGGACTTGGCATTAGAAGATCAGGATCCAATGGATAATTTACAAATGAGAGCTTATATTGGTCCTTATTATAATGAAACCTCTGACGATGATTCTGTAAATGATGCTGTTACTTGGTCAAAAATTTATAACCAGAAACAAAAGATGAAAGAAAATAACGAGGATACATTAGCTGTATACTATGGGCATTACGCTAAAAAAGGATTAACTCTAAAAAAGTTTTCTAAAGGGTTAGATAGCGGTTGTGACGCAGGAAATTACTTATCAGCTATTATTATTTGGAATGAAATTAAGGAAGACAAGAAAGGTAAGCAGATTGTACATTATAAGGAAAAGGTGGCCCAAGTTAATTGTAATTATGAAAGTAGTTAAGTGGTTTAATATTAATAAATTCCTTGGAGGTTTATAGAAAATATTTAATATCCAATAAATATAAATTGATAAATTCTTCCATCGACTTGAAATTGATAGTGTCTCTAAGAAGAGACTATTTCAGCCTAAGCTAAAACACTATTTAGTAGCTTAAGGTCTAATTCGTTATCGCAATTCAGCAGACAAATCATTCCACCACCTTTAACCTCAAAAAAAGAAAAGTTAATTTAGTTTTCTCACATAATGTAATGATGGCAAGCGATTTTCCTATACAGAGATATTGTAGTTAGTGTTCAATAATATATATAGACTCAGAATAGGAACGTTTTTTTAAATCAGAGATACAAAAAATGCTAAGCTAACTTTTGCATCGTATTTTTATGAATAAGAATTATCCGATATAGTGTAACGGCTAGCACGGTTCGCTTTCACCGAGCAGACCCGGGTTCGACTCCCGGTATCGGAATAATATTTTTTTTAAATATTATCAAGTTAAACGAAAAATATAAGTTTAGTGTACCATGTTTTAAAATGATATCTTTTATTTAAAATTTTAATTACAGCTCAGTTGATTTTTTTTATAAAAAGCATATTTTCACAAGCAAAAAAAGTTATTCCGATACCGGGAGTCGAACCCGGGTCTGCTCGGTGAAAGCGAACCGTGCTAGCCGTTACACTATATCGGATAATCTTTTCTTTTATATTTAGCGTATAGATAAGCGTATGCTCTTAACATGAATTTAGTGAAGAAAGATATTGGGTGGAATTCATTGTAACATTATAAGAGTATTACAATCAAGTAACAATTAAATAGAATTTATTTATTATATAACTCTTGAATTATATTCTAGATAAGAGTTACGTTAATAAAATTTGGTCAGAATGCCAGAAAAAGTAGCATTGGTAGTTATAGATTTGCAAGAAGACTTCTTACCTCAAGATGGCTCATTAGCAGTACCAGAAGGAAGACAAATAATCCCACAAATAGAACAATTGCTAGATGGGGAAAGTTTTCCATGGACTACTGTAATTGCTACACAGGATTGGCATCCCAAAGATCATTGCTCTTTTGCCTCCCAACATGGGGTACCTCCATTTACTGAGTTAGAATTTAAACATCCGTTAGGAAAGATCGACGAAAAGTCTTTAAAAGTAGAAACACAGAGACAGATTGTTTGGCCAGATCATTGCGTCCAAAATACGTTTGGTTCAAGTATAAATGAAGCTTTTTTAAAACGATTCGGTGAATTAAATATTCCTAAAAAGGTAGTCAAAAAAGGCTATTTACAAGATAGAGAATACTACTCATGCTTTAAAGATACTTGGAAGATACATAAGACGGAAATGGAAGATTATCTCCGAGAATTAAATATAACTGTTGTTGTTTTTGTAGGATTGGCATATGATTTCTGTGTGCTAAACTCTGCAATAGATTGCCTGTTGGCTGGATTCGAAACCTATGTTGTGAGTGATTGTTGTAAAAGTGTTTATATTGAAAAGATTGAAGAAGTAAATCTTCAATATGCAAAATTTGGAATAAAAATTATTCCATCTTCATCAGTGCCCGATGTCTTTTAATTAGCTCAGTATTCCTAGTTTCATAATTAACTCCTTCCTCTTTTTCTCAATAACCCATTTCGAAACTTCTTCAGACGTAGGTATATTCTTAATGTTTGCGAGAGAGAACCCAGTCTCATTGTCATTTTCATTATCATCATACCCATCATCAGCAGCGATAAATTCTTGCTTCTTTTTCCTTTCAAAGATTATTAAATCATCGCCATCATCATCATATCCAATGCAATCAGTATCTTCTTCTACTGGTACAACATCTTCTTGGAAAGCCTGGTTCATTTGTTTAATAGTTGAATTCCTTGAAGCATCTATCTCCATGTTGACATTAGCTGACTCGTCGTAAAATCCATAATAGCTTGCATCTATTCTCCGAAGACGATCCTGTATTATTCTTTTTTCCTCTTGTGCTTGTGTTAATTGTTCTTTCTTCGAATCCTTCTCTTTCTTTTGGGATGTCAATAGTTCCTTCACATCTGGAAGCTCTTTTGCACGGCCAAAATATCTATATCCATTTAAGAATACTCCTGCTTCATTAGATACTTTTCCTATGCTACTAAATCCTTTGCCGTAATTTATATAATCATTTCCTCCTAAATCTTTAATATGATATTCCCAAGCTCTTTTCTCTCTGAAGAGTTTATTCAAAGTATCATTCAATTCCCGTATTTGACTATCTCCTAGCGATGGATCTTGAATTCTAGTGAGTCTGGTTGATATTTCTCCCAACACCACTGATCTCCATTTTTCTGCTTGTGGTAATGAAGTTACTGATTGAACATACTTTGGCCTATCGGAGGGATTACTTTCTAACACGCCAGCCTCTTTATTCTTAAACGCCAAAAATCGATTTAGTGATGATTGTGCCTTTTCTGTATTCCTTGACATCTATATATCCTCAATTGTTACTCAGCGTTAAATATTGTTTTTTGGTTGTAAGATGAGCACTCAAATATTTTGCCCTACAAATCTCTAGAAAAACAACGCTAGTTCTACTACATATATCCACAAATATATATATATACATTATACAAGATATTTTCTAAAAATGCGATATTATTTACTTTACATTCCACGGAAAGCATTCTTTGAAGCTCTTCTACGACCCTCAAATCTTTGTTTTGTTCTTCCACTATTAGGCTTTTTATGGTTCTCTTCATTATCATCCTCATTATCAGCAGCATTGAATTTGACTTGCTTCTTTTCCTTCTTTGGAACGAAAGTAAGCTCAGCTTCACCCCTAGCATGACGACGGAGTCTGGAGTTATTATAGTCCGTATTATCCTTCTGGATTTTATTATTTCTTTTAAGTTGAGTACCAAATGACTCCGAGGCTTTGTGTTTGGGCCCTTCTTCTGTCATAGCCTTCATTTCGTTCATAAACCTATTGGCTTCTTCTTGTGCTTGTTGTTTCCTACGTAATCTCTCCATTTCCTTCTTAACCTTCTCTTTCTTCTCCTCAGCCGCTTCTGGATCCTCCTCTTCCTCATCATCAGAAGATTCCTCAGAAGACTCGTTTTCAGAGCCATTAGCATTCATTCTGTCTTCATCAGACTCTTCTGCTGCGGTCAAAGCACGAGGTTGAGATGAAGTAACATCCTTCGTGGATTTAACAGGATTAAGTTGCTTATATTCGTGGGATTCTTCATCAATGGCGAATTCAGGGTTTTCGAATAATTCCTTGAAACGATCATCATTGACAACATCTTCAGTTGTATTAGATCCTTCCTTTGATTGTAATTTATTAGCCAATTCCCTATTAACCTTGACTTTAGTGTTGTTAATAGCACCGGTACTTCTGATTCTGGATTCTCTTTCTTTCTCAATTCTCTTTCTGATTTCTCTTTCTCTTTGATCTTTGTAAGAATTAGGATTAGCAATCAAGTTAACCTTGTCATATAATTCAGAATCAATGAAGAAACCATGCATATAAGAACGCAATACCTTCGAACCTATTAAATGAGATAAGTTTAATTTGGCAACGTCGTCCCTTGTAATGAATCTGTAATTAGAGTAGACACTATCAGATGGTTTTTCTTCCAATTCTTCAGTAATATTATCTAAGAATGAACACCATTTTGGAGCTGGTCCTAGATTTGGAATATAGAAAGTATGCATTGGTATACCTTCATTTGCCATCAAAAACATACCGGAATCTTTTACGTACTCAACATCATTAATGTCCACACTTGGTTCCATAGATGCAAATGGTTTACCATTATTTCTATCCCAGATTTTAGCAATTCTTTTATCAGATGTTAAAATCTTGTCAGTGTCTGAGCTATTTTCATCTATCCAAACAATCTTCTTGATATCAAATCCATATCCTTGATCTTTAACTATAGAAGGTAAAGACGTTCTTAAATCATAAAGTAGGGTCCTTCCGTCAGAAGTACCACATGCAAAATTTAAACCATCATTTCTAAATGCTGTAGCCGTTATTTGAACAGATTCATTCAACTGATCAGAAACAAATAACTTAGCTGCTCTTTGCCTACTTCTAGGATCCCAAAACTCTACGGTACCATCTTCTAATCCCGCAGTTATTAAACCATGAACAGGATTTATATCAACAGAGTTAACACCCTGGGCAGTGTCAAGGACATATGGGTTTAAAAACCTACCCTGCTCCAAATTTAATCTATACAATTCATTTCCCGATGCACCAACGATCAAGTCACAATTACTAGGATTATAAGTAAGACTTCTTCCAAATTTCGGAATTCTTGTTCTATAATGAATACCACCCTTAGTTTGAAATTCGATGGATCTATCGTTCTGTAAGTGAACTGACTTAGTCCAATCATTAGACATGAACAAGAAATCAACATTCTCACAGTCAGTATGTCTTTCAAACTTTAATGCCAAATTAGCAAAATCATAAACATGTATTTGAGGCTTATATGTTCCCGTGGCCATTGAAAATTGACCATCAGGAGAAACCTTAATTTTATTAGATGCTTCACTAAACTCAAAATCTTGAATTAACTCTATACGATTTTGATAGTCCATATCATTTTTTAAAGCCTTTTTTCTCTTCTTAGCAATCCAATCTGGTAACGAACGAGAAACATTTGTACCAGCTACTTGATATACTGAAACATTTCCAGCACTAGTAGATTTTAATACCATATTTGTTTAAAGTATATAGAAGATTATATCTATTCTACTTAACTAGTTCAATCTAGTTCAATGTGATGAGCTGAAAAAAAATTAAATCATATATCCTGCATATAAACTAAGTTTTATCAATATGCGTACTATGGTGTCTAGCACCGTATTGATTATTTGTTACTCGTAAAGGGGTGGAATTATTACCCATGTAATTCTTTGTATTTGAACTATTACCAAATCTTTCTTGATCCACCATCGACTGATAACTATTGTTAGTAACTGTACTACTTTCGAAATCTGGATATAGAAAGCTATAGTCCTCTAGCGAAATCTCTTCGAACGAGCTAGTTAAAGTGGGTAATGAATTGAAAGAAGACACCAGTAGATCAAAATTATCGTCAGTTTTAATAAAAGTTGTTATGAAGTATTCTAATCCACTTTTTACTAATGGCTCCTCCATCCCCGTTGTGCCATTGCTTACTAAAAACTTGAATAAACCGCCAAAAATAGGCACATTGGCAAGACTGTAAAAACATATGTCGTTAGAGAAGTTAATCAAATTGATCCACATCATGCTATTCACAACGATAGGGTGGCCGATCTTGATTAAACCTTGGATTATTCTGTAGATGATATTTTTAGCGAATTCAGTTGCTAATGTTTCATTAGGATACTTGTTAATAAACATCAAGGTAGTAAATAAGGATGAAAATATAGCATCAGCAAATTTTGATAAAATTTTTTGAGCTAAAGATTTAGGTAAATCTATCATTGCAATAGAAAAAATCTCGAATTCATAACAATTATAGATCAAAACTAAGTTTCGCAACAAACTTTCAACCACCTTATTAAAATTTTCCTTATTGTTGGTGATTTTGCAATCATTCTGAAATACATCTTTCAATTTATCATTTCTAAATAAAGAATTGGATTTTGGTAATGGTGGCATTTTCAAATGGCTAAAGTGAGCAAAAACAAGATTAGGAACGTCACAATCGTCAAAAAGATTCATTAAGTTGAGAGATAATACTAAATTCAAATTAATAGCCATTGCAAGGGCTGAAATTTTTGAGTTTAGTATGTTAAAAGTAGAATAAAATTGGAATTTATCTGTGGAATAATCACCAATTTGACTGACTGACAATAAGGTATAATTTGCTAAATTACTAGAAGTCAAATAATTGATATTCACATTTTGGTCTATAGCTTCTAGTATAAACTTCAATGAGTTAACGACATTTTCCTTTCCATCAACATTCAGGATTCTTAATGGTAAGAGATATTCATTATCTATTTTTTGTAGAAGCTTTTCATTTGAACCTAAAATTGAATAATTGAGTAAAGCAAGACTTGAGATATGGTCTAAAATCCTGGAAATACAATTCCTTGTTGTTAACGTTAGACTATTATTAGATACCGAAGACTGTAAATTTTCTAGTAATGATTTATCTCGAGTAATTAATAAACAGAATAATTCTATATTAGGTTCAGAATCAAAGATCTTTAATATCTCTTCCAAAACCATAAATAGATTGCTGTTTTCAACTTTTGTAAACTGAGGTTTTTTTATATTCAAGCACCTTTTAAGATCATCTAACAAATTAGAATATGAAATGATATTACTAAAAAACAATCTCAAGAAATAAGTGTTATAGCTATAAGTCAAATTTAGTATCTTCGTTTCCATCATAACATCAGGCATTTTACTAAGAAGGTTTTGAATGTTCCACGATGATATTATACCAGTTGATGGTATCTCATTCTTCACATTAATAAATATATTAGATAATTCGCCAAAGTTATTAGCAGCATAACTATGGATGCTGCTTGCGAAAGTAGAATAGAAGTCATCATTACTCAAGAAGAACCACATAAAGGAAGCCAAAATCCCAACTAATACTTTCAAGTGCCTCTCATTATTCTGTTGCATAGCAATAGAAATTAGTTTAATAAGAGGACCAATTAAGTCAACTTTTTCTTCCGAAATTTTATGCCACTTGATGACTTCCAGTCTCCCTCTGATGATATTTGCTAAACTACTATATAGTTTAATCAAAATATCCATTTTCTGGTTTAATTTGTTTTCATCAATAGGATCATGAAGTTTAATCTTCGACAATTGATTACTTACTTTGATAATAGAGCTTGTAAGCAATTCAGCTTGCAGACTATCACTTTTTTGGACACTTTCATGTTGGCTGCAATTTGTATTGTTAACACCTGCTTGTGTATTGAGATTCATCATTTTCTTATTTGCGATATTACTTAACACCTAGTAATAACTATATATAATATATTATAGAATTCAAAGTGCCCTACGATCTAATTTATAGAGTGATCCTTAGAATAAAATGTGACGAGTAATTTTTACCACACGAGCTTAATTGAGAAATTTGAAACATATTTGCAACGAGCGAGACTTTTCCTTCGTAAATGATACGAGATACAATTTTTTCTATAAGAATTTAAGTGACAAGACCAGTTTCTTAAGGATATATTTTGAATATTGTACATACTTGAAGTTGCTTGCTTGGATGGATACCGAGGAATGAAATTAAATAAATGACTTACATGTTAGTACACAAAAATATTATGCAAGAGTAAATGCAACCAGTTTGATAGGAAAAGAAAGTCTAAAACCCCTTTACTGGATCCTTTTTCTAAACGCCTGGGGAAGTACCAGGTACATATTATTACATACTTATATTACTGAAGGAAAATTACGAGCCCCAGATTCTAGGCGCTTTGCCGCAGAATCTCATGTTGTTTTCTGTTAACAAGGGCTATGATAATGCAACGATAAGGAAAATTACCCACTTAACCTTAAGTTGCCTTAAGAAGCCGTATATGTTAATTACAAAGTTCGAGCTAGAGCCCAAATTCTAAGAAAATAGGTTAAAATATATGTGCCTACTATACAGAAACTTGCATAAATATGCGTAACTAAGACTTAACTGTGAGAAAACATACAGATGCTCAAAAAGAACTATTCTTCGGAATCCAGGGATCTTCTTATTAATAGATATAAATAAGGTGATAATCAAAATAAATTGTGCTTATGATTTTATCTTTATCACTCTTGCTATGAATTTTGAATACCGGTTAGACAAGGCTATGAATAGGCCCCAAAGTCATTTAAACTCGAATCACAGAAGGAATGATTCCATAGACTTTCTGGGGGGCAGAAATGGTTCGGATGTTACTAAATTCAGCCTCAATACAAATACCTTAAGCTCTCCAACCAATTCTTTATTCAGTCAATACACTTGTTCGACAGATCCGAACAATGCAATAGATTTGAATATAATTACGAGAGAATTGAATTTATGTCGAAGGAGATTCAGTGTGCCATTAGATAAAGCACTGAAAAGAAATGAAAAATTTACAAAACCAATTATAAATGATAGGGAATCAAGTAGCTTGGATGGGTCTTCTTATAAATATAACGACGGCCCTATATTGAGTAATCATGATATATTAAATGATTATGACCTCAAAGAAATTTTGCAATCAAAAAAAAATAAAGACACTTTCTATAATCAGCCAACCATTATCGATATGAATAGATATGAAAATCTAGAACTACCACCTACATCAGTAGATTTGCTTAACAAATATGGGAATAATTTTTCTAGGGGACATAGAAGATCTATTTCCAATTCCTTGAAGAACAAGTTTAGAAGCTTAAGGAGATACAAATCACATTAATAATAATAATCCTAATAACAATACTACTAATAATAATACTAATAATATAACGTTCTTTAATAATATATAATAATTAAAAATATTACTGAAATGAAAATATGAATTAGCTAATGATGGAGTTGAGGCTATCTAATTGCTTTAAAACAGCAGATTTTGCTGTACCACCTATAGCAGTTCTTCTTTCGACACTAACTTCAAAGTTAAATACATCCTTTACATCATCTTCAAATCTTGCGTCGATATTTTTGAATTGATCCAAGGTCAATTGGTCAATACCCGACAACTTCAATTCTTCAGCAGCTCTGACACATTCACCAGAAATATGATGAGTTTCTCTGAAAGGAACACCCTTTCTAACTAAATAGTCAGCTAAGTCAGTAGCTAACATATCCATAGTTAATGCACCTTCCATCTTTTCTTTACGAATACTTAAAGTAGAAATAACACCTGTAGCTATTAATATAGAGTGTTCAACAGTAGTCAATGCATCAAATAATGGCTCTTTGTCTTCTTGCATATCCTTATTGTAAGTAGATGGGATGGACTTAAGGGACATCAAGAAACCAGATAAAGAACCAAAAACACGACCAGATTTACCTCTTAATAATTCTAAAGAATCTGGGTTCTTCTTTTGAGGCATTAAAGATGAACCAGTGGAGTATGCGTCAGCAAGTTGGATGAAACCAAATTCAGCAGTGGAATAAATAATTAAGTCCTCTGAGAAACGGGAAATGTGATTCATGAACAAAGTTGACCAGAATAAAGTTTCAACAACGAAGTCACGGTCACTTACGGCAGTAAGAGAATTACCAATTGGAGATGAAAAACCTAAACCAGAAGACAAGAAATCTCTGTCAATGCCATATGGGTGTCCAGCTAAAGCACCTGCTCCTAATGGACATTGGTTGACTCTTTCTAATATTTGCTTCAATCTCTTATAATCTTCAGTGAAATAGGTAGCATAAGATGAGAGCCAGTGAGACCACCTAATTGGTTGTGCTCTTTGTAAATGAGTGTAACCTGGCATTAAGACATCAATTTCCTTAGCTGCTCTGTCAGTAATAGACTTAATGAAATTACTCAAGAATGATAACAATTGAGTTAAGTTTTCACGGACATATATTCTCATATCAGTAGCAACTTGATCATTTCTTGATCTACCTGTGTGCACTTTACCTGCAATTCCCTTGCCGATTATTTCTCCTAACCTTCTTTCGTTAGCAGTGTGAATATCTTCATCACCTACCTTTTCAACGAAAGTCCCATTTTCCCATTCTTTCTTAATAACCTCTAATCCCTTGTGTATAGCATCCAATTCTTCTTGTGTTAACAAACCAATTTTATTTAAACCAGCAGTGTAGACCTTAGTACCAGTCAAATCAGCTTCATACATTCTCTTATCATAAGGTAAGGAAGCATTATATAAGTCCATCAATGGGTCCGTGGCTCCTGTAAATCTACCACCCCATAATTTGTTTTCAGCTGGTTGTTCGGATGACATGGTATTTCTTTAGTATATGAATATTACTATTTGATTAAAAGAGAAGGAAATAAAGTGAAAAATATTCTTTTTTATACCGTCCAGTAGAGATTCGTCACCGCGCTTAGCAAATATTCTCCATTGCCTAATTGGGATGATTATGTAATGTGACTCATTTTTCATCTATTGAAAGGCTATCAAACTGAATAATACAAAATGTTGGACTACGTTTGTTCAATATAGATTCAAACTTCTCACGAGGACTTACCTTACATACTTCAGGGACTAGCAATCGAGTTTTAAATCAAGTTTGCTCCATTAAAAGAGATTTGCTACCTCATATATAAGTATATTTCGTTAGGAAATGATATAACATGCATTAATTAAGTACCCTTTATATAATTTATACAAATTTGTTCCAGAGTTAATTCATGGCTTACATCTTCCAGTGAATCTTGGGTATAATGAACAATCTCTAACTGTAAATCTGTCACATAACCAAGCTAAAATTCTTTCGGTACCTAAACCATAACCACCATGTGGACAAGTACCGTACTTTCTTTGATCGGTGAACCAGTAGTATGTGTCAATATCTAAACCTTCTCTAGTCATGGATTCAATCAATTCGTCATAGTCTTCCATTCTCATAGAACCACCGGTAATTTCACCAACATTTGGCATCAATACATCAACAGATTCAGTAACTCTTGGATCATCAACACATCTCTTCATGTAAAAGGATTTGATTTCAACTGGGAAACGGATTAATAAGATAGGACGACCAATAGTGTCAGTCATCTTACGTTCAGCGGCTTCAGCAATATCGTCACCGAATTTGAACTTTTCACCTTCTTCGTTTGGAATACCGTGTTCGTTCAACCAGTCTAAAGCATGGATATATTCCATTCTTAAGAAAGGCATTTCAGGAGCCTTGAAGTTAGGGTTTAATTGTTTAATTAATTCGCTAGCGACTGGATCTTCAAGAACATATTTAATGGTAGTGGTGATAAGACGTTCTAAGTGGCATAATAAGTCATCGAAGTTGATAAATGCTAATTCTGATTCAATATGGGTATATTCAGATAAATGTCTTCTTGTGTGTGATTTTTCAGCACGGAAAGATTCTTGGACACAGTAAACATCACCTAAAGCTGGTAAACATGTTTCCAAGTATAATTGAGAAGATTGGGTCAAGAAAGCTTCTTCACCATAGTAACCCATTTTGAATAAGGTGGAACCACCTTCAACTTGAGTTTGAACCATACATGGGGTAGTGACTTCGGTAAGACCCTCCTCTGCAAAGAATCTTCTGATAGCACCCATGAAAATAGCTCTAACCCTCATAACAGAA
Organism: Schwanniomyces polymorphus var. africanus; assembly: GCA_030563145.1. Taxonomy (NCBI): domain Eukaryota; kingdom Fungi; phylum Ascomycota; class Pichiomycetes; order Serinales; family Debaryomycetaceae; genus Schwanniomyces; species Schwanniomyces polymorphus. The sequence goes on from JAKUBG010000001.1 coordinate 900,742, forward strand.
GAAAGACTTTCACCTCTTAAAGTAAGGTGACGTTGGTCTAATAATAATGATGGATCGGCATTTTCTTGAACTTTGTTACTGAAGGATTCTTCACCCTTTGGAGCTAAGCCAACAACTTCGTAATAGTCAGCAATTAATTCAACACCACCTGGAGCGGACTTTCCTTCTGGTAATTTCTTGATAACACCCTTGACAATAACAGTAGATTCTAAGGTTAACTCTTGGGTAGCACGACATTTAGCCAAATCTCCAGTCAAGACAGTTTGTATGTAGCCAGTACCGTCTCTAACAGTTATAAAAGCTAATCCTTTTTGTAATCTCAAACGGTGAACCCAACCTTGGACCAAAACTCTGGAATCAATGTTTTCTTGAATTGACTTTAATTTGATCTTCTCAGCAGCTGGTAAGCTCTTATCTTCTTCAATAGTGATCAAGTCTAATTCAGCTAATTTTTGAGCAGCTTCTGCTTCTCTCTTCTTTTCTTGTTCTTCTAACTTGGCTTTCTTCTCTTCCTTCTTCTTTAAACCCTCAGCACCCTTCTTAGCCTTCTTTAATGCAGAGGCACTGATGTCTGAATAACCAGCTACCTTGGTTTCTTCGTCTTCTTTATAGATGAGAACTTTAGCATCTGGCTTCACAAATAATGCAAAAGCAGCACTTTGAAATGGTTGCTGTTCGCTACCTATTATTTCAGGCTTATCGACACCTGTCTTTTCGTTGACATAAACTTCAGACATGGTTTAATTGATTTATATAAGATTATCCTGTCTTTATCCAAACTTTCTATGAGTAATAAAATAATTTTTCGACTCACCAAGTATGGTATTTACGCAGGCTTACGTAAATATGGATACGTAAATTTTGACGCCCAAGAAAATTATCATCTCAAGATAGAGGTAGTGGTACTATATCAACATCAAAGTATTATGGCATTAGAACAGTCACTAGCTGCTTTATCATTATCATTAGCTTCTTCTGAGGCCGCAGTTCCAGTTAAGTCTTTGGTCTTCAAGCCAAAGACTGCTAAGACTGCCACCCCAGTTCCTGTTATCGTCATTGCCTTACAAACAACCCAAACTCCATCTGGCTTGATTGCCTCTGCAGCTGGTGTTAAAGAACCAAGATTAGCAAAGGATGAACTTGTTCAAGAATTTTTTTCCGTTGGTGCTAAGGAATTCTCTGTAGCTAGCTTAAACAAGGATTTAGCTGGTAAGATCAAGATTTTATTAGATGAAAAGATTGCAAAAGCTGGCGAAGACGTCGTATTAGAATTATCTACCGAATCCTCTAAGGCCTCTATCTCTGCTTCTACTTTGAATGCATTCTTAAAGAGCACTGAAATCGAAATCACCGAAGTAGACTTCTCAGCTGAACCAGTCAAGCCTGCTGCTGCTCCAGCTCAATCAAAGAAAGACGCTTTAAAGAAAGAAAAAGCTGCTGCAAAGTTAGATGATGCTAAGTTAATTGGTATCACCGTTGATAAGACTAAGGATTTCTCTTCATGGTACTCTCAAGTTGTCACTAAGGGTGAAATGTTAGATTACTATGATGTGTCTGGTTGTTATATCTTAAGACCAAACTCATACGCTGTTTGGGAAACTATTCAAGATTGGTTTAATGTTAGAATTAAAAAGATGGGTGTTCAAAACTCTTATTTCCCAATGTTTGTTTCTTCTAGAGTTTTAGAGAAGGAAAAGGATCATATTGAAGGTTTCGCTCCAGAAGTTGCTTGGGTTACTCGTGCTGGTAACTCTGAATTAGATGAACATATTGCTATTAGACCAACATCTGAAACTGTCATGTACCCATACTACTCCAAATGGATCAGATCCCACAGAGACTTGCCATTAAAGTTAAACCAATGGAATTCTGTCGTCAGATGGGAATTCAAGCATCCACAGCCATTCTTGAGAACTCGTGAATTCTTATGGCAAGAAGGTCACACTGCTCATTTAACTAAGGAGTCTGCTGCTGAAGAAGTCGATCAAATCTTAGACTTGTACGCTGGTATTTACGAAGAATTGTTAGCCGTTCCAGTTGTCAAGGGTAGAAAAACTGAAAACGAAAAATTCGCCGGTGGTGACTACACCACTACTGTTGAAGGTTTCATTGGTGCTACCGGTAGAGGTATTCAAGGTGCCACTTCTCATCACTTAGGTACTAATTTCTCCAAGATGTTCAACATTTCCGTTGAAAATCCAGATGGTGCTGATAAGCCAAGAGTTTTCGCTCAACAAAACTCATGGGGTTTATCTACTCGTGTTATCGGTGTTATGGTCATGACCCACTCTGATAATAAGGGTTTGGTCTTACCTCCAAGAGTAGCTCAAACTCAAGCTGTTGTTATTCCTGTTGGTTTAACTGGTAAGACCTCAGAAGAAGAAAGAAAGAAGATTAATGATGGTGCTGCTGACATCGAGAAGAGATTAAAGGAATCTGGCACTAGAGCTGTCGGTGATTATAGAGACAACTATAACCCAGGTTGGAAATTCTCTGACTGGGAATTAAAGGGTGTCCCAATTCGTTTAGAATTTGGTCCTAAGGATTTAGCTCAAGAACAAGTTACTGTCGTTAGACGTGACGACTCATCTAAGTACACTGTTAAGTTAAGCGAGTTAGAAAAGAGAGTCGCCGAAATCTTAGAAGAAATGCAAGTTGGATTATTAGAAAGAGCCCGTAAGGACTTCGATGCTCACCGTGTTCAAGTTGATGAATGGAAGGACTTCGTTCCAACTTTGAATGCTAAGAATGTTATTCTTTCTCCATGGTGTGGTGATGCTGACTGTGAAGATGACATTAAGGATTCTTCTGCTAAGAAGGATGACGGTGAAGATGAAGAAGTTGATGAAAAGGCACCATCTATGGGTGCTAAATCCTTGTGTATCCCTAAAGAACAACCAGAATTGAAGCCAAACCAAAAATGTGTTAAGTGTGACAGACCAGCTATTACTTACTGTATGTTTGGTAGATCTTATTAAGCTTCTTATATTCAGTGTACATATTATTAAAGTATAGGAGACCACAGATGTAATTAAATATATTAATGACGTAATTCAATAGTAAGAATTCCAGAACGGAGACTTATCATTACTACTAACTTCAAACTCTTTCACAATAGCACTATTGTTATTATCCAAATCCAAGTAGTAGACTGAGTCCAATTCTAATTCTTTTACATAGTCCCATACTTTGTGGTAATTAAGTCCAACTTGCTTTGTACCATGACTATCGTCAGAGAGACAGAATTTACCACCAAGTTCTTTTATAGTAAGAGCGAAATCCTTTTGCGGATATGGTGTTTTCCATCCTTTTCTGATTGCAGAAGAATTGAGCTCAAATAAACCTCCATACGAATTAACTTTCTCTATATTCTCAATTACAAGCTCCCATACTTCTGGCCAATCTTCCTTTAAGTCTATTTCGGTTATGTGTTTCTTTGTAGTGGGATCTATTTCGTCTAAAGACTGGAATAACCTGATTAAGTCAAAATGGCCAATAACATTAGGCTGGATTTCATTTATCACCTTCTTCTGAAGTTCGAAGTAATCTCTATATAAAGCCCTGGTAGTATTGTTAGAAGTTTTGCTACGAGCTTGCAACCATAATTCTGCTGAAAAATCTATTGGAATGCCATGAACATGATGAACAGATCCGACACACATATTAATTATTGGATTTTCCTTAAGTAATTGTTTAGCATAAGCTATATGTAACTCTTCTACTCCTTCTACTTCAAATCCAATCAAAAGGATAATATCTCCTTTCAGTCTGTGTTCTTGCTGAAGTTTGTAAGCATGTACCAAGTACTTTTTAAACACTTCAATGAGGTCTTCAAACGTATAATTTTTCTCTATTTCTTCTGGATATAAATACTTATTATTCAATCTAGGCATGTGTTCAGTTAAGCAAAAATGAGTAAAGCCCTTCTCAATGGCGCAATTTACTACTGAACCTAATGAATCAACTGCGTGTGATACATAATCACCACTGTGACTATGATGAGAATGCATAGCTGGTAATTTTATAAGGCAATTGCTTTCTATGTTTAAAGATTGATTAAAAGGGAAATTTTGATATCAGTTATGTATGCCGGAACACTCTTGAAAAATTTGGAAATTAGATAGTAGTTTTCTTAATTATTTGCAATGATCATACTAAAGTCCCTACAACGGGATTCGTTAGCCAAGTCGTTGTATATAAAGGCATTTAACAGGCATAGTGTATGTTTTTACTCAAATCTTGTTCCTACAATTAAAGATTTGTTTCTCAATCCCCCAAATGTCAATAGTTCAATCTCAACCCAGGGCCATATAAAGTCCATCAGACAGTTTAAAAAAGTTGGCTTTGTTGACTTAAGTGATGGTAGTATATATAAAAACTTAAGTATAGTGTTACAGGAGCCAGAGAAGGTTCTCTCTGAATTACAATTAAAGGTAGGACAAAGTGTATCCGTTAAAGGTACTTGGATAGAATCAAAGGGAAATCAGAACTTCGAATTAGTATATAATCCCTCTGAAGCAGAACACAAATTTGAAGTTATTGGAGATGTGGTGGAACTGTATCCTATTCAAAAAAAGAACCAAACATATCAGTTTTTGAGGAGCTTGCCTGTTTTGAGACATAGGACTTCGACTTTAGCATCGATTTTACGTTTAAGATCATTTGTAGAGTCCAGAGTAATGGAATTTTTCAATAAAAATGGTTTTATAAAAGTTTCTCCCCCAATTATTACTAGTTCGGATTGTGAAGGTGGAGGAGAACAATTCAAAGTGGAGTCTATGCATAAACCGTCCATCGTGGATGGAAAAACGAAAGAGCACCAATTCTTCGGAAAGCCTGCGTATTTGACAGTTTCCAGTCAACTTCATTTGGAAGTCTTGTGTCAATCACTTAATAGAGTTTGGACTTTGTCACCTTGTTTTAGGGCTGAAGATTCTAATACAAATCGTCATTTAAGCGAATTTTGGATGTTAGAAGCAGAAATCGCATATGTTGAAGATGTGGCCCAATTAACCAAGTTTTCTGAACAAATGATAAGGAGTGTAGTTAGCGATTTACAATCCACTAAAGATTTGGTTGGTGCAGGAAATTCCACTGACGTACTAGGTTCCAGATTTAATAAGCAAGAGATTGAAAAAATGCAACAAAGATGGGACAGTTTACTAACTGATAAAGAATGGCCTACTATCACATATACAGAAGCTTTGAAAATTCTCAACTCCTCGATGAAGAAAACTTCTCTTAAATGGGGTGACTCTATCCAGACTGAACACGAAAAATGGCTTGCAGGAACTTATTTTAGTTCACCAGTATTTATCACTGATTATCCTATGTCCCAGAAGCCGTTTTATATGCCAAAATCCAAGGACTTTAATCCAGATTTTCCTACTGTGGCATGTTATGATTTAATTGTTCCAGAGATAGGAGAATTGATAGGAGGCTCTGTAAGAGAGCATCGCTATGATGCACTCATAGACGCAATGAAACTTAGAAACATGAATATAGACGAAATGGAGTGGTATTTGTCCACTAGACTTAACGGTTCAATACCTCATGGGGGCTTTGGAATGGGCTACGAGAGATTAATTTGCTACTTAGGAGCAATGGATAACTTGAAGGATATCATACCATTTCCAAGAGTCCCAGACTCTTGTGCCTGCTAATTGTAAATAGATTAATTAGAACACCCAAAGATAGAAGAGTACATAGTAAAAATCTCGGATGAATAATATGTTACATAATCATCGCTTGCCATTAAAAAAATTTCGAGTTCGAGTACGTCAGATTCACTAAGTTTAGTTTAATCTTAGAGTACTCTTAAATTATATTTGTATTTTAGATAATAGGAAAATTAGAAATAATGGATACTTTAAACGTTAAGGAACAACAAGAATTTCAACAAATTGTTGAACAAAAGCAAATGAAGGATTTCATGAGATTATACTCCAACTTGGTCTCAAGATGTTTTGAAGATTGTGTCAACGATTTCACTTCTGCCAGTTTAACCTCCAAGGAAAACGGATGTATTCAAAAATGTTCTGAAAAGTTCTTAAAGCACAGTGAAAGAGTTGGTCAAAGATTCCAAGAACAAAAGTATGTATTTTAATAAAACGGGTCTTGTGGAGTGAAAAATTGTGAATCAGAAAATACTAACAGTTATTTAGTGCATTATTAATGCAAAACATGCAAAAGCAATGAGCTGGATTCCTCAGGTTCTTATATTATGAAACGTTAAAAGTATGTTAATTATGAGGTATTAATGAATCTTCTTTATGATGTAATAAGGTGACACAATTTTTGACAATTTATTCAGAAATTTGCACCTTATTACATGGTTCTTATTGTATATAACTGAATTCAATACATTAGTATGTTATTTATTACTTTCATCTGTAGACAGTAGTTATCATATTCCATTACACAAAGCTGAAAATTTCAAAGAATTTTTGGTAAATTATTCATATAACAAACATAAAGTGAAATAGAGCAAAAGCATGGCAGAACCTATATTAAATAAGGACTTGGTTCTGTTGTTTATTGCATCCCATGTAAATAGTTTACTCAAAAACCATGAGAAGGACATTAAGGATCAAAAAATACTGTTTGAGTTTAAGACATTCCTTCAAGCTTTGAGTACATTGTCCGAAAAGTACTACACTAATTTCAAGCCTAAAGCATTTTCAATTGCTTCTATAAACAAAGAAAATATCCGGACATTGATACTGGAAAGATTTTCGGATTTGATCAATATAAATAATGATTCATTGATTGTTAATGTTGTACCCACATCGTATGAGAGGATCATAACAAGCATTGTCTCTAGTTCAGCTTTGAACTACTCGACACAGGTAATACAGAGGCTAAGTAAAGTATCTCTGCAGCTTAAAAATAACCAAGCTGGAAGTGCAGAGCATGTGGCAAAGAAAGCTAAATATGACGAAATACCGTCTAATCAGACAGATGATGAAAATACTCCTGATAATAAAGATGAAGCTGAAGCCGAAGCTATTGAAGATACATCTGAAGGAGTTGAAAATCCTGATGTAGAAGTACATGAAACCAATCTAGAGGATAAGGAATCAAAAATGGAGTTGGATGAAGAAAATACAAGTAATGAAGACAACTCTGAAAATGAAGAAAAAGTCTCTTCTTCAAATACTAATGAACAAGAAGTGGAAATTGGTTCTGTGGAACATATGAAAGATGAACCTCTTGATAAGACTGATGGTGGAAAGGAAGAAGTACCACAAGGTGAAGAAAATGATAGTGAAGCTAATGCTCTGCAAAATGACATAGGTGATGTAATAAATGAAGAAAAGAATAATTTAGAAGATAATATTAGTCAAGAAGAATTGGAGGTCGAAGATAAAGATAAAGACAGTACTAGTAAAGATAACCTAGAGAAAAATTTGAATTTAGAAAAGAATAAAATTTCTGATGCAGATAATCTTGAAGATCATGAAGGAAACGGTGAAGATAATGATGAGGATAATGATGAAGGTAGTGATGATAATGATGAAGATAACGGTGATAATAAAACTGAAGAAATTGATGACAATATGGATATTGATAGTAATGAAGAAACTGACCAAAAAACGGAAGTGGAATCAGCTGACAAAAACATTGAAGAAAAGAAGGGATTCACTGAAGGTGAAACCGATGTAAATGGTGAAATTACTGAAAAATCGCCATCTTCGAAGAACTCAAGCGTTGATATAGAAGAGGAACAAGAAAGTAATGAAATTGCATCAAACCAAGACTCTGAAGATCCTGAAGCCAAAGAGGAGAGTACTAGCAAAAAATCCAAACCGGAAGAACTACCAGTTGTTGAAAAAGTCAAGGAGGAAGAAACTAGAAAACGTACAAATTCGCCTGCTCAGCAAAAGAGATTCCAGCATATTGCTGTGAATTTGATTGACAGTGTACAATCACACAGATTCTCGTCTCCATTTTTACAAGCAGTCAACAAGAAGGAAGCTCCTGATTATTATGATGTGATATATCAACCTAGAGACCTTAAGAACATGCTCAAAGCTATCAAGCAAAAAACAGACACGCCTTTATATTCACTGATAAAGGAGCTCGAAAGAGACGTTATGCTTATGTTTTCAAATTGCATAATGTACAACCAGTCAAACGAAGGACTTGTGGAATTAACTCGTAGTATGTTACAGGATGTTGAGAATATCTTCAAACTTTTTGAAGAGACGGAACAGGAAATCAAATAGATCAATATATGTATACTCTCTGGATAGTTTATATAAATATTAAATTGATTCAAATGTCTTTTATGATGTTTATGTGTCGGAATCATTATTGTAACTAATTGTTAGATCTCATCGTTTGTACGTTTTGAGCTCGAGTTCGGTTAGTAATAAATGTTACTGGTAATTTTTTTGCAAGATTACTATAAACATAACACGAAGTCTTTACAAAGCAGTTTCTCTTGGAATGTCGTATTTTGAAAAGCAGACTAGCTTCCAAGTAGAATATGCTCCGGCTCATATTACCAAATGGAGATCATCAAGGACTGGATTGCAATTAACTTATATAGATCAACCATCGCCTATCGTTAATGGATATTTTGCAGTAGCCACAGAAATCCCAGATAACTCAGGATGTCCTCACACATTGGAGCATTTGATCTTTATGGGTTCTAAGAAATTTCCTTATAAAGGATTATTGGATAATTTGGGTAACAGATTTTTCTCATCTACTAACGCTTGGACCTCAGTCGATCAGACAGTTTACACGTTGACTACAGCAGGATGGGAGGGTTTTAAGACTTTATTGCCGATTTATTTGGATCATTTATTCTTCCCTACCTTGACAGATGAGGCTTGTTTAACGGAAGTCTATCATATTGATGGTAAAGGTAAGGAGAAAGGTGTTGTCTTTAGTGAGATGCAAGGAATAGAAAATCAATCTTGGTTTATTTCTTACTTGAATATGCAAGAAACCCTTTATGCCAAAGACTCGGGTTATTCTTCAGAAACTGGTGGTTTGATGTCTGAATTGCGTCACTTGACTAACGACCAAATTAAAGCATTTCACAAATCTATGTATCGTCCAGATAACTTGTGTGTAATAATCACTGGTTCGGTGAATGAACAGGAGCTCTTGGATACAATGGCAGAATTTGATGCTCAATTGGAAGAATTGCCTGAAATTCCTAACAAAAGACCGTTTGTTGATTCCAAGGAAGATCTTCCATTAAAATCCACTATTATAAAAGAGATTGAGTTTCCAGATGCTGATGAAAGCATGGGTGAATTAATAATTTCATGGATTGGCCCTAAGGCAACTGATACTATCACTAATGTTGCCTTAGATATCGTAGGTTCTTACTTTACTGATAGCCCTATTTCTTTGCTCAACAAGCTTTTAGTTGAAATCGAGAACCCTCTTGCTACAGATATCGATTATGGAACTGATGACTATTTGAGAACAACGATAAATTTTAATATCAATGGTGTTCCAACTGAACAGTTAAAAGAGGTTGATACGAAGGTCAAAGAAATTATCTTATCTCAAACTGATCCTAAGAATTTCAACCTAACATATATGAGGCAAGTTTTGAACCAGCAAAAGTTGAAATTCGTTTTTAATACAGAAAAGTCATCATCACTTTTCTCTAATATTGCAATTTCTGAGTTTATCTATGGTAAACTTGATGGTTCACATTTAAGTGAGTGGTGCAGGGATTTAAGAGAATTTGAGATATTAATGGAATGGACTGCAGATCAATGGTGTCTGTTGATTAAAGAACAGTTCGTTGATAACAAATCTGCTTCTATTTTAGCAAGACCTTCTATTAAGTTGAATAATTTACAAACAAAGCACAATAAACAAATAATTAAAGACATTAAAGCAAAATATGGAAAGGAAGGATTAGTTAAACTTGAAGAACAAGTTAGAAATGCTCAAGCAAAAAATGATGCCCCAATTCCAGATTCTGTATTAACACAATTTGGAAAACCCGATCCAGCAAAAATTGATTTTATTAAAACCAAATCATATAAAGCTGGTTCTAATAATATCAATGTTGATTATATCAATGATGACAAGTTCAGTTTAGTATTGGAAGGTGATACACCAGTTAATTTTCCTATGCCGTTCCACTTCGAAAATTACAAGTCTCAGTTCACAACTATCAATCTAGTCATGTCATCTGTTGAAATAGATGAAGATTTGTTGCCTTATATGTCAATTATCGAAGAAATTTTCTCTATGTCTATTAAGCTCCCTAACGGAACTTATATACCGTATGACGAAGTAATTTCTCATATAAACGATGATCTTATTGAATTTCAATTAGATAATGGATTTGAAAATCAATTCCTTGAGTTGATAACTATTAAAGTGAAATTTGAATCCAAAAAATACTTGAAGGCGATTGAATGGCTTTTAAATATCATGAAATATACCGTATTTGAAGAGCAAAGAATTAAGGTTATCATTGAGAAGATAATAAACTCCTTGCCGGATAAGAAAAGGAATGGAGAATTAATGATGTATTCTTTACAGTATAGAACTTTATTTAAAAGTCGTTCATTGAGAAAGGCTCAGGATAGTATTTATACAGAGGCATTCTATAAGACTCTATTACAAAAAATAGAAGATGGTGATTTCCTTCTGATAGCTAATGATCTTAACAGATTGAGAAAGCAGTTGTTTAATTTGAAAAATTTTAAAACATTTGTCATTGGTGATGCAGAGGGCTTGCAGAATCCTGTTTCTTCGTGGTCCTCTTTAGTCAAGGAGCTTGCTGATGGTGATAATAGTTCCTCGTTAAGAGACTTCGGTGCAATTCCCCATTCCTCTGAGTTTTTATCAGATATGGGTAGAAAGTGTTCTGATTCGGCTTTCATTGTTACTATTCCAGCAACTGAGTCATCACATTTGATTGCTTCAACAAGAATCCCTACAAATTACTTGGATAAGGATATATTTAAAATAGCCTTAGCAAGTGAGTTCCTTACTGCTGTAGAAGGGCCATTTTGGAGAGGTATTAGAGGAACTGGCTTAGCATACGGTGCAAGTATTTCCCGTAACCCAGAAACCGGTTATCTCTCCTTTATTGTATATAGAGGAGCAGATCCAGATCAGGCATGGCTTACAGCAAAAGAAATTGTTGATAAATATGCGGATAGATCTTCAGTGATTGATCAAATAAGTATTGAAAATGCAATTGCTGCAATCGTTAATCAATTGGCAAATAGTGAGTCGAACAATTACGAAGCAGCAAACAGTAAAATAAGTGACAATGTATTTAAGAAACGAGGACCAAATTATGTGAAGAAGTTTTTATCAGAGATTAATTTATTACAAGAGAGTGATATCATATATGCTCTTAATAGATATTTCAAACCATTATTCGAAGCAAAGTCTTCTGTTTTGTTTTGTTGTGTTTCTCCTTCAAAATCTGAGTCAATTAAAGAATTTTGGGAGAAAAAAGGATATCATGTGCTGACTGAAGTAATAAATTCATCAATGGTAGACGAAGGATCCGGTAATAGCTCTGAGGAATATTCTGAAGATTCGGATGAAAACTCCGATGTCAGTTCAATTGATACTGAGAACTCTGACTAAACTTGAGTAATTTAAATTCTATACGTACAATGAATTAATTAACCTTAGATTAAATATATAAATAAATTACTACTATGAATTTTGTTGGTCAAACTTCAATTTTTCAGCAGATAAGTCTCTTGAGTCTTTTTTCAAAAACTCGACATACTCTGTTTCTTTTTTACAAGCTTCCAGTTGGGTAATTGGTGCTGTTTTCCAGAAACTTTCACTTGTTATACCTTTACAAACTACCCACTTTGCAATTGAATGGAATTTTAATTCCCAATCAGTTGTTCCAAAATCAGAATATTTGCCCGGCAATCCCAAATTTCTCCTAGTATGAATTCCGAAGTTGTTATCCCCTTTAATTGGATTGATCTTTGGTTTATGAATATGCATAAAGAAAACGTCTGGTAATTTATAAGGGACTTCTTTAGTGATTGTTTCTTTTGTGCCATCTTCTTTTAACTCTTCTTCTTGTACTTGTTTTTTATGAGAATTTAAGAATTCTTCTTTCAAGTTATTAGTGAATCCATTACTTTGGAATGCCCATAACCTGGTGTCTAAACCTTTCAGTTGTAAAAACTTCTTCCAATCAGCTGTAAATGCCAAATGCTGCACAGGGTCATATTGAACGATGGTAGTTTCTTGGAAAAAAGTTTTACCTTCATTGTCTACCGCATCGTAACCTGCAAGCCAAACATCATGATCAACTATTGAATAAGGCTCATTCAAAGCTTGCAAAGCTGGAACAAAAGTGTCCTTGTCTCCCAGGCCCGGTATACCTTGATAAATCATATCGTAGTAATGTGACTTACCATAAATATTATAATAAAGCGAGAGTAAGTATGCCCTGAAGTGTGCCCTCTTTGAGAATACCATTTGACCAGATTCAACAGTTCTACTAGTAGGCGCACCTTCTCTATCATGAATAGCTATATCGTCCTTATCTTTCTTTACGTAATCAGAATAGCTTCCATCGTTAGCAAGGCCCCTTCTTCCCACTGCTTCACCTAACTCAAGTCCAATTATGTCATAGAATAATGGAGAAGGAGCCTTAATCCAAAGATCTGGCCACATTACCCATTTTGTACTCAAATAAGGCTCTGAGGTTAACAAATGATCAACGTTCTTGAGAGGCATATTATCTGCATCAATAGCGATAATCTGATCAAAAGATGTTACCAAGAATCCCAATACCTTTAAAAGGAAGTTCTGTGATCCATCACTAAATTCTAAACTCTCTAAGACATCAGAACCTAATTCATCTTCAATAATTAAACACTTAGCATTGAACTTACGGGGTAATAAATCCTCACATATCTGTTCGTCATATTCTTTCCTATTGTTCATAATTAACTCAATCGGTAATTCTGATCCCATTTCTCTGATCTGAGCAATAGCGACCAAAGCAACTCCAAAGTAGGCACCTCCTCCACTGATTACAATACCTTTACCGCTGACAAATTCGACAGGAGGGTCTTCGATGAGTTTTAAGACCTTTACTAACTTATCATGCTTTGATTTCATGTCCTTAAATTGCTCGTCGCTTAAATGATAATGATCATGCATCAATGAATTTCTAGACAATGTTCTTTGGTCTCTATAAAACCCCGGCTGGACTTTTCTTCCTTTATTTTCATCTGTTAATGTAGTAGAGGGAGCATTGGCAATCAAAACATCATTCATAATATATCTATAATAGTCCTTTTTATTGAGTTTTGTTTTTAATTGTTCCTCGATTGCATGAGCAATTTTATATTTAGGGATATCAGGAAATTTATCTGCTAAATTCTCTAATACTACTGATGTAGCATATTTCTTAACATCATCTTGGTTGTTAATAAGAAATTCTCTAGATAACTGTGATAATAATGAAGTGGAGATTTTTCTACCTTCGAATATTTCTTTTGTGAACTCTTCATCCATATTCTTCTTCATTTCCTCCTTGGCCTCTTTTTTAAGCTCTTCAGTCTTTGTTTTAATTATGTTTTCTTTTAAATCATTAACTATCTTAGCCTCATTCATTGCCTTCAAATCTTTATATAACTTATCTGTTAACTCTTGTTCTTTTGAGGATTTTAATTCACGATATATTTGATCAAGAAGTTCTTCTTTTTTAGAATCCTTCATTTCATTAACCATCGAGTTAACGAAATCTGCATTATCAACGCTATCTACATGAGCCAGGATATCTTTGGAAAATCCATTTTTCAATTTGTTGGCATCAGCGTCAGGTTGGTTTTTGTATAACCAGATATTAACCGAGATCAAGAAGATCAACAACACCACTACCAAACCGCTGATGGATCTAGCTTTACGGATCAGAAAACTTAGCTGGCTCATTCAATTAATATTTGAATATTATCTACACCAGACCTATGCTAGATAAATAAAATCAGTCTATTATCTTCACAATTAGGAGAAAGTAAATAAATATTTTGTTTGGCGCTGATTGATTTAAGATATATACGATTAAATTTTTGGCGATGCGTGCAGCCAGTTTTTTTTCTAATCTACGTGGGACCCACCCACACTGATAGGAACAAGAGCAGGAATTCCTTCACAAAAATTATTACAATGTCTGAGACTGCATACAGTCTACGCGCAATTTCCTAAAAAGAATTTCATGTTTCTGTATTAGGTGGGGGCACAAAGAGATAGGTGTGTAAGGTACCAATTATTTAATAGTGCCTATTATGAAGTCACCGTCCATTCGCTAGCAGAGCAAGATGCCGAATTTCATTCTGCACCATTGTATTGTATTATTACCTGATTTTTAGCATGAAAATAACGTGTAGAAAGGCTATGTAAGCCAAGTTATGTAATATATAGAGAATATGAATAACATGTTGAATATGTAACCACCAATAGAAATTTCGGGCGTGATAAGTATTAAGTGTGCGGGCTCGGCAGAAATTTTCCTAAACAGAAAGTTTATCATGTACAACAATAACAACGTGGTATATGCATTTGACTAAATATAACCAAATATGATAGCACTAAGTAAGCTGGATATAGTAACCATTCTAGTTAATCCAGACAATATTTGTCCCCTTACCTTACGCTATACGCCATTATTACGACGTCAGAATTCGTGAGGTACTGTATATTGAATACAATGTGAAAACTGCCCGTGCATCAAACGCCGGATGTCACATGTCCTTTCCAGCCGTATTTGAACATTCGAGTAACGTTTCTTAAGCTTGTACTTGTAATTTTAGAACTTCTAAGGATTCATTAGTGTTAGAGCTTTGCGTAAATATAGTTTGATTTTGTTTTCTATAAATAGAGCAATCGTATATGTTGAGAACTTAAAATAAGCTTCAGTAAAGTAATCTGGTCGGACAATTTTTCTTGGTATTAGTTAAATATCAAGTGATAAAGTTCTTTTTATTTTTATCTTTTGCATATAACTAATTCACTCTATGGATATTTAAGTTCTTAAGTAATGGTTTGTCTGAGTAGCTAAACAAATAAACTATTTCATCGCCAGTATTTATGTGCTTAAAACGTTTCCAAGATGGAATACAAAACGTGTCTCTTTGACTCCAATTAATAATGGTTTCTGAATTATCGATATTCTTTAATATCGTTTTCCCTGTTCCCTTATATGAATGATAGACAAAAGAACTGTTTTCTTGACGCCACTGTGACTCGGCGCCACAATTAATACGTTCAGCTTGTGCTCCGATAATGGTAGATAAAGGGGACAGAGGGTTTTCCTTCGAATGATAATCGTAAACGGCATAATCTCCTTCTACGTTATTAAGGTATTTCTCTGTATCTCTCCATGGATATTTCATTGGAGATTCTAACACATCCTCTGCTGGAAAACTCTTTTCCTTGTAATGTTCTGCAAAATTAGAAGGAATTGCTTGAAAGATGGGCAAGTCTAAACCATCCAACCAAATCATAGGGCCAGATCCCTCTTTACCATGATCATGCCATAACCATCTAGGTGTCAAAATTACATCACCTTCTTCCATATATAACCTAGAACCTTCAACATTAGTAAAACCACCTTCACCTTCAATAATAAATCTTAGTGCAAAAGCAGAATGCCTATGTGCAACAGCTACTTCTCCGGGAAGGATATATTGAAGACCTGCGTATAGAGTATCTGTAGTCTGTGGTGCATTCAATGCTGGATTAATCAACATAAGGACCCTTCTCTCTGCTTCCTCGGCTGGTACTAAACTGCCCAGTTCCTCAAGTAAAGGTCTGATTTCATTGTATTTCCAAATAGCAGGTATAGCTTTAGGAAGTGGTTGAGATGGTACCATAGCCAGCATAACCGTCCATAGTGGTTCAACATTCAGTGGAGCCAAACTTTGGAGAAATTTATCTCCTTTCACTGATCTAACTTCGTGTGTAGAGGACATGGTATGATATAATGTGTACTGGACTCAAAACTTTGTTAAATTGGTCTATTAAATATATTTTGGACTACTCTTGAGGCATGGGGTAACTGTCCGATGGCTGCTAAAATTAGGGATATCTCGGAATTATTCACCGATAGTATAATGCAACTCTTATATCTCCTTCGGACATACATCCGATGTGACTTCTTCATTAACACATAAATAAGGAGGTATTCTTCTGATTCAAATGAAATCTCTAGTCAAATATTTATATAAAAATGCCTTCATGGAAAAGATTAATAAGATTTGTTGCTGAAGATGGCAAGGTTTACAGAGGAGAACCAATTGTCTCAGAAGCAGAATACGATATTGGTAAGCAATTTAGAGAAGGAAAACAAATAAAAGCGAATTTAATTACAGGTGATAATATATTTGAAGATGCTAAGGTAACAGATGTAACTCTTGAGGTCAAAGAATTGTTAGGTCCGTTACTGGTTAACGATGTTCCGATCATTAAATGTGTAGGTTTGAATTATATGAAACACATCCAAGAAGGTGGAAGAACGCCTCCTCCTTATCCTTCTATCTTTTACAAGCCTAGATTCTGTATCGCAGATTGGGGTGAAGAAATTCCAATTCCAAAGATTGCTCAAGAAAATCAATGTGATTATGAAGGTGAATTGTGTGTCGTTATTGGAAAAACTGGAAAAAATATTAGTGAAAAGGATGCTTTGGATTATATTGCAGGATATGTTGTTGGCAATGATGTCTCTGCTCGTACTTGGCAAAAAAATCCAGCTTATGCTGGTGGTGTTCCACAATGGAACTTTAGTAAGAGCTTTGATAAATACTGCCCATTGGGACCAGCAGTTGTCTCTAAGGAGATTATTTCTGACTCTGGAACTTTGCACCTTCAAACTAAAGTTAATGGAGAGGTTCGTCAAGACACTAATACAAATGATCTCTTGTTTAATGTTCCAAAAATTATTTCGTTTATATCGCAGTCGACTACCTTAGAGCAAGGAACTGTCATCATGACTGGAACCCCTAGTGGTGTTGCAATGGGTATGAATCCACCTAAGTATTTATCACATGGCGATGAAGTTCTGGTTTGTATTTCAAAGATTGGGACTCTTTCTAATAAAATGGATTTTATTTAAGATTCCTATCTCCAGAAGTTTTTGACATTTTATATTAATCTTTACATTTTTAAATTTAATTAATAAGCATGTAAGACCTATCTTATAGAGAACTAAGTATTTTTTTTTTTTCTATAATATTTAAGGTATCACCTACTTGAATCAATTGGTATGTAGATGGAAGTTAAGAAGTAACATACTAATAGCATATAATAGATACAAAATTTGAGATTTTCTAGACATCTTTTTTATTCAATAACGTTAAAATATTCATATTACAATTCTTCGAATGAACAATAAAAGATTGTTGATGGTTAAGAAATTTTTCCGAATTTACAATTAAGTAATAGTAATAAAAAGTTTCAAATATTATTCTTGAAGTAAACTTAGTGTCCTATAAGTAATAAAAAGAAGTGAGTATACCTAGGATAAAATTTTAAAAGTCAAGTTTCAGAAAAAAATTAAAAATATATACTTTCACAACTACCTAAATAGGATTTTCTCTCATCTTCAAAGATTGCTTTTTCTGGAGTGAAATCGGAGTCAAGCTTTTCTAGAAGAGTAGTTCTTACCATTGAAATATTACCGTCATATTTCATTGGTAAAGTAAGTATCGTAGTTCCACAGACTTCGCAGAATTGTTTTTTCTTCGGATATCCACTTTGAGTAGAACTTACAATATATTCTTTAATGGAGCTTTTGTTTTGAAAGGAAATCTTTACCTGTTTTGAATCATACATTCCAATAAATTGTCCAAGATGGCCTGACCCTTTACGGCAATCAACACAATAGCACACAAACTGTATTTTGGGTTTCCCACTGACTTCAACTCTTATAGATCCGCATAAGCAACTTCCCTTATATTTTTTGTTTGTTTCAAGATCCATTTTGTAATATTATGGAATACAGATATGGAATAATATACATATCATGAATCTTATTATATGTTTAACTTATGGCAAATGTTACCGATATTCTACAAGTTTCAACTCCGCACAAGGAGTTACTTTCCGAAATTTTATCGGATACTTTTCCGCAAAAGTGGTTGCAAATTCATAAATCCGATCCTCTGTTATTGAAATCTGAATATATATACATGTAGATTTTCAGATCCTAAAGGGGAACGAAAAGAATTATTATTCAGTAAGGATAAAAACAAAATATAATGACAAACTCTTCTTTCAATATTATAATATGTGGTGGTGGCTTAGGAGGCTTAGCATGTGCTATTGGCCTTAAAAGAAAAGGACATAACGTTACAATATTAGAACAATCGAATTGCCTAAATGAAGTTGGTGCTGGGATTCAGGTTCCACCTAATTCTATCAAGATATTGAAAAATTATGGTGTATTTAACGAAATAGAAAAATTTGTGACAAAACCAGGAAATATTATCTTACGTCGGTTTGATAGTGGTGAAATATTATCTAAGACTCCTTTATCTCCAGATATGACAGAAAGTTATGGAAACCCATATTTGCTCATTCATCGAGCAGATTATCAGAGAGTATTGTATGAAAAGATTATTTCAATGGGTGTAATTCATAAATTTAATTGCAGAATAACTGAAATCGATGACAATGAGATCTGCGTGAAGTTAGAAAATGGGGAAATTTACAAAGGTGACATTATCGTTGGGGCTGATGGTATTAAGTCGAAGGTCAGAGATTCTGCTGTTGTCCCCGAAGAGTTAGTTCTACCTATGCGCTCTTCAAACTGCGCCTATAGAGCAGTCATCCCTCGTGAAGAAATGCTTAGTGACCCGATTATTTCACATCTTATGGAGGATGTTAATTCAAACTGTTGGATTGGTTACAGAAGACATATCATGGCTTATCCAATTAGAAATGGTGAGTTATATAATATTGTGATGTCTCATCCTGGACAAGCTACAATTGGAAAATGGAGTGAGACTGGAGACATTAATGAGATGAGAAATCATTATAAGAACTTTGATCCTATTGTGCGTCAATTATTGTCTCATGTTAAAACAGTTCTTAAATGGGTATTAGCAGACATGCCCATACTCCCGCGTTGGGTTTCTGAAAGTGGAAAAATCGTATTGATAGGAGACGCTGCTCATGCGATGCTACCATATCTTGCACAAGGAGCTGCACAAGCAATTGAAGATGGTGCAACATTAGCTGAGGTTTTGACTGTATGCAACAGTACTAGCGACATTCCACAAGCTTTAAGAGCTTATCAGTTAAGAAGAAAAAGAAGAGGTGAAGCCATTCAAGAAGGTGCAAGGAAAGCTGGTCATGTTTGGCATTTACCAGATGGCGAAGAACAAAGAGAGAGAGATGCCTTGATGAAGCAAAGAGATGGTCGAAATCCAGATCAGTGGGCGGATGCCGATTTCCAAAAGTGGTTATTTGGTTGGGATGCTACTACTGATTAATTTACGAGCATTTTCGGTAATATCTATTTCATAGGACTCTTTCTTGCATCCCTGGCGATATTTATCCATATGAAGTAGATATTTTTTTTCCGAAATTCCCCCACTTTAAACTGGCTGGTTCTTTTTTTTATGTTTTTAATACAGATTTAGTCGAATTATTGTACTCCAGCAAAATATTTATGAGATCGTTAGACTCAAGTTTTCTGATTACGAACATTCACTAAATCCTCTCCTATATTATCATTTTATTCCAAGGAAGTAAACTTTATAGCTTAATTTTTGTAAATTTTTTCTGTAATAAAATGTATCAAAACAAATCATTGAATCAAATAATCAAAATAACATTATTATTAGCCATAGAGAATTAATTTAAATGGGTTATATATACAACTTAAGATTAGTTCTCCGGATATTTTCAAATACCGGAAAATGAAATTATTCTGGGGTAAAATTTCTCAATAAATCTAACATATAATTAATTCCTTTTAAACTGTAATGGCAAGCATTCATGAGAAGTCAAAACGAAATAGGGCACTGCTAGCTTGTGATAGATGTAGAAGAAGGAAATCTAAATGTGATGGATGCAAACCATGCAAACCCTGTACTTCAAAAAAACTCATTTGTACGTATGAAATGAGAGATGGAAGAAGTAAGGCAACAGCGGAATATGTAAAGCAGCTTGAAGAAAGACTTGGTATAACAAAGAAAAGGGATGATAATTTTGTGAACGTAGAAGATAAGACAAATGAATCCTCGAATATTAACTTTGAAGTTGATAATGATCATGTCTTTGAATTTAACTCACCAAAAGAAGATATGAACCAAACTATTATCAACGAAGGAACTGAGCACCTGAACGGAAGATCAGTATTGTCATTATCCGAAATGGAGTTTCAGATTGAAAATAATGATATTCTTAGGAAGGAAAGAAATTCTAGGGAAGGGGAATTGAATGAAGAAAAATCAGTTGAAGATACAGATGCTATGGGTGCAGGGTCAGTCCTGAACAATAAAGATTACTATGGAAGCTCAGCTGCAATTTCATTTATGAAGGAATTGGTTACAATTATTGATGGGAATGATAAAAGTCAGACCAACTCTCCTCGAAGCCCAAATCGATATACCATGTTAAGGAAAAATAGGACTCTAAATAATATCCAGTTGCAAGACTTAGCGGTACCTCCGAGGAGTATAGCAGATAAATACGTTAAAAATTATTTTGAATTTGCATATCCTCTTTATCCTTTTGTTCATAAGCCTACCTTCATGGCCACGTATGAACAAATTTGGACTGCTCTGGAAGATGAGGAGATAGATGAATTATTTTTCTCAATCACGAATATTATCTTTGCCCTAGGATGTGAATTGACCCCTGGAGGAACAAATCCATCGTCTGAATCATATTTCAATAGATCGCATGCACTTTTGAAGTTTAATTTGATGGATAATGGCTCTCTCTTATTGGTGCAAGCACTCTTATTAACAGGACAATACTTACAGGCCACTAGGAGACTGGCTGAATGTTGGAATACCATTGGTGTAACTATTCGATTTGCTCAAGGATTAGGATTACATATACCTGAAAAGAATGATGTCCCTAGGAGTTTAATTGAAATTGAAATGAGGAAAAGAATTTGGCACGGGTGTTTATTAATGGATAGAGTAGTTTCTATGACTCTTGGTCGACCTCTAATGATAACTGAGCAAAATTCTATCGCATATCCACTCAGTATAGATGATGAGAACATTACTGATTTGATAATTCACTATAATCCTCCAGGAACTCCATCGCATGTTCATTTTTTTATTCAATGTATTAAGCTATATGATATTTTAGCTGATATACATAAGAAGTTCTATTCAGTTGAGCAACCAGATTATGAGAAATTGTATCTAGATATCCTTAGCCTTGATCAAAGTTTGAATAACTTCAAAGATGAAGTACCCAAATTCTTGCAATTAGAAACATCAATTCAAGAGCAGCCATATTTCCGCCAGAGTATAATCTTACGGATAAGGTTTTTACATTTAAAGATAATGTTGGTAAGACCAGCTTTATTTGCGGAAAGTAAATTAGGTTTCAAAGTAGTCAACTCTAAATTGTATCAAGACATACAGTATTCACTAGTCAACCTATGTGTCTCAACCGCAATAGAATTAATAGACCTAATTAATTCATATAGGTCTGGTGATATCATTTATCTTCCGGCTCATTGGTACAATGTTTACTATATTTATACTGCAGTGACTGTGTTATTAGCTGCAAAACTACAACACCACCTCTATGATCAATTAGATATTGATGAAATCAATTTGTCATGGAAAAGTGGTATCGATCTTCTCAATTCATATAAGCTGCATTCAGATACTGCTTCACAATGTGTTAAGATCCTAACTATGGTGGAGCCAAGAGTCAACCAGGCTCTGATTAATAATAGAGACTCGCATCTTGACAAGAACTTAAATAATCAATCGGAGTTTGAAAACTCCGAAATACCCACTGATATACTCTATTCAGTACTCTACGGTACGGGCCCATTTGATCCTTTTTTATACCCACCTACATAGTACCAGATTTATTGTATATAGTAACTTAATATTATACTGCATCGTAATATCCGGAGAATAGTTTTGAAATCCGTAATTTTGATTACTCCACCAAAATATTCTTCATTGGTAAGAAATATTAAAATATTCATATTACACATCTTCGAATGAATAAAATAAACGATTGTTTATGCTTAAGATATTTTCTGGTTTTTAAATTAGAAGATAGAATTTAGAAAAAAAAAGGAATTATTTTGAATTTCCATCAAATGTTAAAAATAGATACTTTCACAAATAAATTCTTTCTCATATTCAAAAAAATGCTTTAATGGAATAAATTAGAGACAAATGTTTCTTAAAGAGTGATCCTTAACATTGAAGTATTACCACTATACTTCATTGATAAAATAAGTCTTGTTGTTTCACTGACTCTCTTAATTGTTTTCTGGTAACAACCAAAAAAAACTTGTAATGTACACTTTAATTGGCTTTTTTTTTATTGAAATGAATTTCTTATTTATTTAGAAATATACATTAGAGTCATTAAGCAATGTATGGTCAAGATTGATTACTCTTTTTTTTTTTAGCAATTAACATAATAAATACAAACTGCGTTTGGTTCCACTCGGATTATTATTCCGTAAAAGTGGCTGCAAATCATAAAAAATTGATCCTCTCTTTTATTGAAAGTAGAATAAGGATTTTCACATCCTTAAGGAAAACAAATTGAACTATTATTCAGTAGAGGCAAAAACAGAATAAATATCAAATTCTTTTTTCAATATTATAATATATGGATGCGTTTTAGCTGCTTAACAGTAGCTATTGGCTCTAAAGGGGACACATAATTCCACCTTAGAGCAATCGAATTGCCTAAATAAAGTTGGTGCTTGGATTCAGGTTCCACCTAATTCTATCAGGATATTGAAAAATTATGGCGTATTTAACAAGATAGAAAAAATTGTGACAAAACCAAGCAATAGAAACATTATCCAACCTCTCTTTGACGTGGTGAATATTATCAAGACTCCATTATCTCCAGATATAACAATTAGTTCTACTTTTCTGTTCTTCAAATTGCGTTAATAGAACAGTTATGTCTCATGAAGATATCTTTATTGATCCAATTATTATGCACCTTATTTGCGATGTAGGTTCAAACTGTTGGATTGTTATAGAAGACATATAATGGCTTCTTCTATTAGAAATTGTATCCTGGACTAGCTACAAATGGAATTGGAGTAAATATGGAAACATCAATGAAAGGAAAACTCTTTATAAAAATTTCTACTCTATTGTGCATCAGTTATTGTTTCATTTTAAAAAAGTGCTTAAATATGTATTCCCACGTTAAGGTTCTGCGAGTGATAAAATGGTTTGATCTGGCCCACAAGGAAGAAACACTTGAGAATAGAAACTAGGAATGGATATGGTTTTGTCAGGCGATGATTCTTGTGATATGCTATCATATCTTGCTCGAGGAGCTGCACAAGCAATTAAAGGTGGTGCAACATTAGCTGAAGTTTTGAAGACTGAAGCAGAATAGCGACATACCACAAGCTTTAAAGGCTTATTAATTAAGAAGAAAAAGAAGAGCTGAAATCATCAAGCTAATGCAAGAAATGCTGGACTTATTTACCAGATGGCGAAGAACAAAGCGAGTGGGATTCCTTGGTGAAGTAAATAGGTTCTCGAAATCCAGACCTGAAGGCGAATACCGATTTCCAAAAGTGGTTATTTGGTTGGGGTGCTACTGATTAATTTACGAGCACCATACTGACTACTAAATTTTATCAATATGGCTTTGATTTTACTCTACTCGCATGTGGCTCTATCCATACGGAAAATGGGGTAAAAAAACGGAAATGCACCACATTTAAGTGGAGTTCTTTAATTTATTTTGCGGCAAAATATTTAAGAGATCTTTATGCGGAAGTTTGCCAAATATGAAAGACACGAACTCCTTAATAGCCCCTGTGTGGTACTTTTTAATGGGATTATTTTTACATTCCAAGGTTGCTAAATATGTAATTCAAATACATTATATCTTAGTTTTTTGTAAATTTCTTTTGTAATATAATGTAGCAAACTAAGAAATCATTTAATTCCAAGTATCAACATAACAATATTATGAACTATAGAGAATAGTTTCTCTTGAATTAATTTAAAGAGAATGGTTTATACATAATTGAAGATTATTCTTCCAGAATCTTTCAAAATTATTTATACTGGGGTAAATATTTTTCAAGAAAAAATCGAACATTTATAGTTATTAATACCTTTTAAATAGTAATTGCAAGCATTACCAAATACGAAAAGTCAAAGTAAAATAGAGCACTACTAGGGTGTGATAGATCTAAATATATTGGGTATAAATCATCAAACCATGTGCTTTCAAAGAAAGAATTGTAGGTATGTTACGAGAGATGGAAGAAGTAAAGCAACAACATATATGTAATAGACTTGGTATAGCAGACGGAATGCGTTTAAAGAAGATAAAATAAATAAATCCTCAAAAAATAATGTTGAACTTGATGTGGATCAAGTAATTCTCACCAAAAGGTGATATGAACCAAACTATTATGCACAATGAAACTAATCATTTGAATGGATGATCAGTATTGTACTTGAATGGAGAGTAACCAGCAGAAGAGACTGGTGAAACGAGTGCAGGGTAAGTTCTGACTACTATGGATTTATGGAACCTCAGCTTTAATCCTTTATAAAAAAAATAGTTGCAATTAAATTTAAATGATAAAAGTCAGACCAACTCTCTTCGAAGCCCAAATAGATATAAAATGTTAAGGAAAATAGACCCTAAATATTAATCAATTGCAACTTTTGGCACTACATGCAGAAGGATAACAGAAAAATACTTCAAATTTTCTATCCATTTGATCAAACCTACACCAAATTTGGACCGTCTGGAAGATGAGGGGATAGATGAATTATTTTCTTGATAACGGGTATAATCTTTGCTCTAAGATATGAGTTGTTCTCCGAAAGAGCAAATCCATCGTCTGAATTACATTTCAATAGATCGCATGCACTTTTGAAGTTTAATTTAACGGAAAAGGCTCCTCCTAATAGATGGAACCATACTGTATATGTTAACTTCTAATCATGATCTTGTGTTCTTCATTAATATACAATCCCATAATAACCGGAGAATAGTTTCGAAATCCGTTATTTCTATTACCCCACCACAATATCTCTTAATTACTAATGTGGGGTTTTGGTTGAGGTTTTTTGGTTGAGGTTTTGAAATATTTTATCTCGGCACTGCACATTTTATTTCAATGCATTCAGATTACAAAATTATATAAAAGACAAAATGGTTACACTGTCTTGTTGTTTCCCTCTTCAGAATAACACTTTTTATTAAAATGGAGTCTCCAACTTTTGATAAACAGCTGACTTTCCATGTAGAATATAGAGATGGAGATGAAGTAAAGCTCGAACCAGCTCACGAGGCATATCTTTTGGAAAGACACGGTACAACTGATTTAAACCCACTTCCTTCAGCAGATCCAAAGGATCCGCTAAATTGGCCTAATTGGAAAAAGAATTTTATGATTGCTTTAATTTCATATCATGTTGGTACATGTACCTTTGTTGCAGGTGTAAGTATAAATATTTTTAAAGAATCTTAAGAACAGCTATTAACATTTCAGGGTCTTAGTCCAGCATATGAGAGCTTCGCCGAGGAATATGGGGTTAGTATGACTCAAGCTTCTTACACAACATCTTGTCAAATGATCGTTCAGGGTTTTTTTCCGTTTATATTTGTTCCGCTAATGAATACGTATGGTAGAAATAAGTTTCTTTCTGTATCTGCATTGTTTAGTTTTGCCTTACACATTGGTGGGGCATACTGTAAAACTTACGGACAACAAATTGCAACTAGGGTATTAGTAGCATTTGTGAATACTACTGCTATTGCAACTGGATCTAGTATTGTGCATGATTTGACATTTGCTAAAGATAGAGGTTCCAAAAATGGAATATGGTCAGTGAGTCTAGTTGTCGGAACAGTACTTGGACCATTCATTACTGGTTTTATAGTTCAGCATACTGGGGGATTTAAATGGATATTTTACATGTTCGCAATTATGAGTTTCACTCAAGCTGTCTTGTGGGCAATTGTTGATGAGACGGTTTATTTCCCTTTTGAATCATCCAGTTACAAATGGACATTTCCTAAAAGGAATTTCGACTATTCTTTGTGGTACAGACCCTTCAGACAATTCAAAAACTTTAATGCTACAGTTGCAGGTATTGCTATCGCGTTAGCATTCTGTTATGCGAATATTGCTTTTAGTGTAGAACTTCCTGGTATTATGGTTGGTAAATTTGGTCTTGATTCACAACAATTAAGTTTGCAATATATAGCCCTCATTATTGGCTCCATAATTGGGGAGATATTGGCTGGCCCATTATCAGATTGGTGGATGAGTTTTTGCATTCGTCGACGTAAGGGGAAAAAGGTTATTGTGGATAGATTGTGGTTATCTTATGATGGGATCATATTATGTATTGTTGGTTGGATAATTTTTGGTGTCTATCTTACCAAGGCAAAACAAAATCATTGGATTATCACACCTCTCATAGGATGTGCTATTGGTGCTGCTGGCCAGAATATAATGTCTACAGTATCAACTGCATTTGCAATTGATTCCGATCCCGTACATGCTTCCGATGTTGGAATGTATATAAACATGTGGAGACTCGTATATGGATTTACAGGTCCATTTTACCTTCCAGATATGTTCGATAGTATTGGATTTTCTAGGTCGGCCGGTGTCCTTAGTGGTTTAATCGCATTTGGAGGTGTTTGTTTGATGATGGCTCATTGGAGATACAGAAACAAGGTTTCCACTGTCACTGAATTTTTATGATTAAGAAGTAAAATTCACGTTTAATATACATATTTATTGCTAATATAATAATAAGATTTATACAAATAGTAACCTCTAACGAATTTGTTTTGATGTACATAATAATTTATTCTAACGCTGGGGTGACAAAATCACTGTATTACTACCTAGTGCATTGTCTATTAGAAAGCAACTTAGTATGATTAAGTCTTAGAATAAATCATTACCAAATATATTACAGTTTTTCTGGGGAAGCCTCCGCAAACCAACCCCATCGGCAACAAAATCCGAAAGAAAAGTTCCCCTCTAAAACTTTATCATATCCGAGACGCTAATATACAAAATTCTAATATATTAGGGTGGGAAATCTTATTAAGTATTTCAACTTTCCAAATGAATAACAGAAATGATGAACTTAGCAGATATGGAAAAGGCAAATTACTCCGAGCACATTGAAGAAGCTGGAAATGAATCTGGGATGATAACAATTGGGCTTACCACAGAACATGAAGCTTATCTCAAAGAAAGGCATGGTACCTTTGAGTTAGATCCTATACCATCATCTGATCCAAAAGACCCTCTTAACTGGCCTGATTGGAAGAAGAATGTCGTCATTGGATTAATTTCGTTTCAAATATGTAGTTGTACTTTCGTTGCAGCCGTAAGTAAAGTTTATGTTAAACCATTTTAGCTGCAAAATGTTTTACTAACTAATATTTCAGGGACTCACGCAAGCATATTCTACCTTTGTGAAAGAGTATGGAATCACTATGTCTTCAGCGGCATATACAACCTCTTGCCAAATTGTTATTATGGGGGTATGCCCTATATTTTTTGTTCCCATGATGAATACTTATGGGAGAAATAAATTTCTTATTCTTGCATCTTTCTGTAATTTTATTTTAAATATAGGAGGTGCTTATTGCAAGACATATGGCCAACAAATGGCTACTAGGGCCCTAGTAGGTTTGTTTAATTGCACTGCAGTTGCAACAGGTTCGGGTATTGTACACGATTTAACATTTTCCAAGAACAGAGGGACAAAGAATGGAATCTGGTCAACTTGCCTTGTTCTCGGAACTCCAATGGGCCCTTTTATAACAGGTTTCATTATTCAGTATGCAAATGTCAAATGGATATTTTTTATGTACGCCATTATGAATTTTTTTCAAACTGTTGCTTGGTGCATAGTTGATGAGACAGTTTATTTTCCAGAAGGGCCTTCTATCAAATGGACAATTCCAAGAAACAAGTTTAATTACGCACTTTGGATTAAACCATTCAAACAATTTAAGAACTTTAATGCCACAATCGCAGGAATAGCTGTAGGAATTGCATTCTGCTACGCTAATATTGCATTCATAGTAGAACTCCCTTCTATTATGGAACCATTATTTGGTCTTAGTCCTCAACTGATGAGTTTGCAATATATTTCCCTCATAATAGGATCATTTATAGGAGAGATATTAGCAGGTTCCTTATCTGATTGGTGGATGGTGCAGTGTATTTCAAAACGTGGAGGCAAGAAAGTAATTACAGATAGATTATGGGTACTCTACAACGGGATTATTTTAACTATCATAGGACTACTAGTATGGGGTATATGCTTAGCAAAAGCGCAAAAAGGGCATTGGATAATAACTCCAATTATAGGTTGTGCTATTGGTGCAGCTGGCCAAAATATAGTTTCTACAGTTGCTACTGCTTTTGCAATTGATTCTGATCCTATTAATGCTTCAGATATTGGGTTATTTATCAATTTTTGGAGACAGGTATATGGTTTCCTTGGCCCATTTTATTTCCCTCCTATGTTTGAAAATTTAGGTTACGCGAAGTCAGCCGGAATACTCAGTGGTCTTGTGGCATTTGGAGGAATTTTATTGATATTTGCTCATATCAGAGGAAATTTGAGATCATAGTATATACTGATAGTTCATCTTGATATTTACTATATACAGTACAACTGATAAATACATCTTGCCACTATATAGCACGTAATAAACGATCTTCATTTTTTTTTACTTATCATATTATCATCACAATACATGAACATAGAATACGTTTTCAGGGTTGAACTGTCAAGTGTCCTTCCAATTTACTCGGACAAATGTATACTTCCACAAAGAATTTTGTCAAATATTTTGAGCATCCATGATGAGTCTAATTTACCACACCCATTAATATTTAAAATTAGGGATGCCAATAATGATATTCAGATATACGTCGGCGTGAAAGAATTCCTGTCACCAGAGGATGACCTTCTCATTGTCCCAGATTATATTTCAAGAAAATTGAAAGGATCTGCTCTAGTTTCTATTGAGTTGCAAGTAAATATCCCAAAAGCATCAGTGTTATCACTTAAACCATTACACTTTTATTCGGATATAAATAACTGGAAATACTTTTTGGAAGATAAATTAAGTTTATTTTATACAACACTCACTAAAGGAGAGAGTTTGATAATTGAAAGTAATAATCTTAGATATGAATTACTAGTTGAAAATCTTAATGAAAATGTAGCTTGTATCATAGACACTGATATTACTTTAGATATAATACCTTTAGATGAACATAAAGGAAGTCAACAGTTGGAATTTAAAGCTTTTTCGGGTGCAGATAAAGATATCATCACTTTAGATAACCATGTGGAAATATCTAACTTGAAGCCACTTACAAATCCTCTCTTTTCTCCCAATATATATAGAATAGATTTATCAGAATCTAGGGAGAAAATTTCACTTATGTTGGAGGCTGATACAAATGACCAAGAGTCAATATTTAATGTGGATTTAATAGTAGGATTTGATAAAATGCTTAATATGGAGAATTTTATATGGTCGACTTTAGACCAAGATTCTGATATCCGCCAAAGATTAATTTCTCTGAATCGTGGAACGGAGAATAAAGTAATTAATTTAGATCTAGAATCTGATAGGATAAAGAATAAATTAGCTAGATACAATCCAGATGATGAAGAGACGGAACATGAAAAATGGTTATATATTATTGCATTTGCATGGCATCACGACTGTAATGTGCGATTATCACTAAGAACTTCTTCTTATGCTATTGGTGAGGTTCCTGTAAAATTTGATGTAGAGGAAGGACAAGCTATTTGTTCTAATTGCAGAAAACATATACCTTCGAATCAATTACATCTTCATGAAGCATTTTGCTTTAGAAATAACATTAAATGTTCCTGTGGGCAATTATTTCTTAGGAAAATTCCGGGTGATCATTGGCATTGTGAGAAGTGTCCAGAGGTTGGAAATGGGGACTGGTTGCAAGAGAAGCATCAAAAATTATATCATCACCAATACTCTTGTCCTAAATGTGATCTGAGCGTCACTTATGATAACTACATTGATTTAATCACCCAGCATATGGGTACTTGTTGCCCAAATAAGTTACATGAGTGTAAATTTTGTCATCTAGTTGTTCCTCAAGATGAAGCAACTTATCAAGATAATTTTGAAAATTTAACCCATCATGAAAATCTATGTGGAAATAAAACAACAGAATGCTATAGATGCTCAAAAATTCTTAGGCGTAAAGACCTTGTAAAACATTTGAAAATACATAATTTGGAAAAAGTTCAAATTGAGGAGCATGCAACTGCAACTTTTAGTAAATGTAGTAATGTTAATTGTGTGAATTTGCTCCAAGGAAGTTCAAATGCTCTTTTGTTGTGTGATATATGCTTTGGGCCCTTCTACAATAACCAGTTGGATTCAAGTAATTTTAAATTACAATCAAGCATAGAGAGAAAATATATGATGCAGTTAACGAAAGGGTGTGGTAATACATGGTGCCAAAATCAATACTGCAAATCAGGAAATGTTTCTTTATCGCAAAATCCAAAACCTATTAAAGAATTAATTAAGTTGATCAATACTGAACTCTTTACTCAGATTTCTTCGCCGATTTTACCTATTAATAAAGGTAGGGCAACGACTGCTACCAATAAGCTTTACTTTTGTGTGAATGAGTCAATTCTGCAAAAAATGGCCCTGCTCCATAGCATTTTGTCCGAGAATAGATATAAAGAGGAGATGGTATACAAAGCTTTGAGTCATAGTTCATCCGAAGAAGCTGCAAGAACATGGCTCTCGAATAATGCGCTCCTTGTGCGCTAGTTTCACTCAATTACCCAGTTCCCCATTACAGCTACAAAGATTGAGCTACCCACATTAGCTGTTTTCCTCTATACATATCGATGAAATTTAAAAATCCTATTCAGGATATGGTTAAAAGAGGTAAAAAGATATTAAGGCCATTGACTCTATAAAAAAGACATTTTCTAAGATATGGTAAAGTATACAATAAACGAAGGGTTATTCTGAAACGCTGTATATTCTAATGAAATTATGAATTATTCTGGGAATTTAAATCATGTGACAATTACATAGAGTGTTGTTGGAAGTTAGAAAAGTAATAAAGTTGGTAAAATTGTTGATGATTGTCTTATTAATTTTAACTAGTAATAGAATGTTTAACGGTTAGCTTAAAAATCAATATCAATCTTCCCCCCATAAGTATAAGAAAGTGAAAGTATAGACTACATCCATATAAGCAAATAATTAGTATTACAATTAAGGAAGCATCTACTCCAATATTATATATAGTATTAATTATACAGTCAGCTAATTAATAGTCATCATCTCTAAGTAGTGATCGATCATGTGACAAAATGTGACATGATTTTTACAATTTAATTGCAATGCCCCGCAATCAGGTAGATATGGCTAATAGCTAGGTACAAAAAATATAACGTATCGAGAAAGCTTTAATTCCCATGTGTGATACCCTCTTCGGTAACGTCTATACGATAGCAGAGCCAGGGAATATTATACTAGAATTATAAACACTTGAACTTTTTATATATTTGACCTCTGTGAACTTAACTATTACCTAAAAAACGGCGATAGAGGTTGAGATTTATACAGATAGAACAAATGGCGATGATGACAAAAACTACGAGTGAGGGCTAAAACTGTTGTTATCTTGTATCATGCACGTTAGTATATACCTAGGTCAGCAAATAGTTTCATAAACACATACAAGTATCTAATATATGTATCAGCTTAGACAACAAGTGCTCGTCATGGGATATAAATACTGAAACGATTCAATGGCTATTGGGGGGAGGTTCGTAATGACGCATATGGGGTGAATTTAAAGATAAGCTAATTTGCAGATGTAATTATGAAACCACAGTACCACTTGAGAGGTTAAGTGCACTACCACTGACCACTGCGGTGTGGGTGTAGTATCACTGTATTCCATTAGCGATCCTCGGCCGAAGCTTAAAAATGATATTTGTAACAATATAGCATATATCAATACGTTAAGACTTGGTAAGCAGAATATATTTGATACGTAGATATTATACGAACAACCAATTTGAAGAGGAAATTACAGATTCATTTTAGTTTATCCAGTTTCAGTCATCTTATCTTATCGACGTCATTGTGTCACAAAGTTGTCTCACTCTCATTGCTGGCACAAGGCTCAAACGAGCATTTTACTATAAAAAGCGCTTATCGCCACATTCGAATAACGCTCTCTACTTCTTATTAGAATTGTATTCAATCTGTTTATATACTTATAAATATATACAGAATACATTCAAACACGCTTACACTTTACAAGTCCACAAAATGTTATTATCGAAATCAGTAGCTCTTTCCATTTTAGTCTCGATGGGAGTACAAGGGATGGTCATCCCTTCTGTTGGAGACGTAATTGATGTCTTTTCCTTACAGAAATCTGACGCAAAGGCTGAAAGTAAGGAAGAAAATGTTCCTTGCGACAAACTGCACTCTAAAGGCAAGAAATTGAAGAATAAGAAACACAAGGGAAAGCATGTTGGTAAACACAATAAGAAGCATAAAAGCAAACACTCTTTTATTACAAGTAGTGATGGCTTCGCTCCTGTTTTTACTAGTGAGTCTAATAGAGATATTATTCCTCACAAATACATAATTGTGATGAATGACGATGTCTCTGCTGACGAAGTGGCTTTCCACCAAGAAATGGTTGCTTTACAGCATGTCAATTCTTTAGCTGGTATAGATGCCGAACATCCATTTTTCCTTGCTACTAAGGACTATAAAGCTGAGGGTGGTATCGTTGATTCATTTGATATCTCTAATCTTCTTAAGGGTTATTCAGGTTACTTTTTGGATGAAACCATCGAGTTTATTAGACAAAGTCCATTAGTAAAGTTTATTGAAAAGGATTCTATGGTTTACGCTAATGAATTTAATATTGAAAAGGGTGCTCCTTGGGGTTTAGCTAGGGTTTCCCACAGGGAGCCATTAAGTTTAAACTCTTTCAATCAATATTTATATGATACAGAAGGTGGCGCTGGTGTTACCTCATATGTCATAGATACTGGTATCAATATTGATCATGAAGAATTTGGTGGAAGAGCAAAGTGGGGTTCTACCATTCCTTATGGTGATGCCGACGTTGATGGTAATGGTCACGGTACTCACTGTGCTGGTACTATTGCATCCGAGGCTTACGGTATTGCAAAGAAAGCAGAAGTTGTTGCTATTAAGGTTTTGAGATCTAACGGATCTGGTTCTATGTCTGACGTTGTTAAGGGTGTAGAATTTGCTGCCAAATCCCATCAAGATGCTGCTAAAGAAGGTAAGAAGGGTTTCAAGGGATCCACTGCCAATATGTCCTTAGGAGGTGGCAAATCACCTGCATTAGACTTGGCTGTTAATGCTGCTGTTGCAGCAGGTATTCATTTTGCTGTTGCAGCAGGTAATGAAAATCAAGATGCATGCAATACTTCTCCAGCATCTGCAGAGAATGCAATCACGGTTGGTGCCTCTACTATATTCGATGCAAGAGCTTACTTCTCTAACTACGGACCATGTGTTGATATTTTTGCTCCTGGATTAAATATTTTATCTACTTATATTGGATCTGATAGTGCTACCGCCACATTATCTGGTACCTCCATGGCATCTCCACATATTGCTGGTTTGTTATCGTACTTCGTCTCATTACAACCTGGTGCGGATTCTGAATACTTTGTCTCTACTAAAGGTGTTTCCACATCCCAATTAAAGAAAAACTTGATCCACTATGGTACTGAAGGATTATTAACTGATGTTCCAGAAGATGGAACTCCTAATATTTTGGCATTTAATGGTGCTGGCCATAACTTGTCTAAATTCTGGAAGAGTGATGTCGAGAGCACTAAAAGTATTGTTGAAGATGCAGACAAACTTGTTCGTGAAACTGAAGCTAAAATTCAAGATGCTGTGAGAGACCTTGAGGCAAATCCACAAAACTTCTTTGAAACTGTCAAAGAGTTAGTTGATGATGCTTACAACAAGTTCTTGGATTAAATACCTGTTTATTTATGAACAAAGCTACATTTTCATTTCTACTTAAGGTTATTTATAGTTATTTTTATATGGTTTTTATTATGATTTCTTAGATATACTTATTACTGTAGTAGACACTAAAACCCCTAAGATTAGTAATGGGAAATGGAAGTATAGAATAATTGAGATATTGTTATATGTCGGAATTCACGAGTGGCGATAAAATGACAGTGTTTACCATATTTAATCAAAGTATAAAAGAACATTAAAACCTTCAACATAATTTTATTTCACGGTCCCTTAAGAGTTATTTTTTTAAATATATTCAGATAAAATGTCTACACCAGCTAAGAGAAGACTCATACGTGATTTTAAGGTAAGTTATCATTTTAAATATTTGTTCACACGATAACTAACAATATTTCTCTAGCGTATGCAGCAAGATGCTCCAAGTGGTGTTTCAGCTTCACCACTCCCTGATAATATTATGAGCTGGTAAGTATATCCTTCATGGTTTACATTAGAATTAACTAACAATAATTTAGGAATGCAGTAATTATCGGTCCTAACGACACTCCTTTCGAAGATGGTACATTTAGGCTAGTTTTACAATTTGATGAGCAGTATCCAAATAAACCGCCAACTGTGAAATTTATCAGTGAAATGTTTCACCCGAATGTATATGCACTGGGTGAATTATGTTTAGATATTCTTCAAAATAGATGGTCCCCTACATACGATGTTTCAAGTATATTGACATCCATTCAATCGTTACTAAATGATCCTAACATCAGCTCACCTGCTAATGTAGAAGCAGCTAACCTATATAAGGACCACAGAGCACAATATATTAAGAGAGTTAGGGAAACAGTTGAAAATAGTTGGAATGAGGACGACGATATCGAGGATGATGATGATGATGATGATGACGAAAATGATGATGAAGATATTGAAGATGCCTAGATGAGAAGATCTTATAGATGATGACTTAATGTAATAATTTTTGTTAAGCATTTTACTAGAGATATTAAGCATAATGACTAGTTTATATATTGTATATACATTGCTATTAATATAGTAAAATCCACATTAAACTGTTAAATTTATTTCAACCATAAATAGTACCATTTTTTCTTTTTGGATTCAAGGTCTTTTAACTTCATTTCCAAAAGTTTTTGTTCCAATTCTTTCTGTCTTTGCTTTCTTTGTTCTTCATAAGGATCTATTATTATAACTTCGGTAGGCTTTCCTTCTTCTCCAATTTTCTTATCTCTCGCAATCGCTAACATAATTATAAAAATTGTAAGATAAATAAAAACTTTTGTAGGACTATCCATCTTTTTAAAATCAAATTGTTTGATACGTACTGGGGTTTCAGCCAAAATAACGGGATCAACCTTTTTGACAATAGTATCTTTCAGTGGATTTACTGATTTGACAGTCTTTAAATGAAATGGTAAGTCCAAGGGTGGCTCCATAGTATTCCAATTATTGAAATCTTCACGAACACCCCAATTACCATAGGCAATATAATACCCCAATCTCTTTTCTTTTAAGTTTAATTTATGCCATTTTTTATCGTACTTATCTTGCAATTCTTTTAAAACCTGTCCTTGATGTAATAAACTTAAAGAGCCAAATAATTTTGGATCATTAAATATTGGTTCAGTATCAATAGGCTGGACAGCATCATCAGAAGATGAGCCAAACATATTCTTTACATCTTTCAAAGATTGCATAGCTAGTTTAGCGGCTTCTCTCTTTTTATCTTCCTCTGATAAGGTATCATTAGAAGACTTATTATTACTTTCGATACTTTTAGAATACCAACGTGTGGCAAATATTCTATTCCTGAGATATTGTCGAGGAGTCAATGATACCCTTGATACTAACATCCTGCCCAATATTCAGTTTAAAGTTTATTCACTCTAGCAAAAACTAATTAACTTTTTCCTGATTACTGCACGTGATCGAGAAAGTGAAAAATTTGAAGAATTTGATCTAGTACAAACAGTTAAATAGTTAAAGATTCATCAATAACGATATTATATCCCAAAGTAGGTCATAAATATTTCTGAAACACTTTCCGTATAAAGCTAAATAGAATTGGAAGTGAAATTGGGAACAAAAGTACGTCGCATTAATAATAATGGAATTAACAAAATAGGTTAATCATTAAGAACAATTATTTATATTTTCCTCGAAAAGAGCCTGGCTAGCTCAATGGCTAGAGCGTTTGACTTTTATTTCAAAAATAGAATTAAGAGGATATCAAAAGGTTGCGGGTTCGACCCCCGCGTCGGGCTTATTCTTTTTAATTTTTATGGAAAAATCTCATTTGTTTGAAATTTGTACCCTTTTATTTATCTAACCTAAACTATATTATTCTGTTCATAAACCTCCCTAAAGCTATCATTGGAGCACAAAATGCTTTAACCATCATACATAATGCGTCAATCAATAAGCTTATTTCGTATAATATCCATAAAAATATTATGAGCTCTATTATTATTACTATTGTTTGTAGGTTGGGGAATGCTTCTCCAATTATATCTATAGGTGTAAATATCAATTTCATTATTTTTATAGTTTTAATCAATTGACAAAAGTGAGACAAGACACCTCCACCCGGATTTAAACGCAGTTGTGTAAGGCTATTTTGGTTTGACCGCATACCTGGTGGTAGCTTTACTAATTGCCCAGTTTTTTGATCATAATATAACTCTTCATCTATTTCATCAACATCTCTCTCATCGTCCAATTCAATAATAAATTCCTCTTGAACATACGGTGTGTTTTGAATTGGTCCTTTTGGATCCTTCCAAATCACAGATACTGGCTTGTTCCACTTAGACACAATCCCCTTATAATTCTTGAATGCTTTTAATCCCTTTTCAAAATCCTTTGATTTACTACCAGAGCCCTGACCTTGTACAACAAGTGAGTTATTCTCAGACAAAGAGATACTTTCATTTAACAGATTAGTAGGCAGGCTGTTTTCAACTCCAGATATGTAAGATAACGCTGTTCCTAGCAACGTCCAAATTGAATAATAATTTGAATATTCATCATTGTTCTTTATTTCTTCAATTTTAGGACTTTCTTCATCATCTGGTTCAATCACAGTAGGCTCAGCCATAACCAGTCCGGATCCCCTTCCATAAGATTGCATTGATCCTAATTCCATCATATCATATGTTCCATGCTCAGATTGTGGAGATTTTATATTTAAATTATCATAGTAATCATAGTTCTTATATCTATCTCTTCCTATCTTCAAATTTAGTGCTTTAAGCTTATTCTTTAATGTTGGTTCTTTTTCGTTGTTAAATACACATTCAGCAGGATTGTATCTATCACTGAAATCATTATCTTTAAATACTTCTTTAAACGTCTTATGTGTATAATTCTTCATTTCAATGGGTGTTGTATCATTCTTTTTCTTCTGATTTATATAATAACCACTGAATCCATTGCTCTCAAAAACTCCATCTGGTAGAAACCTTTTCTTCTTTTTGCCTTGTGACCGATACTTTTGCATAATATTCAAGTCAGCAGGAGTTATCTCTTCTTCTAAATAATCAGGATCATTAGTAAATTCTGTAGCATATTCTGAATTGGTCCTGGATGACTTTCCATCTGATGATTTCCCATCTGATGATTGGTCTCCTGAAAATGATTTCTCCAGGGAAGAAACTCTAATTCTTTTCAGCGTATAGGGAACACCTTTGTTGGCCTTACGGCCAAATATCCTACCAAATTTTTTTGGCTCTTCTTTCTCTTCAACCTGTTCATCATGTTTCACAAATATATCGTTAACAGTTTTCTGAGACTGTGATTGGTTTCTATTATGAACCTTTCTTCTGCTATCTAGGTAATTAGTTGAATAATATCCATTATCCGTTACATTCATTTTGAAGAAGGATCCTAATTCTTAAGGATATAGTATTTTTCTTTAAAATTACAATAATTTTTGATCATTGGGAAGACATGGATGGCTGGCTTGTGCAACACCCCGGATTTCTTGAACCGATAAATCTCGGTCACCGAATTTCACGATAACAAAATCAATTGATTCATATATTAAATACAAAGGTTCGAGTAGTTTATATAATGTTGAGTGGGATAAGAACAAGAAATCAACATAAACTATCAAGGCAGTTGCTAGCAGTGGGAAATAAAAGATATAATTCTAGCAAAATTCCTATAACTTCTCAATCTTATGTCAACGATGATGTCTTATCCATTGTGAATAGACAGGAAATTGCTAAACATTTAGATAATTTGGGCCCTTTTCCTTCTTACTCCAATATTTTAAATCCTCAACATTTCTTCCAGAATAGGATTTTAATCGAATATCTGAAAAAAAGTCCACATCCAGTTTCCTTAAGACAACTTGCAGGATATGGTAAGACATTGACTAAACAGAAGATATTGGCAAGTGCAAATTTCGTTAGGCTTGAATTGCCTATAAGACTTGCTATGAGAGTAAGGGATTTGCAAACTTTACCCTTCGGTGTTGTTAATAATTTTCATTTAGCTCAGATTTATGAAAGTTATTATCATCTGTTTAATGCATTCAGGAAAATTCCTACGATTACGACTTTAGAAGAAAATGACAAATTCTGTGATACTTTATCAGGATTATTAGATGATCATGTGTTTAATTTATCACATTTGATGATGGGTGCTTTAGAAGTTTCTATTTTATCGAATTTACCTCAGCATGAATTGGATTTATTCATGTCTTCGATGATCAGGTCTAGAATTAGTAGAAGAGTCATTGTGGAAGAGCATTTGTCTATGACTGAAAATCATAAAGCGTCACCATATTCTCAAAAGCCACCTAATTATATTGGTGAAATTTTCCAAGAATGTAATGCTGCTGAACATTTTAGAATAGTAGCTAAGCAAGTAGAAGAGTCAATGATGGGAGTTTTCCCTCATAGAGACAGAATGCCAGATTTAGAAATAGAAGGTGACGTTAATACTTCTTTTCCATTTATGAAACCACACTTGCATTATTTATTTGGAGAAATTTTAAGAAACTCATTTGATGCTACGATTAGAACCCACAAGTCCAAGCTGATAAACAAATTACCCCCAATCAAAATTACAATCATTAATTCACCTAAGCAGGTTATCTTCAGGATATCTGATCAAGGTGGAGGAATGAGCCATGACAAATTAGCCAACATTTGGTCTTTTGGTAAGAATCCAGCACTTGCTGGAGAGAGTCTTGCCAATTTTCATAGGATTCCTGGTCTACAATTATACTCTAACTTAAAAGTTACTGCAGCCGGCTCTTCTGTTATATCTTCTAAGGACGCTTTCACAAACACTTCAATTGGGGAGCAAGAAGCGTTGACAAAGATTAAACAATCCACATTACAGTCGTTGATAAAGAGGCCATATGAATATAAGCTAGGACTTGGTTTACCCATGTGTAAAGTTTATGCAGATTATTGGAATGGTGATTTGCTGATGAACTCTCTAGAAGGATATGGGAGTGACACTTGTCTTACCTTGAGTAAATTAGGTACTTATTCTAGTAAAATACAATTGGATAGAGCTTAAGATCGCGACGTGCGAATGCGGTTTAATCTCAAGTAAATAATATATCTTTTAGCCATAATAAATAAATATTCTGTTATTACATGTCACACAGTCAAGGTAATGTACTACCAATTTCGTCGTTGTTAGATAACAAAGACGATATACCCTGTGGTAATGCTACTACTTCAGATTATTCTCTGACTAGTTATTTGCAAAAAAAGGACCAAACAGACGTTATAGAAATTAAAGAAAATGAAAAGACACATACGGTACATAATTTAGTATCTTTGTTTCAAACTAGCATTGATGTCTCTCCAGAGCCTGTTGCTGATCGCAACAGTTTGGACTTACAAAAAATTTCGTCAAACTTTAATACAAGAATCGGCTCTTCTGATATCAAGATATTGAACCCAATAGATAACTTGGCTCAAAAAACAAACAGCATCATAACTTCTGGGCTACCTACACTATCCCTGAAGAATGCTATAAGTAACAATACATCTACTATAGCCAATCATGAAACTAAGCCATCAATGGTTAGTGAATTTGTGAAGAAATACCAGACTAATGTTATGTCTCCACCTACGACAACAGTCTCGGAAAGTAGAACCTCCATCAATTCTATAATCAACTTAGACCCTTCTGATGAACCTGTGAAGTTGGAAAAACAGAAGAAGAAAGTTAGTAGGAAAAAGAAATCTGAGCCTGATACCACACCTGCAACAAAGAAATTGAAGTCTTCTTCACTGGCGGACGTAATAGGATTATTAAACACCAGTGACAAAGAAGGGCTGAATTCTCCTTCTAAAACAGATACAGATAAGCGTAAGAAGCAAAATAAAAAGGGATCAGAAACTAATCAAAATGAAACAAAGAAGTTAATCAAACCTAAAAAAAGTACACCAGATGTATCTGCTGATACCAAAAAGAATCAGGTAGAAATAATACCGAAACATGTTATTAGCGCTTCCATGTCTGCCGACAAGAATCCTACTTCTAGCATAGAAACTATAAATCTCCCTCCTTCCAGTATTATAGACCTTGTCGAAAAACCTTCTCAAGCCGGTCATATTAATAATGAAGTAAATAGTTTGGAGAAAGGATTAAAAAATACAGTAAAGGATACACAGTCTGAGGTACCGAATGGCAACGATAATGAGAAAGAAAAAGACAAGATTGAAAGACATAAGAAAATACTGAAAGATAAGGAAAACGACAAGGAAAAAGATAAAGAAAAAGAAAAAGTGGAGCCACCCATTATTGCATTGAATATTCCCTTGCTTGATCCAAATAATCCAAAACCGGGACAAGCAGAAGTAGTAATAAACGTTTTAAAACTTGCTGAAGATAAATATGGATGGTCTAGAATTCACCCACAAGCAAAATCTGCTATTGATATTATGGATGATATGATTGAAGATGATGAAGATGTTATGGATGAAGATGATGATGATGAGGTACTTGACGATGAGAAAATTTCAAAGAAGAAAAAGGAAGAAGAGGAATTGACAGAAGAACAATTAGCTAGAAGACACGAAGTTAAAATGAACAGAAAAGTCGGTAAATATGATTATGAAGATCCGTTCATTGATGATATCGAACTCCAAATGGAAGAAGAAATCACATCAACTAAAGAAGGATTTTTTGTCTACTGGGGTCCTCTTGTTGATGATAGAAACCAATCTAATTCTACGAACAAGAAAGGAACAGCTAAAAGCAAGAAATAGATAAAACTAAATAATATTAAATAAATGCCACTAACTACTTATTACTCTATTAAAGCTTTAAATTCATGGCTTTATTCTATCAACAACAAGAGTTAAGATATCAACTTGATTGTCTTCCAAGGTTGGTTCCTTATTATCCTTTCTAGATGTCTTAAAAGCAGCTATACGTGACTCCATCGCTGTAATAATTGATTCAATTTGATCTTTTTGAACATTTGGATCCTTTTTAATAATGATTACTAAGTTCAAAAATGCGCTTAAAGTAGATATTTGTCCTTGATCAATTGTATAATTCTCCTCATTACTAATAAATGTTTTATTAATAGTGCTAAGAATCAATTCAATTATTGATCTAGTTCTTACTTTAGTCAATTGTATATATTTTGAAGATCCATTCACCGGTTCTCGCGAAGGCAATGGAGGTGGGCTAGTCTTTTTAGCTGTGGAATTACTGGTATTCTCTTTTTTGGTGTTGTCTTCTGAAAGAGATATGTTCTGTAAGCCTTCTTCAAGATTAATCGACTTTTCTTTGGTTAGAAGGTCCTTCAATATTTGAATTAGAACTGGTCTGACATTATCATACGGACATTCTTTTAAAGAATCTAAAATAAAGTCATAAGCGAAACTCTCTGGGGATAATGTCAATATTTTTGTCATTAATGTTAAAGAACAATTAGCAAAATTTTGATATGAACTATTGACACCAAATATGTATAACAAAACTTGATAATAGAGCGTTAAAAATGCTTTTGGAATTTTTGTAAGTTCAAGTTGAATACTTTTATTATTAAGTCTCAGTTGGTGAATCGAATACCATGCCCAATAAACTACCATATCATGAATAGATTTGTACAAGAAACTTGGTTGGACCATTCCAGGCACAATTAATCTTAATGTGAGAACGATAACATCAGACATGCTTAACTGGATGGCTTCAAAATTCCTTTGTGACGCTTGCTCGTACGTATATAAAAGTAAATGCCCGATCTTGGAATCCCTTACCTCCTTTGCATCACTGTTAACTAACGTATATTCCAAGTTTTTCTGGTAGTC
Organism: Schwanniomyces polymorphus var. africanus; assembly: GCA_030563145.1. NCBI lineage: Eukaryota > Fungi > Ascomycota > Pichiomycetes > Serinales > Debaryomycetaceae > Schwanniomyces > Schwanniomyces polymorphus. Next base: position 943,326 of record JAKUBG010000001.1, read on the forward strand.
TATAATCAAACTTTCAAAAATTTCTCCAGTTAATGAATCAATATCTTTAGAACAGTCAAATTTATCAAATAATTCATGTGAAGTTACTAAGAAATTCTTGAACGAATCCCCAAGATCAATATCGAAAGATGATGACAACTCAACTAACCTGTCGAACACGGGAAAATCAATAGTGAATTCCCTGTATTTATTGGTATCATCATTTCTCAACTCATGGAAATATGAAATTTCATCCATTGAAAATCCAAAAATTTCATATTTTCCAATCATCGCTACACTTTGGGTAATAAGACTAGTTAATAATTTTCTTTGTAAATAGTCTTCATCATCCTTAACCTTAGCCAATTCATCTTTGGTATACCCTTGGTCGTCTTTAGGAGTAGGCAAAGAGTTGTAATTCCTTGCAAAAGAAAAGACACGTTTTAGAATAAAAGTCCCATTTTCCAAAGAACTCAAGCAATTAAGATGTATTAAATTAATAAATGATGTAACAAACATCGTCAAAAACCTCGAAGGGTATATTGTTTCAATCTTCTTCAAGCTACTATCAATTAGTTCAAAAATACAATACAACTTAATTTCAAAAAACTTTTCTTTAAACTCTTCATTATCAGTAGATGTGATATCTTGCAATCTCATAGAGCTCATTATTTCACAACATCTAAGGAATAGTTCTTTAGGATTACCATTTATGGCCAAACACTCAAATATTTTAATTATCTTATAGACACAGGGAGCAGCTCTTATAGATAAACTAAAGTCGTAGTCTGACTCAACATAAAGAAGAATCAACGCAGGTAAATCCCAAGCAATCTCATAGCAAAGATCAGTATTTTCATTCAATATTTCTAAGAGGTAAGCTAAGATTTCTTCTCTCTCTACGTAGGAGTAACGCCCAGGTGTATTAAGATACATGTCTAACACGGTAATATATGAAAGATAGTCTTTTGACTCCTTGACATCTTTCGTTGCTGATTTTAAAATTTCCAAAACCATATCAAACGAAACAGCTTCAATTGTAGATTCACTTGCTTCAGATAAGCTTGAGGTTTCAGATTCTGGCATCTTAGTCTTTTATGTAATATTATAGAATAGTTGTAAATGAAAAGTAAAAATGTGCGCAAATAAAATTTAATGGCAATCGTAAAGATAATGTCAAGTATTCTACAATCCGAGTCAGATAGTTCAGATACATCTAGCGTTTCTTCAGAGATCCTGAATTCTGATAATATTATACATGATTCGAATAAAGTAGAGTCCAAAATACCTATTTCTGCTTCTATCGTACTTGGAAGATTACCTGCTGATAAGCAATCACGACTAGAACAGAAAGAAGTAAAAGAATTAGAAAATAAGATCCCAATCAGATTTATACCAGTAGGCTCTACTCCGTCAATAAACCCTAATATATTTAAAATATCTTCAGAGCAAACTGTTTCCACTTTAATTAGGTTTTTGGTAAAACGTTTAAAGTTGAAGAGTAACGTGGTGTATTTATATATCCTGAGTTCATTTCAGCCTAACCCAGATGAAAAAATAGGTGATTTGTACAATAATTTTAAAGTAAATAATGAATTGATTGTAAATTATTGTCATACTATTGCATTTGGATGACTCTTGATGGTGTCAGGGTATCATTCTTTATTTATATTTGTTCCATTTTACGACTTAATTTAATTTATAGTTTTTTATTACAATATACAATATTCTATTCATTAATCACTCATAAACGAAGAGATAAAAAAGAGAAGTAACTTCCACCAAGTCACTTCATTAACCGAAGTTTTAAGGGTATCGAATAATAAGTGGAAGATTCATTTAGATACCTCCATTAACGTAGAAGAAATCAAATAAATTCAAAATTTCAATATTTGCTAATTAGGAATTAGCATCTAAATGAATCAATCTAGTAAAAAACAAATTGTGCTTGACCAGATGTAAGAGAAGAGGTACAACCATCAGTTCCATCACCATTGTAAGAACCACCAGAGTAAGAACAGTCACCATTAATACTAGCACCATTTTCGCCAACAATCTTAACACTATAATTTGGAGCATCTTTGTTATTTGGATTTGGAATTAAAGATAAGTAAGTAATACCACCAGTAGTACCAGCACCAAGGACAACTGGAGCCCAGTTACCTACACCAGATCCAGCAGTACCCCAGATACAACCGTCCTCAACGCTAACACCAGCATTGTTAACGTAGTATTGGGTAGAAGTTTTCTTACCTCCCCATAAGAAGTAAGAACTACTATCAACAACAGAAACAGGCTTGGTACCTTGTGCAGTTAATAAGGTTGGGATATTCATATTTTCAGAACCTGGATAGTCAGTTCTACAGATGGCAACATCTTGGTCAAGTTTGGAAACGAAGCTTGCAGTTTGTTCACCCCATGAACATAAGTAGTTGGTATCTTTATTAGATCTGTATAATTTACCATTATTACAGTATAAACCACCAACAGACATACCATTAGATGGTTGTTCAGATGGCCATTGGGTCTTTGACATACCAGCTTGACAAGCATAAGAACAGTAGTATCCATCTTGACAAGTAGAAGAGGTTTGTCCATTTTCGTTCATAATAGTAGTCCAACCACCGTTTAAGCCAGAGAGCCAGTCGACAGAAATAACACCTTGACCAGTTGGGACCGAAGAACATGAGTACTTACCATCTTCAAATTCAACTGTTGGGTCAACAAAATCTTGCAAATCACCATCGATGGAGGAAGAACCGGAAGAATAAGAACCAGAAGAAGAAGAGGAGCCACTGGCAGCAGCAGAAGCTTCAGAAGAAGTTCCAGCAGAAGTTCCAGCAGAAGCTTCAGCAGAAGCAGTGGTTGCTGAACTAGATGGTTCGCCGTTAACATAAACAACCTTTGTAGAAACAACTTCAACTCTCTTTGCGTGATTATGTTGGTGTTGATGTTGGTGGACATCCATTGGAGCAGCCAAGGCTGTGGCAGCTAAAGTTAATAAAGGAATAAGACAACTTTTCATTATGATTACAATATAAATCTATAGTTTAAAAGAACGTGTAATTTTTATCTGACAGCAAAAGGAAAGACTGTAGTTGGTATAATTCACAAATAAAAATTATTGAAATTTCTGTGAAGACGATATAGATTTTGAACTTTTGCTGCGTTATATATTTTCAGAAATATGTTTACTCTTTGAACTAAGTTGGCTGTGGGAGGTTTTGTGTTCATGTGCGATCCCTTTCTTTTTATGCACCAATTTACTACAAAAGGCAGCGGAGATCAAATCTAGACCACAAATAGTCCCTGGTACCTCAGATATGAGCCATTACCCTTCTCAATTGAGTAAAATTAATGCGGTAATATAACAAGTCAACAACGAATCAATAAGCACATGTAGTGAGCCGCGCATGAAAGATGAGACCAATTATTACAATATAATTATATAATCATATGACAATGATCCTTCACCTTTTACACAAGTCATATTTTATTAGGTTAATTCTAGTTATGGGTGTTAAGGATTTAGTACCTACAATCCATGGCACTGCCGTATTTGTTTTTTTACTCAATCCTGCATTTGAGCATTTGGATTGCTAAGCTTTAGACATCTTGTATCTAGTGAGTATCGGTAATGTGTTGCCCATTTCATTCATTGTGCGATTTGTAGTAAGATGAAGGCATTAATGCGGGCTACGAGGGAATCATGTTCTCGTTTACAAGAAGTCTGGCCCTCTACGAACCTGTCGTCAGGTAAAGCTTACATGAAAAACCTTTTTCTGATGTCAGCTTAGTGCCTTATTTCAGTGCCTACGGAGGGAATAGTCATGGTTGAAGAAATCGCGCATGTCATTGTACCTGCGATTATATTGGTTTCAAAGGGGGGGTAAGGGCTGCCAATTGCGAATAAGCGAGTTTAACATTATTACTTGATATACAAATATTGTCAATACCGTAACGTATTTCATGTATAAGGGGTTGCAACGAGCCCCAGGTTCAAACTTAATATGGTAAAATACAATATTTCTGACGTGATTTGGACTTGAGTATGATGAATATTTTTTGATAGACAAATAACAAAAAAGGTTCCATTACTCCATCAAGAATGCCGTGGTTCAATACGCTGTTAGTTTACTCCATATGAAATTAAACGATATAAGTTGTTGCGACCTCTTTTTCTCTCGCTCCTTTTGAGCTTTTGTGTAAGTTAGATTAAGGAATACGCACTTTTGATTGGATGAACTTATTTCATTGGGGTGAGGTAACATAGAACCTGTACGTCATTCTTAAAGTAGTAAGGTGCTATTGGATTGTAACATCTAGGCCCAATTTATGAGGTGGTAGATATTTTTTTCTATTACGGCCAAGGAAGGAAGTTCGTTAACTGTTGGCTACATTACATGACATATGCAGATATAAAAATTTTTCTCATTTTTTTTTTCGTAATATGCAATTACATTACTGAATTAGGCGAGATTAAGTGCATCTTAAAAGTTTTATATTAGATGCATCATATACGTTTAAGTATCGGGCATTACATAAGGCTAACCCTATTCTCTAATATATAAATCTTTTCTCATATAAAATCATAACATTATTCAAAAATATTCAAAAATATAGAAGTTATAAACCTAATAACCTAAATTACCAATTAATTTTAAAAAGAACTGAATTACTCATTATATACTCCAATTATCACATTTAAACATCACGTAGCCCCTTTTCTGATAGAGAATATATCAGCATAAGTTTTAAATCGTACCTTCATCTTCTATGCCAAGATTGAACCAAGGGTGTTGCATTGCCTGAACAGCAGTTATTCTCTCTTCTGGATTTATGACAAACAATTGCCTTAATAAATCCATAAAGAACCACCAAAATGTAAAATTACCGAAGTTCATTATATGTTTGTTATTTTGATAATTTTCAGACAAGGAATAATCAAAATTAATATTCAAACCTATCCTTGAGCTGATAAATAAGTCTATACGAGATAGCTTATTCACATTGGTGATGAATTTTGCAGGTGTAGAGCTACTAGGAAATATAAGCGTCAATGAGTTTTCTTCGCTTGATTCATCATCTATTATTACATCATCATCATCTGAGAAATCATCTTGGCCATCTCTTGTATACTCATTGACAAAATAATTCAAGCCACATTCATTCTCTTTTTGTTTTGAGGCTTGAACCATTGATTTATCGATTCTGCATCCACAAACCTTCTCAATCATTGCTAAATGCTCTAGATTATCGTGAGTTTTGAATAATGGTTCACCTATAATCAATTCAACTAGTATACATCCAATAGACCACATATCGCAAGGAAACGACCAGCCTACTCCCAACACAATCTCAGGAGCCCTATAATGTCTCGTTGAAACTATAGAAGAATGGTATTCATCATTAAATATAGCACTTCCAAAATCAATAACCTGAATTAATGGATTATTTAATATTTTAGAATATTTTGGCAGTTTCTTCTCCGAATCCCCAGTCAAGCTTAAGTATGATGCCATAATAGTACTGCTTGTTATTTGTTTTTTCACAAATGAATCATCATGTAGCAATATATTTTCTGGCTTGAGGTCTGTATGGATAAGATTCAAATCATGTAGAAATGTAACGGACCGAATTAATTGTTTGGATACTGCTTGTATATGGGAGCCAGGGAAAGCAATAAATTTGTTATTTTCAAGAAAATCGTACAACGAAATCATTAGCAAGTCAGTTACAATACATATATGATTTCTGTAATCAAAACATTCTCTTAAATGAATGCAGTGGTTTATATTTTCATTGTCAAATTTTTTTAATGTAGATAATATTCTTAACTCAATTTTAGCCGCATCTCTATACTTCGGAATGTTTCTGATAATCTTTATCGCAACATGCTCGCGATTGACTTTGTCAAAACATTCAACAACCTTTCCAAATGTTCCTTGGCCCAACATTTTTATTATAAGAAATCTATTGGCAAAGAGGTCTCCTATCTTAATAATATAGTGGCCATCTTTATCATCACAAGGAGGCAAGTTTAGTTGATGAGGAATTACATTAGTCTTAATATTCCCTAGCTTTGGATGTTTCAAAATATAATTACTAGGAAGTTTATTATACATGCATTTAACTTGTGGTAGTTGAGGAAGTGAGTTTGTTCTTTGCTTTTTAGATGTACCAACTGTAGAATTTGGCCCGCAATCTCCTGAATAATAATTATTGACGTTAAACATATTGTAGGCTACGAATGCATCGTGATCTAACAACATAGAGTCCGAATTATTTCTTCTTGTTTTAGGCTTATCCTTAGAAGAAGATAAATTCAATTGACGTTCGGAAAGAATTACAACATCATCATCATCATCTTCTTCATCTTCATCACCCTCTTCGATTACATTTTCATTATCTTCGTCGATAAAAACATAATTATCTCTAGTTGGAAATTTACCTTCTTCAATACTATTGAGTTTGAAAGAATTTGAGCTTGTATCAAGAGTAGCGTCTGAGCCATCATCCATTCCGATGTTTAAGTTTTCTGTCGGTGAGGAATTATTGTAAGTTGAATTAGTAGATGACGATGATTTTGAGCTTGTAGCGTCAAAATTAAGGGGTATAGTAGAAGTCTTAGTATTCGAGGCTTTTGAAGATTGAGTCTTTCCTGACGATGTATCAAATGATTCACTAAATCCTCTAGGTCTCTTTCTATTGGTAACTAGTGACATCTTAATATTACAGGTAGACAACAAATATACCCGCTGTTTTCAAATTATTTGAAGTCAGGTTCAATGATTCTAATAGCCTATAGAATGCTGATAATAGTGAAATAAAAGAACAGTCAAAAGATCACAACCTCTACGGTATATGAAATCCTCAACTTCCTGACAGCAATATCTTCAATTTAAAATTTATCAATCAAATAAGCCCTTACCGGTCCACAGATAAGCAATAATTTGAATGACAAAACGCTTTATAAGAATAAATTTCTTATTAATCGATGATTTAAAATAACCTTCCAAGTGTGATATGAAAATTCAATATATATAAAAGAATATTATGAAAATTTAATAATTATAGGCTGATATATGATTATTAAGGATGGAGTAGGGGAAATATTTTCAATGATAATTGCTGGAGTTTCAAGCCTAACTATTGGTGTCAAGGATGTGGCTGATGATTATTTCCTAACTTATATAATTGGAGGGAAACGTTTTCCAAAGTGCAAATCGAATGATATCAATGTTTCTATATGGGTTAGGTATCCAATATAACACACTATAGAAATGTTTACCTAAAATCAGTGGACTTATTCACTAAGTTAGCACACAAGTATTGCAATTCCTTTCTTGTTTCCCCACGTTCCTGTTGCCACCAAACAATCATTTGGATAAATCATACATCATTCGAGAATGTATATAATCATTTCGTGAATATTGCCATTATTAACAGATCTTATATATATATTATTTGCGAAAGTATGTATTTGTTCTTCGGTGGTGATGTCTTACACCACATCTAAGTAAAAGTAAAAAGTATGTTTTACAAATTACTATTTGAATTATACTATTCAAATGAGAATGGACACATGAGGTTACCATATATCTATATATCTATATATCTATATCTATATATCTATATATCTATATCTATATATGACTATATTGTGAATTAAATCTACTCTATTGTAATTGTAAGTTTTAAGTGACTAATTAATCTCATTAACTAAGTGATTTAGTATTATATTTATCGTTTTATTATTTAGTAGAGCTATAATTACAATTACATAACCAAAGTTTTAGTAAAGTTACCTGGTTAACAACCTTTTATTAAATTAATTCACCACAGCTAGTTGGAAGGACTAAATTTAGTTTAAGACGCTTAGAACCCAGTATCAACTATCGATTACATAATCACTTAGAAAAATAGGTAATGTATCTACTGAGGCAGTAAAGTTATTGATAGCACTATAAATCAAGAATAATAATTATAGATTAGTTTAGAATAGTTGAATGAATCAATCAGATAAGGAAGACGGGGATCTGAATTTTGTAACGTACAAGAATTTACCAAATATCTACATGTCACGAAACCCTATAAATGATTCAGATGGTTATTTTACAGTACGACTGTACAATAATGATCATAGCATTGGAATAACTACCCAAAAGAAAGGGGCTATTTCTATCGATAGGATACACCAAATAAACCAAGACCATAAAGCTGATAGTTATGTAAATAATTCGCTATCATCATTAGCATTAAGAAGCATTTCGAAACATGGAATGAAAGTAGTATCAAATACGACGCATGACTCTATGATTAATAACACTTTAAGTAACAATTTTGAAATCACAAGTGAAAGTCAAAGATCGACAATAATCCCATTAGATGTTTCAGATGAAACACTGACAGTTTTAACGAAAGAACCGGCAAGAATTTCATCTAATAAATACTTATGTCATGTTTGCAATAAAGGATTTGCTAGGAAACATAATATGGCGTCGCATATTTTAGTTCATTCAAAAGAAAAACCTCATATGTGTTCTACCTGTAGCACTAAGTTTAGAAGAATTTATGACTTGAAACGTCATGAAAAATTACACATTGGAACGAAGCCATATGTGTGTCATAGATGCAATAAATGTTTTGCAAGAATTGATGCTTTAACAAGACATAAAAATTCTCCGAAGGCATGCAGTGCTAATAAACCTCTTAAATCATATTTCGTTCCTTCCTCTTCAAAGAATGGTAATAATCCGAATTCCATGGCAACTATTGTAAATAGACACAATGGACTTGTTTTAAACGAAGGTCAAAATAATTCTAAACTGGATTCAGAATTAGTTGCGCTAAGTGAGTCTTTTACACAACAATTTGTTCCAATAACCAAATATAGAGACTTAGTTACATATACTCAGGAATTGCAGAAAAACTTAAGTATAATGAATTCCCGAATAATGGTATTGGAAAGAATTGCGGAAGGCGAAAAAGGTAGCGATCAATCGCTTGTACAGAAAATCGCTCATAAGTCTCTCGATGAGTATTCCTGATTGTCATACTCTACTCCATGATTGTAACTATCTTGAAACGATCATTGTTATCGCTAACAAATGGATTTTCTTTATAGAAAATTAATTTTGCATATATTTATTTATAACCTTCGAACTCATATAAGTTTGTTACATTGGATTTTGCTATATTTGCATATTATGGGTATATAATCATATCTATAGTTCAGCATAGCTCTAAAATTAATTGGAGTATCCAAGCTGCGTAAAGACTGTCATTAAGCGTAATTAAGCACATTTCTGTAGTGTGCAGTATAATCATTGGTTTTGTAAACTACAAAAGGAGGGGTGATTAGATAAAAAAGGAGGCAATAAAATCATTATTTCTCTAATCATTGATATAATTAAGAAGAGGGCAATATATGTATGTATGAATAAAGCAGAGTTATCTATGATAAGTCATATACTAATTAATCTAGTACAACTAACTTAATCAGAACCTCGTACAATACCTTATCTATTACCCCAATCTCATTTATAATATTGAACTCAATTTAGGTATTAGTATTTAAAATAGTGACTAATAACCAAACATTATATTAAGTTACCATTGCTATGGAATCAAATAAATTAAGCGACGAAGATTGGTCTATTATTTCGTCTTCATCAGATGCTGATGAAGATCATTCAATATCTAATTCAGTCACCAGCGTTAAAATCGAGTCAGATAATGACTCTTCATACTTAGGAGACAAGTCCATATCTAGTGTTGCAACCTTAAAATTACCAAGAATGAGCTCATCTTCTTCAAAGGGATGTATTAATGATAAAAACCAAGAGTCAAATACCAGTAAAAGCCCCAAGGTCATTCAAAATATCAAGTTCTATGAAAGCTTATCTCGTCTAAATAATTCGATTAAGAAAACCTCTCTTGATTTTTATGAGAATATTGCTAAACTGAAACTACAACAGTTTAATAATTATATCCATAATGATGATGATGATGATGATCTTAAAGTTTGTGTCAAAGGTGATCTGACTCCTGAAGATAATACCATTGAAACAACTGTCAATTCACAACCATCAGATAGAGCTTGTTCACTTCTAAAGTCTTTCAAGGATAATTTTCTACATCCATTCTCTAATCTTATAACCTGTTTGGAAAATAATTCTGAATATTTATTTTATTATTTTATTGCAATTGCTGTGACGTTAGGTTCCTCGACATTCTTATATTGCCGATACTCAAACTATTTCTTCCCAGTTAAAGAAACAGAAAAAATTTCGTTTACTTCCCTCTATGCTCAAAGATTATATGGAATTTGGGATAAAATAATTTATGATACTAAAGAACCCACTCCACATCTATTCGGCATTTACAAGACTTATGATAAAGCCAAATCTTTCAAAGCTCTAAGAATTTACAATGATTTGAAGTGTAAATGGTTGGATGTAAAATGGAGCCAAGCGAAGTCACTTGCTGATGTATATTTCCTGAAAGCCACTGGTTGGGTCCAAAACATACGCTACCAGGAATTCCATAATTGCATGAAGAGTGTACTCTCACTGTCTCATGTGTTTTATTTGGAATTCAAAAATAGCTTTAAAGAAAAGTATGAACAACTAAATTTCGCTGAAATATTATTTCTCACGAAGAATTCATTGAAGGAGTCGCTCCGTCAGATATCGATCTTTATGAACCAATTCCATATCCAGGCGGCTAATTCATTAATAAAAGATTTATCACAAGGGGTATCAGAAAATTTGTTGACTTTAAAATATAACATTGACTCTATTGCGATACTAGTTTTTCAAACAGGCTGTGACCTTAAGAAGTCTGCTATTGGCTTGTTCTATTAAATTTGAGAACATATACTCATGGGATATATGGCTAAGGGGGGTTTGATGTTTAATTTGGATTTTGTTTAATAAGTTGGATTTGTAGGCAATGTTTTTTAATCTCTAGATTTTTAATCGAAATTTAGTTAGTTTTTAGTTATTATGGTTACTGGTTAGTTTATTTTTATACCCTTCTATTTTATTTTTTGTTTTTTATTTATGTTGTCTTCAAGTTTATAACTATAATAATTATTAATTGTTTCTTAACTACATTCTATTTATGTTGTTATTTATTTACAATATTATGCCTTTTTAATGTAAAAGTTAGTAGAAGTCGTGCATAATCAAATTGATTGATCGACGTGAAATTTAACATGTTTTATCAAAACTCTGTATCGAGTGACCCTATAGATTAAGGAAGCATTTTTCTTATCATTATTGGTACTTTGTATTATACTACTATATTATATTATCAATAATTCACAAATATGGGTAAGTTTGATTTAATTAATTTGCCAATGGTTCGTTACAAGATGTCTTACTAACATGTTCAGGTATTCCCAAATTTTTTCGGTTTATCTCTGAAAGATGGCCACTTATTTCACAGTTGATTGATGGAACACAGATTCCTGAATTTGACAACTTATATTTAGATATGAACTCAATTTTACATACATGTACTCATTCTAATGATGATGATACTTTTACTAGGATGAGTGAAGATCAAATGTATGGGGCTATTTTCAAGTACATCGAACATCTATTTGAAATAATTAAGCCAAATCAAGTATTTTATATGGCAATTGATGGTGTTGCGCCAAGAGCTAAGATGAATCAACAGCGTGCTCGTCGTTTTAGAACTGCATTCGAAGCAGAAGAAAATTTAAAGAAAGCCATTGAAAAGGGTCAAGAAATACCTAAGGATGACCCATTTGACTCTAACTCCATTACTCCAGGTACTGAGTTTATGGCGAAATTAACAGACAATTTAAAATACTTCATCCATAAGAAGATCAGCGAAGACTCTAATTGGGCAAATGTTAAGATTATTTTAAGTGGGCACGAAGTTCCTGGAGAAGGTGAACACAAGATTATGGATTATATCAGATCTATGAAGTCTCAGGATGATTATAATCCTAATACAAGACATTGTATTTATGGATTGGATGCAGATTTAATTATGTTAGGTTTAGTAACACACGATACCCATTTTGCTTTATTAAGAGAAGAAGTTACATTTGGCCCAAGGTCTAACTCTAAATCAAATGAACTTTCAGATCAAAGGTTCTTTTTGTTACATTTATCATTATTAAGAGAATATTTGTCTTTGGAGTTCCAGGAATTAGATAACCAATTAAACTTTGAATATGACTTCGAAAGGGTATTAGATGATTTTATTTTAATCATGTACGTCATTGGTAATGATTTCTTGCCTAACTTACCAGATTTGTTTATCAACAAAGGTGCATTCCCCTTGATTATTGAAACGTTTAAACAAGCATTAAAAGAATCAGATGGTTATTTAAACGAAAATGGTACTATTAATTTGAAAAGATTAAATATATGGTTGCATTATTTATCTGAATTTGAATTAGAAAATTTCGAGAAGCAAGATGTTGATGTAGAATGGTTTAACAAAAGATTGGAGGATATTTCCATATCCGGGGAAAAGAAAAGAGAAAGAACTGGAAAGTTAGTTCTTTTAAAAGACCAGAAAAAGTTGGTTGGTTTTATTAAGCCTTGGTTTTTAGAAGTGAGTTCTAAGAAAGTAAGTGACTTAATTAATTTAGATAATGAAGGTAAATTACCTATTTTGACTTTACCAAAGGAGGAAACCGAAAAGTACATAGAATTCATCAAGCAATTTGCTTTAGATGTCGGCTTTATTGTTATACATTCAAGAAGCCAAGATACTTACCAAGCAAAGTTAGATATTGACGGATTATCTCCTTATGAAACAGACGAAGAATACGAAGAAAGATTGAGCAATATAAGAAAAACTATTAAAAAGTATCAATCAGCTAATTTATTTGAAACTGAAGAACTTTTAGCTGAATCTAAAGATATATACGACTCGAAGTTTTTAAACTGGAAGGATAAATATTACAAGGAAAAATTGAAATTCTCTATTTACGATACTGATGAAATGATCGATTTAACTCAGCATTATTTGGAGGGTTTACAATGGGTATTGTATTATTATTATACTGGTTGTCCATCTTGGAATTGGTTTTATAAATATCATTACGCTCCAAGAATTTCTGATATTTCAATAGGGTTAGATGAACTCTTAAAGTCAGGAAAGAATATTACGTTCAACTTATCCAAACCTTTTAAACCATTTGAACAATTAATGGCTGTTTTACCTGCTAGATCAAGGAAATTAATGCCATTGCCTTACAGGCCCTTAATGACTGAACCACATTCGCCTATTATTGATTTTTATCCACATCAAGTAGATATAGATATGAATGGTAAAACGGCAAGTTGGGAGGCTGTTGTATTATTGAGTTTTGTTGACGAAAATAGATTGATAGAAGCTTTAAAATCTGTTGAATCTAAATTAACTCCGGAAGAGAAACGTAGGAATACGATGGGAACTGATATTGAATTCATTCATAATCCTCAAATTGATTACGTTTATCCTTCTCCGTTACCAGCATTTTTCCATGATATTGAACATGACAAATGTTATGAAGCAACATTCTTATTGCCTAAAGTTAATAAAGTTAAAATTGGTTTAACTGATGGGGCTAAATTGGGAAAAGAATTATTAGCAGGCTTCCCTACCTTAGAAACGATACCATTTGAATCAAAATTGATGTTAAATGAAGTCAAGGTATTCCAAAATCCTACTAGATCAGAATCAATGATTTTAACTATAGATAATATTTGGAAGGACCTTTCTGTCCATCAATTTGCAGAGAAATTTTTGAATAAGGTTGCATATAGTAAATGGCCATTCTTGAGAGAATCAAAAATCATTAAGGTAACTGATAGCGAATTTAAATATGAAGTTATCAAGTCAGGTAATTCAAAGAAAATTATAAGTACTCCATTAGATAATGACGAATTTAAGACATTCAATCAACGTTGCAGGGAATTTTTAACTTCATACGATAAGACCAAAGGTATTCGCTTAGGTGAAGTATATGGTTTAGTAGAAGTACAGCCAGTAACAGGTATAATTAGAAATTCAAAGGGTGCTTATGTGAAAACATTTTCTAAACAGATAGAAACCTATCCTATCCAGATGATTGTTGAAGAAGTAAGTAACGAGGATGAAAGATTTGCTACTAGACCGCCTTTGCCAATAGATGAAGAGTTCCCAATTGATTCCCAAGTTGTATTCTTAGGAGATATGGGTTATGGTTCGTCAGCTACCGTTGTTGGATATAATGACCAGAAAACTACCCTTAGTATTAGGATATCAAAGATACAGACCAGTGCTGAACCAAATATTGGTAGAAGGAGATTTGATATTGAGAAGAGGGAAATCAAATATTACCCATCATTTGATGTAGCTAAGAAACTTAAGATCAATCCCTTGTTTTTATCCAAGATTACTAGTGGTTATATGATCGAAGATGCTAAGGGCAGAAAAGTCAATATCGGACTAGAATTAAAATTTGAAGCTAGAAGAATGAAGGTATTAGGATTTACTAAGAAATCTGGTAAGTTTTGGGAATATTCACCATTAGCCATTCAATTACTTTCTGATTATAAGCAAAAGTTCCCAACTTTATTCAATAACTTATTGAACTACAACTCAAAGTCGATGCCAGCTTTAAGGGAAGTTTCTAATGAGAAAGAGTTAGAAGAAGTCAGAAAATGGTTAAAGGAGGCAAAGTCACAAATGAATACCGTTTCTTTAGAAAGTGAATCTTTAACGAAGTTCAGCTTCCAAGCAATTGAAGATTACATTGAAGATTATGTTAATTCTCCTATTGCGCATATTAACAAGGATATTAAAGGAGTTCCTAAAGAGGCTATTTTTAATCCTAGTGATTCTTACCAATTGTTGACTAATCAAAGATTTGAATTAGGTGACAGAGTAGTATATGTTCAAGACTTTGGTAAAGTTCCTAAGCTTACCAAGGGTACGGTTGTTAGTATTAATACCATTATCAACAAGACTACTTTAGGAATTATCTTTGATATTCCTCTCATTAGTGGTAATACAATGAACGGTAAGCTTAGAACTAACAGAGGTTTGTTGATTGATTCTTCTTTGGTCCTTAACTTAACTAATAAGCAGATGGTTTATCATAGTAAGGCATCTAGAGACAGAGTCAATGTGAAGGCAA
The DNA here is from genome assembly GCA_030563145.1 of Schwanniomyces polymorphus var. africanus. Classification (NCBI taxonomy): domain Eukaryota; kingdom Fungi; phylum Ascomycota; class Pichiomycetes; order Serinales; family Debaryomycetaceae; genus Schwanniomyces; species Schwanniomyces polymorphus. Next base: position 958,459 of record JAKUBG010000001.1, read on the forward strand.
AACAACCAAAATCGAGAACCCAACAACAGGAGCCTACCAAAAAGAAGGTGTTCACCAAAGCTCCAGAAACCAAAGCTCCAGAAAACAAGGCTCCTGGTGCCACTAACACGACTAATAAGTCTAAAGACTTCTTGAACTTGCTTCAGAAAGATAAGAAGTCTCAACAAGATAAAGTCGAGGAAGAGGATGCTTATGTTGATTCTAGTGCTATCAGGAAAATATATGGCCAGATATACTCTAATGTTTTAAGTGAAGGTCTTCCAGCACCACCACCTCAACCACAAAACTATGGAATTCCAATTGTACCAGGTATCCCAATCCCACCACAATACTATCAAATGGCTCCTCCACCTGTTGATAACAGTGAAAGACAAGATAGTAACCAGTCGAGAACTAACAACCAAAGTCAAAGAGGAAGAGGCGGTAGAGGCAGAGGCAGAGGTAGAGGAAATGCCTCACTGAGAGGAAGAGGTAAGCCTGTAAGAAACGATGAAAACAACTGAGATAGACGTATATAACAAAAAGTACTTGTATTTCTAATTTGATCTTATTTTAGCTTATTTGATTCATATATACATTGTAGAATTGGATACTCTTATTTACAAACTATTACTCGAAACGAAAACATAATGAGTTCTGGATTATAAGTTCTGGGTTATTAAAGGAAATATATTTGATTCATCAAATGTTTGGAGTATTTACCATTTTTGAATTCCTAAAACTTTCATCTGTTAAGACGATAATGCCTTATATTTTCCACTAAATAGAAACACTGGTAATCACTTCATACACTCTTTTTCATCAAAATTATAAATATCCTATTTTACTTGTAACCCAAAACCAAGTCCTAAACTTTCACCCATGATTCTTGTCAGTATCTTCAGAATTTTTAACTGGCTCAGTAGGCTGATTCTCTTGTGGAAGATTTACTAATCCTAAAGATTCCCAATCTGATTCTTCCATTAACTTATTGTCCATTCTACATTTTAAGTAATCTTTGGCCAAAATACGACAGTTTGGTGCATTTCTGTTTTCTGTAAATTTCATACATTTTAAATATTTGATCATTTGATCTTTGCATTCTCCATCATGATCTAATGGAAATGATCCTCTTTCTGGTGGGATTGGTGACCAACTTCTAAAGTTATTTCCTGAGATATGTTAGTTCTAAGACATCTAAAATTAATTTTAAGCGTCGCTAAAGCACTCCTTAAAAACGTCATAATAAGATCACAATGAATATTACTTACCTGGTGCCCCTGTAGCCATATTGTACTTCTATATTGATATTATTTGAGTCCTAATGAAAAAAGACACTACTTGTATTTTGAGATAAATTTCTCAATTATCTAACGCTTTATTAGAATTCTCAAGTTATACATCACAATGACAGAAGAATATGATGAAACATATAATGATGGTATAGAAGATCAGAATATACCAGATATAAATATTGATATAGATATCCCTGAGTATTTACCTTTAAATCCAACTTTGGTTAGCAAATTTGATAAGGCAGCAAAGTTTCAAATACCATTACATAACACGATTAAGCTGTCAAAACAAGATCTCTTAATGGAAGTGGAAGAATATATTGAACATGCTATATCCAGTAAGAATTTCGAGAGAGTAGAATTGACACTAAATAATTATTTAGAATCCCTTCAAGAAGTAATTGAGGCGTCTATAATGTTAGATGCCTACAAAGATTCTATTGATTCATGTAAAGATGATATAAAGCAGATGTCTGTTGACGTGCCTAAAATATCAAAGGACACTTTAGAAGAATACAGATATCTTGAAGGGATTAACTTTGGTGATTTAATTATCAACTCGTATAATGATAATAAAGATGATTTATCAGTTATGACAAGCTCTCAGATAAATACTGATTTAGATTATCAGTTTATTAAAAATGTGCATTTCATTATTAAAAACCCACAGGATGCATTACCAGATGATGCTGAGGATGATGAGCTTAGGGTCAGTGGTGGTAAAGTATCATTAAAGGATCCAATTACATTGAACTACTTTGAAACTCCCGTCATCTCTAGGAATTGCCGTCATACTTTTGAAAAATCTACAATTGAAGACTATTTGAAAGAAAATGACAAATGTCCCATAAATGGATGTAGAGCTAGGTTGCATAAAGATCAGCTTCAGTTGGATAAGCTAATGGGTTTGAGAGTGAAAGTATTTTTAGCTACTCAGGCAGAACCAAATGGAGAAAGTTTAAATATTGAAAGGATTGTCTAATAAAATAGATAATGTTATATTGATCTTTCACTTAAATACTTTAGGTGCAATCTTTACCAGCCCGATGGCACTTCAATCTTAGAAGTAAGATACGGGCAACCCTTGCTATCACAACCGGCAGAAGCAACAGTGGTTCCCCACCAACTGAAATTAGACGAGCCACCAGAGTAGACTACACAAAAGTATATAATTAATGCAGCAATGGCCACACCAACATCTAAACCTATAGCTAAAATCAAATTATACTTTCTCCACCAGGGTTTATAACGACGATGGACGAAGAAATTAAAGATAAGTGCAACAAGGAACCAGGTCGAGTAGTTAATACCTGTAACTGAAGGTATTGAGCTTGCCCCAGCGAAGAAAAGAGAAGGACTAAATCTAGTCCAGAAGCCGTTTGGTCTGACTCTTCTCATAATTAGGACAAAAATGGCCAATAAAGCTCCAACTAGGAAAAACCAGAGAACCCACGAGTATCTACCATGAACACTAAAGATATGCTTTCCGAATAATCCCCAAACTAAATGCTTGTTGAAAGTTGTTTTAATTTTCTTACAAGTCATATTATTAGGTGCATTAGGAGTACAAACATTGTCCAAATTCGTTAATATCAAAGAGGTAATAACTGTATTAGCAACTGCTGCCCATATACCACATGCGAATAATACAATCATTGTATCTCTTGGTGATACTTTCATGTAATGTCCAATTTTGGCGCTCTGGGAAAAATGCATGGCATGCTGAGTTGTTCCGAAGGCAGTATTGTAAAAGTATACTAAATTAAGTGGCTTTCCATTAAACCAGAATGCTCCGACTACATCGTAGAATGCAGTCAAGTTAATTGAAAAATTTGATCTTGATTCAATAGCTGCTATAGGATAGAATAAAATACCACCAATAGCCATCGATACAATAAAACCACCAACAGATATTAGAGACTGACCCCATGCAGCGGAAAATACAATACCAAGAGCTATTCCAACTACTGTAAGTATAATATAGACACTCCAATGAAATCTTTTATATTTTTCAAGAGCAACATTATGAACATCTCTACTTTTTTCTGTGGTTAATGGCTTGTAAACATTTTTCTTAAATTCGAATATAAACATGATAGCAACAGAAGAGAATGTCGCTAAACCGACGGCTGTATTCATTAAAAAAGCAATAGGTAACATAACCGGAGAATAAGCATCAAATTTTTCTAAGCTAAGTTCCCATTTCTTATTGACCACCTTACTTGCTTCATATGATTTTCCTTTTGTATCATAAATGGAACTTGTCATGATTGGGAAATGACCAGTTTGCCAGTGATCTTGGTAATATAACCCTGGCATGACAATCCAAATCCAGAATACAAAAGACCCAAATATGGTGGCAGCTGACCAAAATGGTGTTGTCAACGGATTAGAAAGTGAACTGACTTGACTCCAGTCAAATGTCAATGGGAATATTCCTAAGCCAGTAGTAACACCAAAGACTTGCGAAAGAACAGCACTCGATGGCTTACACCAACTAATCCAAGCTCCAATAGTACTTAAGAATGGTGCAATTAAATCAGGAAACCAATACCAAACAAAAGACACTAAGAAAACTAAAGAAAAGAAATTGAACTGAGAAATTTTCCAAGTGTTTTGGGTAGATTGTTCCCCTCTGTGGAATGCAGTAAATAAAGCACAGTTACTAAGAATACCTGGCCAAACACTATCTGCTGGAATAACCAATAGGTCTTCTGTCAATCCACTCCATCCTAACGCTGTAATATAACACGACAAGTGAAATAGGACCATTCTTCCAATACCAATATCTTGTCCAAAATATTTATACTGTTCGGCAATTAATGTAATAACGATATTTGAACTAACTGCCAAATTACTAAACATATAAATACATGCATGCTCTTTTTGGTTAAACGGCCCCGGGTTAAGTTCAATCTTCTTACCATAAGGTAACGGAATCTTGATATTGGGCACTATATGATCCCATAATCTACCAAGAGGAAAAGCAAGCACTTGAGCAACAACAGCCCCGATATTTAGAGTAGGATATCTCAAAGCAAAGAAGCAATCAACAATGATAATTAATGAAGTAAGGATCAAAGAAAGCACCCACATTCTGACAGTAAGTGCCTTACCCTCATAATCTGATGTAGGAATTATGTCACTGATATCTTTTGCAGTGATATCTATAGCATCTGAGTCGTTAGGTTGCAAACTCTCTGTATCAATTAGAATATCATCTACTGTGTTCTTTTCTTGGATATTATATTCCTGATCATCGGGAAGGTTCTCAACAACAGCGACATTATTCTTATCACTATCAGCAGAATCTTTCATCCTCTCGCTATTAAGTTTAAATAACATGTCGTTCCTTGGTAATCTAAAGAATCAAACTGGAAATCGGAAATAACTAAATATATATCTTTTAGATTATTTGATTAATCAGATAAAATTATTTTAGAAAATATATGCGTTTCGGCAAAGCCGCTATTGAGGGAATATTTGACTAATACTAGTATGGTTTCATGCATGTTTCAAACACAATCTAATGTATCTACAGATGCATGATGAGTAATTTTATTTTGTGTTAATGAATTGTGCTTTACCCTTCAAGTTTTAAATTTGTTGGCGAAATCTAATTGGCTTAATTTTTATTCTAATACCTTAGACGTCAATTATGTCAACTTGACGTTGTTTTATTTTTAGCAATAAACGACTTCGGCAGGTTGCAGAGAATGAAAATTTTAACTTAGTAGCTTTCTGATTCAATTTATTAATTAGTTTTATCATATAACTTGCTTTTCAAGTATGGAAGGAGTTATATTGTTTTCTATTACAATCAAGTTGATGAAGGATATGCTAAGCTTGAGAAGTCGTTTGAAAAAATTAATGGATATGGATAAATATTTTTGACATATCGGAAATTGAGATCGGACGTCGGATATCTTTTTCTTCCGATATAAGTATGCATGAAAGAATAAGTTAGGCATATATATAAATATGTAATACCCAATTGGACACATAAGACACTAACATACATAAGACACTAACATACATAAGACACTAGCACATGAACCCAATAGAATGTCGAGTGTTTATCTAGCAATATGATTGAGATTTTCTAGAAGATGAATTTCAAATTGTTTTCCTCCTCACTGGAGGTATGCAGCTCGATTCAGAAAAACATTCTCCTCTCTATTGTCTTTCTCTAAACTAAGACAAATTCAGAAGGCAAAAAATTATTTAAAGCATTGAAATCTTGCAAAGTAAAGCTATTTGTTACAATTATAAAGAAACAAGAATCCTCGTATTCTCTCCAACCTCCAAAGTTCTTATAATTATATTCTTTAAAATCTTCCACATAATCCAAGAAAATATTTGATTTAATTTCTAGACACATATTTGATATTAAACACAAGCAAGAAAATATGTAAAGCAACTTTTTTGCAAAATATGCCTCCTTTACTTTTAGGTAATCATAAAGTTCATCTTGGACCAAATATAGCCAATAAGGAAGTGTAGCTGCCGTAGCATTATCTACCATCTGATGAATAATAGTTTGGAAGACATCCAATGCATCCTTATATGTTTCCAATTCATTATCCGAGATTTCGTTGGGATAAAGACTTAATGAATTTCTCAAATCGTCAATTAAGGGGTAATGCTTCAAATATAATGCATACGGGTCTAATCTAGGAAATGCAAAGATGGTTGAATATTTAACTTGATTTGAGTATAGAAGAGGAAAAGAAGCTTCCATTAAAATCTTGATACCTTGGCAAATCAATATTAAGTCAAGATCACAGTCATCCGATGCTAATACTGGGAATAACTTTCTGGGATGTAGTATAAGCGTTAAATAAAGCAAAACTGCCGTGAAATAGTTTTCTGCAGCTTGATATTCAGAATCAATTTTGATTCCCAGCACTAATTTCGATACCTCATTCTTTGAATGGTTTAAAGCACTCAGAAAATATATATTTGTTATTTCTAAATATCCATCTTTGTTTATGCTTTCATGAAGGTATGGAATAATCTTATCTAAATGGTTATCCTTGCGGGGGATAGCCTTCGAAAAAACTAAATCAGTTTCTATATCGTAAGAATCATGAATGTGCCTCTCGAGATTACTTGAATTACCAATGAACATTATACTGGTAGAAAATACACATTTTCTCAACCATTCGGATTCATGCCACATACTAGGAATCTCTGTTAACCACATTTTTTGACATGGAGCTTTGGAGATGGTTGACATTAGATAAACACCATGGAAGTAGTACAATAATTGTCCTTCAAACTGGGTGAGGTTTAATTGCTTTATGATAGAGTTTAACGAACCCTGATAACGCTGAGATAGGAGTCCATTTGATTTTTCAATTAAATAGGAATAAACAAATTTATAATTCTTAATTACCTGGTCGTTTACTTCCTTTTTCTTCCTAACGTACTTTCTTTTAACTACCTCATTGTATACACATTCCCTATTTGTAGATAAACAATATTCACAAGTGCGTTTTACTCCATCGCACTAAGTAGTTAGAATCAACTGTTAAGGACTTCCTACAATAGACTTACTTTAATTCTTAATTTACGGCAACTCGTACATTTGTTACGAGATCTCTTTTTGATAGCAGTTATCATTGTTGGTAGTCATTTGCTAAAATACACATTGCTCATGATTTATAAGTTCATGCCAATGGTATTTTGGCTGATAACTACCTGCCATAGATAGTAAGTCATTTTAGGCGCTTATGTAATCGAATTATTTTTTTTAGGTATCATTAAAACGGTGCTGCTTTGATATTTCAAAAGCATTTTTTTTCATGTATTCTATGATTTATGACATTAACGTTATAACGATATAAATTGTATAATGGCAAATATACAAGCATACTACTTCTTAGTGGTATTAGCAGGGGATGAGCCGAGGTCATTGTGTTTATGCACAAATTACATATGTTTGTTCAAGATTTTATTAAAGGAAGGAACCTCTAACTGAATAGCATAAAAATTAGCTAGAATATTTAGGTAATTCGGACAAAATCCTCGATGGCAAGAAGTAATTTAAGATACTGTAATCCTCCATCTCAAAGTTTTCCATGATTATTGAATAGAAACAGTAATCTTCATTATCTCTCCAATTCCCAAAACTTTCATAATTAAAGTCTCTGTAGCATTGCATGAAGTCGTAGAAAACACTTGATTTTTTTTCAAGAAATATTCTTGACATTAAACACAAACAAGAATAAATATAAACTAATTTCATGGCAAAATAAGTTTTCTGTATTTTAAGATAATCATATAATTCATCTTGAACTAAAAATATCCAAGATGTTAGCGGTGATAAACTGTTAAATTCGATAATATTGTGAATGATCGTTAATAGAACATCTATAGCATCACTATAGGTTTCTTGCTCTTCTTTTGATAACTCATTTGAATAAAGTCTCAAGTTATCTCTCAACGCTTCAATTAATGGGATCTTTTTCAAGTAAACCGCGTATGGATCTAGCCTTGGGAATTCAAATATAGTAGAATATTTCCCTATATATAATAGAGGAAATGATTCTCCCATTAAAAGCTTAACTCCTTTAAAAATTTGAATTAAATCAACTCCTTTCTTATCAAAAATTACTAGCGGATATAATTTTTTGGGATGCAAAATAAGTGTTATAGTTAACAAAACTCCAGTAAAGAAAAATTCTGCTGCCTGAAATTCACTATTTATTTTCTTACCCAGTAATGATTGCTTTACATGTTCCTTTGACTTCGTTAAAGCATCCAGAAAATAAGCATTTGTAACTTCTAGATAACCATCTTGATGTATACTTTCATGAATACTTGGAAGAGAAAGTCCTAATTTTGTTTTATCGCCGTCAAAGACCATATTATGACTAAAAGTTGAATCTTCACCTAAATGTTCATTTATACGTTTCGAAATATCACTAGAATTGCCGATAAACATAACACTAGTAGAAAATATACACTTTCTTAACCACTCCGATCTATGCCACAACCTAGGTATCTCTGATAACCACAATTTCTGAGATGGAGCTCTAGAAAGCTTTGATATAAGAAAAACGTCATGAAAAAAATGCAATAAATATCCTTCAAATGGGGAAATGTTTAATTGGTTAGCGATAGAATTCAACGAACGCTGCTTATAGTGGGTGTTTAGCCCAGCACGTTGTAGTGCTTGAACTGTTTTAGTATCCTTATTTTGATATGCATCCTTATTTTTTCTAACATATTTTCTTTTAACTACTTCGTTGTAGATGCATTCTCGGTTCGTAGATAAACAATATTCGCAAGTAGGTTTTACTTCATCACACTAATCAGTTAGATTATAGTTAAAGTGATCTCAAAAAGGAAAAACATACTTTAATTTTTAAATTACGACAACTAACACATTTATTACGAGACCTCTTCTTGGTAGTTACTGTCATTATTTTAGCATTAAATCGGCATAATAAGCCGTGATATGAGTATTATACGTGACGTATTCTAATGGTATTTTAGTGATCAGATATTCTTTTTATCTGAAAATGAGTTTGAGAGCTTACGTAATCTGACATGTAGTATAGATTTTGAGATTTTGCACTAAAAGATTTTGAATATCACTATATCCATCTCACTAAGAAGGGAAATATCTAAAAATAAAGTAACAATGATATGATGCTATGATAATATGAAGCCTTAAGTCTAGCTCAATAAGCAAAAAAATTAGCTCATTTTGGTCCTCGTACTAATAAAAGACCAAATCTTTGAAGACGTAAGTATTAAAATATTGTGGCCTGCCACTTCACATTATTCCAGATTAATATAAAGAAACATTAATTTATATTATCCCTCTGACACCCATATAGCTCGTAATTAGATTCTCTGTACAATTATAAAATTTTGCGTGACATTAGTCGGATGACATTATACTTGGTTATCTTAGCCTAAGCTGGAATACCAAATAATACATATAAAATTTTAGAGAAGAATTATACAGCTTGGTACTTGTTTATTTCTAAAAGTAGTTTGTTTGAAATACATTTCTTTGGCTTTTTGCCTAAGTACACCTATCAGAATATATTGCAGCTTCTAAATACCCATCCTAGTTGGCATAATTATTAGGCATAATTATAGGCATAACTATTAGTAGTAGTATGGAATTTTTACACACAGCATTAATAAGCTTTGTGTAGGCATGAAATATGTTTTGAATTCATATTTTCTATCTCATGTTTCAGATTTTCGCAAAGCTGCCAATTAACTATTAATAGAATAAGGCTTATTTCAAAGGGAGATATAACTCGAGCTTATGCGAGTTTTAATATTTATCGCTTCTTGGTTGTATTGTATTCCTTCACAATACATCTACACCTACATCTACCTTAACGTATTACATACCCAATTCGTAGATTCGCAAGTAGGCATTGCTAACCCCACTAATCAGTTATAAACATTCCAGATGAGTGAACTTACTAACAGTGGCTTAATTTAATAAATTATGTATTCTGTGAATACCTTATGGAAGTTAGCGGCATTGAGTGAACTTTGTCCCAATTGGTTGTTCAATATTTACTTCGTCTTCGTCAAAATATACCTCAGAAATTTTACATTACGTATGTGTTCTTGTAATTAAGCGCTTATGTAAGCGCAGATAGGTCCGCATAAATCAGACAGCCGCGCAACCAGTAAGAAAAATTAGATAATAGTCCTTCAACATTTCATATCACTGGGTAACGAATTGGGAGACATAAGAAAGAAATCAAAATATGAAATTATTTATCTTACTTAACCATGTACACATCATCTCATTTGTCCTTTTTTTTTTCATTATATGACTCGTTTTCTACATATATTCAATGCGCTGTAGCTAGGTGAGGTAAGTCAAATTTCAAACCGTTTTCGTAAATAGTTTCTCGTCATGTAAGATTTTAAAAGCCTCATTGCAAATATGCGCTTATGTAAGCAAATAGATAGATGTATGATGTATGAATAATCTATATAAACACTTTAATTCCTATGATTCAGATACCCTAGAAGAAGTTTTCAGGAAACCAATAGTAAATTAATTAGACTAACAAATTCTCTAATAAAGTATGGGTTTTATTTCAAAAGACGAAGGTATTGCAGCATCAATATTTTTAGCATTATATGTTATTTATTCAGCATTTGCCATTTACATAGTTTTCCAGAAGGGCTTGAAATCTGTGTATACATCTTTACTATTCTTTGGTGTTATCAGAGTAGGCGCACAATTATCCGGTGTAGCTTTCTCATCTTTAGGACTTGATCATTGGCAATGGTTAGTTGCCTATTTAGTACTTGGTGCTGAAGGATACTTCGCTTTGATTATATCAGTGTTTTATTTGTATTCACACTGTTTAAGAAATGCATTTGGATACAGCTTTATTGAATACAAGATAAAAGGAAGGTTTTTCAAACAACCAATCAAAGCTGGATTTCATTGGATATTGGCAGTTGCTAATGCTTTGATTATTGCTGGTGGTTCCATGCTTACTTCTGTTAATATTGAAGATTACGATACAGCAAAGCTGAAAATGAATGCATCCAAGATTATGAGATGTACCGGTCAATCTATATTCTTATTATTGACTGTTTCATTAATCTACTGTATGTTACACACTATATTTGTACGGAAATTAAGGAAGTATGACATTTTCCTACTTTTATCTACAAGTCCATTCTTAATTGTACGTGGTATATACGGTCTCTTGGCCAGTGTGGTTGACAAGATGAATTACTATAAAATATCCAACTATGACAGTAATGGTCTCTCTGTATATTTCATTGCTACAGAATATTGTCTTGCTACGTCCATGGAATTTATTGCTGCATCAATATTACTAGTACTTTATTTTATGGAAAGAAGACGTAACGTAGCTGTAGAGCTCGAGTCTCTATCAGATAGTAAAGAATCAATAAAGAATTAGTTTATTCTATAGTAAATAGTCTATAATAATGTAATAATAAATATTAGTTATGAATGAAGTTGTAATATATGCATTTATGATGAAATGGTGATGAATGGATATAGATGACTTATAAGACACTAGCATACTTGGATCTCTCCCTAATACTTCTACCATACTTATAGAATAAGAATGGGACTGGGATTAAGAGAGAAGCAACACATCCAAGCAAAGTACAAGCCCATTTTATCTGCATTCCATTAAACATTTGAGTAGCGAACAATGGGAAAGCACCACCAAAAAATGATCTTACTAAAGTGTTAGCTGCTAGAGCAGAAGCGGCTGCAAACAAATAGCAATCGACAATGTAATTAATGCAAGGTAAGAATATAAGAATAAGTCCAAATCCTATAAATCCAGCACCAACAGTTGGGAGCATCCAGTGAAGCCTATTTGGAAATTGACCAGTCCATCCTAACCAGAATAAACCGACTGCAAAAAAAATAGAACCTACCATCATTGGTGGTAAACGTTCTTCGGGTATTGGTTTTCCACCGTTAGCGATCATTGCTCTAAGATATCTCTTTCCAAACCACACGTGAAGAGCCAAACCTAAAAGAATACCAATAAAGATGGAGAGATAAGGAAGTTCAGAAACACCACCAGAAAACTTATATTCACCAGCGAAAATCATAGGAATTGCTGTTAAAAGTAAGTATAATAAACCGTAAATGAAGGCATTATAAGTTGTAATCATGAGGATAATTGGTTCCAGGACTAACATCTTAAGTGGTCTTGCGATATTGTTTTGTAAGATTTCTTTAAACGATAAAGATACTTCGTCACCTGGAGCTTGAATACCCCAATTTCCGGTTCTTCTTCTTAAGTTTTCCGCTTTTTCCGATAATATCAATTTATGAGATGTTTCTTCGAAGAAGAATATGATAACAATTAGTGCCACAGCTGCAAAAATACCATTAATATATTGTGTCCATCTCCAGTTTAAATGTGGGTTTTTAACAATGAAACCTGACATAATTGGTCCCAACATTGGGCCTCCAAAGACAACAGCTGCAAATAAAGACATAGCTGTTCCCCTTACAGCTGGGCCAAATAAATCTGCCATAGCAGCGGGAGATACAACAAATGCAGCAGATCCAATAAATCCCGCAAAAAATCTACAAATCATAACAGTTTGTAAATCCTTTGCAGTGGCACATCCAAATATGAAACACACATAACCAAAACAAGAAGGAAGTAATGCAGTTTTTCTACCATATAGTTCAGAAAGAGGTCCCCAAACGATAGGGCCCGATGCAAATCCGAAGACGTATAAAGATGTTCCAAGAGTAGCTACTACCTGGCCCACACCAAATGTCTCTTCTATTTCAGTGAGACCCATTGTGAACATTGCGGAACCAAGAGAAAGAGCCAATGCTGAGAAAGCTGCAGCAAAGCATATCTTTACTCTTCTAGCCATTGGCCAGTTATGTGGGAATAAAGGATCATCTTTACCTTCAAATGAAACAATATAAGATTCACGATCTCCTAATGCAGCTGGGTAGTCTCTACCTCCACCCATTTTCGGTAATGGCTCGTCTGTCTCCATGGCCTTCGCAATTAATGACTCTGCGTTTGTAAGTCTTCGACTAATTGAACTACCTGACCTGACATCAGTGGCTATTCTTGTTAAATCTTCTTCACCATATTCCAGCTCTATTGGTACATCACCATTAAGACCCCTAAAGATTTCTGGTTCTTCGGCTTCTGACCCAGTCAAACTATTAGCCGTGTGCTCATTAGATGTTGACAAGTACAATTGACTTTCTTTATTTTCACTAATAGAACTCATCTCTTCCAAGAAAACTATAATTTCCTATTTTAAGTGGATAAGAGGATATGCATAAATATATATATTTCTTTGTCATAGTAAAGTAATATCGGCTTTCGGCTAGAGAAGGAATGGCTGTCAACTTCGGTACAAAGTTACTAGCCGCACGAAAAAATTTGCGCCTGAAAGGAAAAATATTCAAGCGATGATGAAGGAACCAGGGAGAAAGCTTGAATTATAAGATGATCTGGGAGTTTCAAACTATTATAAACTAAGTATAAAGATTGTTGAATGAAGCCAAGTGTTAATATTCAAGTCTAAAGTTATTATGGATTCCAAGGTACCTTCTCGGTATATTAAGAAGCGTATCGCACTGCCGCATTCGGATAATGGAAATAAAAAAGAAAGGTTTAGAAAGTTGAGAATACGGAAATATAATAAATTTTCCGAACTGATTATATAATAACTGCATTTATTATAGCCTTCAGAATTCGGCCTATATTTTCGTGTATTTTTAATTTGTGTGCTTATTAATAGCAGAGCATTTCCCTATACGATTCTATGGAGTTCGTGACGAGCCCATTAACAAGCCATGCAAGATCTAAATACATAATTCGGTGTCCAAATTTTATAGGGAAGTAATTTATCTGTCGTTCTACCAGCAAATATATTTAAATTTTTGCATTATTTCGATGTGATTCAAATGACTATTCTTATTCAATAGTTTCAAAGCGCTTTTTTAGTATTCGTTTGATACTATATACAGTATCCATAATCGGTAAATATGGGGTGTAAAACTACTCGTAAATTATTACTGAAGTAAATGAATAATATATAAAACATGACATTAATTAAAAAAGCATTCTACGCTATTGGGGTCCCCTTAATTGCCTATGGAGTAGTTGATTATAACTTATCTAAAAAATATAACGATATAAGGATTGAGGAACTTCCAAATAATATGAAAATCAAACGAGCCCAAACCCAAGTAGAGAAAGAAAACTATGTTCCATATTGTGATACATTTATGGCTAGGATAGAACTTTCTGAAAATCAGAAATTTGAGGATATTGCCGAAAAGCTTCTTTTCAGATCTACCTTAAAAAGTGAAGGAGCAGACAAGATTATGCCTCGTAAATTCAGTACCTCCAATGGAGGAAACTGGTATTCCACACTTCTTCATTGGCAATGGAGAGATATGAAATTGGTGGATAGGTTTGAAAATTTTGCTAGGCTTGGATATCCATATAGATTGATGAGTGGAGGATTTCATGAGTTTTATATCGAAAAAGTAAAGGGAAAAGTATTGCAATATGATGTATACTTTGCAACGGCTCATGAATATCGGGATTTAGGGGATGATAAAATTATTCCTAAATGTGTAAATCGTGTTCATTTAACATATGGAAGACTCTTATTTTGGTATACACTTCTACCTTGGAAAGAAATTAACGTAAGAAAACAAGTTAATGAATGAAATTTCGCGGATATCTAATGTATCAATTGAATTTTGAATCTTAACTTTCCTAATATTGTAGGATAAAATATTTGTGTAACGAATTTACGATACCCTAAATTGAATTGATATTTCATATGTAGATTTCAAGCATTTGTAATTTTTCAAATAATAGAAATACCAAGTATAGTTCTTCATAATAAAAATTATTATAGAGCTTACTATTTATAGCTCCTGGTATAAATAATAATTCACCTATAATGTTCAAAATTTTATGAGTAATATTCATTTAAATCTTGTTACAATTTAAACTTATAAATAAAGGAATATAAAAAGGAAAAATAACTGTTTACCTTAACAAAAGCCTTCATCATAAAGAACCAGCATATGTATAAGCAATTACAATATTTTTGGACTACTTACATTAAGTCTTCTGGCTAATGGATACGAGACAAGACGATAGATAAGTATGTGTAGATACCTGATTTGATCCTTTTTATACTAGGTGAGAATTTCCTGTATATTTGAGATAGCTTCTTCTACAGTCTCATTGAGCAGAAGAGCGTTTTAGGCTATATCTAATAGTTGGCGATTAATTACTAGACTGTACAATGTAATGTAATTATATCACATCAATGTCAGGCAGATATCAAGTCATTACTGGAATAGGAACAATTATTTCATCACCGCAGTTTCCGAGAAGAGATATTGATTGTATAGTATTAATAATTTCGACTTGATGAGACGAATTATTACATATTGTCGATCTATTAAATTGTACTATATATAGAGTGTTTATCTTTAAAAAACATGATCAGTAGAGTCATGTAATAATTTTGAATGTTCTTTTCATTTAGTTATAGTTGGCTGCAAAATGCCATTTTTGGGAAGAATCTCGGAAGAAATCGCCTGACTAGTATGAAAATTAGTGACGGCTACCAAAAAAAACAGAGGGGAATTTAGGATATCAACTCAAAAAGCTAAACATTTTGAGTTCCAAGGAATATGTTTTCAATGGATTAGAGTCCTAAATTAACTATATATCTTCGAATACAGAATAACATATACCACCTCCTCAGTTCAATATGCCATTCCAAGATGACTCAGTAATTTTCTCAACATTCTTTAAGGGATGGGCTGATGAACTGAATTTCCCCTTAACCTAAAGACCTGCATCCTTTCCGTCTCCTCCATCTCGTGACGAATGTTGGAATAAGTATATAACCCTCAATAGCTGCAATAACTGCAATATTGATCTTTAGATTAAATTGAAGAAATAATGAAAGCAATAGTTTACCACGGAAATCGTGATATTAGATACGAAGAATCCTACCCAGAGCCTAAAATAACTCATGAATCTGAAGTCAAAATAAAGATTGACTACTGTGGAATATGTGGATCTGACTTGCACGAATATATTGATGGTCCCATATTTTTTGAAGACAAGAGAAATAAGATATCAGGTCTCCCTAATATACAATGTATGGGACATGAATTTAGCGGTGTTGTTGTTGAAATTGGTTCAAATGTTGATAACGTTAAAGTTGGTGATAATGTTGTAGTTGAGCCAACAGGAACATGCTTAGAGAGATACAGGTTCCCCAACTCTCCTAATTTTAAGGAGGATCTTTGTTGCTCTTGTAGGGAGGGCCATATAAATACTTGTGACAATACTGGATATATAGGCTTGGGGTTTACTGACGGTGGGTTTTCCGAGTATTGTGTAGTTGGAAAAGATTATGTTTTACCCTATCCTGTTTCAATCCTATCCCCAAAGGTTGCCGCATTGATAGAGCCATTAAGTGTTGCTTGGCATGCGGTTAGAATTTCAGGTTTTATAGCAGGACAACTGGCATTGATTTTAGGAGGTGGTCCAATTGGGTTGGCAACCATTATTGCCCTTAAAGCTCATGGTGCTGGAAAAATTATAATAAGTGAACCAGCTGAGGGAAGAAGGGTCTTAGCACAAAATTTAGGAGCATTGAGTTATAATCCTAAAGATTTTAAAGATTCTAACGATTTGGTAAAAGCATTAATGCAAGAAACTGAAGGGAGTTTCGGATTCAACAATAGCTACGAATGTTCGGGTTTTCCAGTTTCATTCGAGGTTGCACATAAAGCCTTGCGAGCACATGGAACTTTAACTAATGTTGCAGTATGGCATCAACTGGTAGATATAAATCCTATGGCTTTTACATTAAAAGAAAAAAATATTACAGGATCAATGGCTCACGAGTTGGCAGATTTCAAACAAATAATCCAGGCATTTGAGAACGGATTAATTTCCCCTAAGGAAGTAGAATCTTTAATAACTGGTGTAGTACCACTAAAAGAAGGTATTGAAAAGGGATTTGACGAATTGCTCAATCATAGAGAAAAGCACATAAAGATTCTATTGACTCCAAAAGATATATAGGATTTGGCTCGCAGTGATAAATCGGAAGTAGAAAAGTACTAATTCATTGGATTTATAAATAGCAAATCGCTCTCCCTTTTTAGGAATTTCATAAAGTTCACCATTCTTTAACATATTAAATTTATGCAACAATAATATATTTTCTATTCTATAATTGATTGAAATTGCCTTTTTATCATAACTAAAAAGTTTCACAAGTTACAATTAACTTAACACAATGATTTGCATGAGCGACACTTTACGTTTCAGAAATTGAATTTCTTAATTCATCCTAGAAGAAGAATATCAAATGAATAAAAAATTATAACAATTAACAAGCTATACTATTTCAAACGAAGAAATACAATACAATAGAGAGATAAATTAGTCACTTATCGATAAATTCCAAATTCCTCTCTAGTAACCGTAACTTGGGAATGCGAAACACCAATCCAGTATTTCAACCTATTTTTCCTTTGAGGAATAGTTCCACTAGTAGGTAAACTATAGAACTGCAAATATGTATTCAAAACTGAACCAGTAAAACCATCTATCTGAGACAATGAACACAAGGCTTGCATATTTTCTTCAGAAGGATACTTACCATCTTTATTTGCGATTTCATCGTAAGCTAATCCAGACTCTAACGATCCTCCTTCACTCTTGAAATGGTTAACCAGAACTGAACGTAGCCCATCAATTTTTCGATCTATTTTGTCAAATCTTTGATCCATCCTTCTACCAAATGCAATAAGTATCAAGGCAAGCCTATTCAAACCTTCGTGGCCCAAGTCTGGTGGAGCTTCTTCACTGTAAACGGAATCGTCGTATAACATGGTACCAGGTTACTATAAAAATATTTGTTCAGATCAAAACTGAAGAGTAGAGGAAATTGTTCGAATTTAGCATACAAATTTATTTTAGAAGTGAAATATTATTCTGCTTATGAAAGTATGGATATAGAGAATATAGAGGAAACTATAGGTTATATTAAATTTCTTAACTAATATATTTCTTTCTCATTATGTTACATCATTCTTCTGAGTGGAGTCATTCCATAGTCAAAAATTAGATCTAATTAACAAAATGCTTTTATTTGTTGACTCTCAGAATACTTACAATATTAGGCTAAATAGCCCTAAATAAGTATTATATAGTTGTATTTCATTTATTTTGTATATGTATATTAAAAAAACTATGCTTGAAAGATATAAACTATACCTATTCAAATATAGGAAAACCATATACATACACAAATGATAGCAAAGTAGTCACTTATCGATAAATTCCAAATTCCTCTCTAGTAACTTGGGAATGTGGAACACCAATCCAGTATTTTAACCTATTTTTCCTTTGAGGAACAGTTCCAGTAGTAGGTAAACTATAAAACTGTAAATATGTATTTACAACTGAACCAGTAAAGCCATCTATCTGAGACAATGAACACAAGGCTTGCATATTTTCTTCAGAAGGATACTTACCATCTTTATTTGCGATTTCATCGTAAGCTAATCCAGACTCCAACGGTCCTCCTTCACTCTTGAATTGGTTAACCGGAACTGACCGTAACCCATCAAGTTTTCGATCTATTTTGTCAAATCTTGTATCTATTTTGTCAAATCTCTGATTTATTCTTCTTTCTAGTGCAAAAATCATTGAGGAAAGCCTATTCAAACCTTCGTGGCCCAAGTCTAGTGGAGCTTCACCACTATTAGTGCCATCATCAGATATCATTAGAAATCGAGTTACTCTTCGTAATATTTCCTTAGTTCTCCTTTCAGATTCCTTAAGTCTTGCTAACGTAGGTCCGTCTCCACAGCAAATGTCTGTAAATCCTCTTTGAACATAGCATAAAAATTTAAATGCAGAATCTATTTCGCTGGGGTTGCATTCTGATAATTTTTCGTACAAAAACAGTTTTGCTTTTATAACGGAAGAAGAAGAATTAAACCACTCACTAATCTCTTCTGGGCCCTCTATTCCTTCTGGAATCAGTACAGATATAACTTCGATATCCAGTTCACTCATTTCAGTGGGATTGGTATCGTCGATGTCAATCGGTTCATTATGAGTGATCTCAAAATCACTCAGGCTGTTATCAGCCTCAATAGGTTGATATTGCATTTTAGTAATACTAAATCTACAAGTCTTTTGATGCAGAAAGACATATATTTATTTATACCACAAGGTTGTGGCTAAGAGGGTGTTGGCTATGTGTATCTGAAACAAAAAAAAATGGGGTATTTTAAAACACTTCTGACACAGTATGAGATAATACCATTATTGCTAAAGTAGGATGAATTGAAGTTTATAGCATCATGTATCTGATTTGTATAAATTATTACTAGTAGAAGAATACGTATATGGTGTATTTATGTGCACATATACGTGCATTAATTGAAAAGATGACATTTTTTTGAAATTTTTATTCTAGTTTCAGCAACAATCATAAGTATTAACACATTAATTTCATTTCATTAATAATATATGATTCTGATAATGCAACGTTTATATCAAGAGATAATAATCCAAAACAGTTACAAGTGTTATTTGATCTCAGAAATTTTAAAGTATCTTGCAAGTTAATTATAAGAGCAGTCTTCATCAGCAATGATACTGGAAATAGTATCAGCCATTTATATTTTAGCAAAATATAGTAACATACTTGATGGCCTCTTTTGTGGATAGCAATTTGTTAAAAAGATATAAGTAAGAGAAAGAAGCTGCGAAATTATTTTGGATTGCTGCAAATAGCGCTGAGAAAGTATTACCCTAAAATAGACTGGGATAGGATTATCGATAACAAATAAGGCTCTCTGCTCTATTTATATAAAGACTATTAAAGAGTGCCTAAAGCTATTTTTCAATATGAAAACGATGAAATACTATTTCTTTAATAGGGTGTATTTTGAATGCTTGCTAAATTCAAAAACGCAGAAAGCTCATAGAGACTATGGTGCGTAACTAAACTCATAATTGAAATCATTGTCAATTGAGATATCTCACGAAGATAATCTATTACGGTAATTTTCAGTGATAGTTCTGCCCTCTCTCTTCCGTGATTGGGCTATATTACCTTCATTATAAAATAATTCATACATATTACTGGTTATCACTGTGGGAGTTTGATTTTGAGTTTCAAGTTGTTTAAGAAACGAATTATCTTAACTTACGTATATTTTTAATGACGGTACATCCGGCGGATTCTTATAATAAATTGCAAATATGAAAGATATCTAAGTTATACTGTGTATATTTTTCATTGTACGTAACTAGCAATAATTTATTCTACTTATCGTAGATACATGTTCTAATTTCACTTTTTCAAGTTTTACATTCAACTGAATAGTAGAAACTATCTATATCTGAATTCAAATCATATGCTGTTATTTACAATTTTCAGAATAGCTCCATCAAGGATGCCTGGTATATAAATGCAAAATAAGGCTTGTGATAGTTTAGCACCAGAAATTATAAATTCTGTAATAAAATGGTTGTCTCCTAAGGGCAGCACGTTCTTCGGCAAGATCAATTCTTAATTGATCTAAATCGATATCTCTTCTACCTGTATCTAAGTCAATGTCTTCTAATTTAATCATAAAAGTTCCCCAACTCTTGTCATAAAATTTGAATCCAGCCCATAAGACAAGCATTAAAGGTAAAGATAAACAATCTTGCCAGAAGTAAACAACATCAGCGTCTGCTTCACCAATTGGGAAAAGAGAGACCCAAATTTCACCAGCAATAAGAAGAATTAAGATAACAGCACCGGCAAAAGAACCCCAAATTCCAATTGGTGAAATAAAAGCAACTTCATCTAAGCTTCTATTCTGAGCCTTCAAAGCCCACCTCCATCTAATATGAGTAAAACAAATAGAAGCCCATGTGAAAAATGAGGATAATGAACATACAGAAAACATCCAGGTGAATACTGTATCTTGATTATTGGCATCAACTAAGAAACCTAAAAGACCAATAAGATTAACTATCATAATTGCAACCAATGGTCTACCAGCACGGTCGATATATCCAACGAACTCCGGTAACAATCCTTGAGCTGCCAAAGAAGCTAAAGATCTAGAACAACCATAAACCGAAGAGTTACCAACGGAAACAACAGATATTAAAACAACAACGTTCATTATATCAGGCAAAACCTTGATACCAGCACTGTTTATCGCAATAACAAATGGTGAAGCTGTCACATCCTCACTAGATGAACCAGTCAATAAACGATCATCATTATATGGAACTATACAACCAATGATAATAGCAGTTAAAATATAGAATAAGGTTATTCTCCAGAAAACCTGCTTTGTGGCTTTTGGTAATGACTTTCTTGGGTTCTTAGTTTCAGCTGCAGCTAAGGCAACTAATTCAACACCTCCAAAAGAGAAAGCAGCAGAAACAAAAACAGAACAAACACCCTTAAACCCATGATTAAATGCACCTGGGTGATACCAGTATTTACCACCAATGTAACCTTGTTTACCAACACCACAAGAGATACAAATACCTAATATAATAAAACCAACAACCGCAAGAACTTTAATGATGGAAAATATGAACTCAGCTTCACCAAATCCTCTAACACCAAAGAAATTGATTGACACTATAGCAACATAAAAGACAGCCACCCAAACTGCAGGATCAACAGACGTATTCCAATACTGGATAGTGATAGAACAAGCAACTAATTCAGATGGGAAAGAAATCAACCATGAACAAGAATACAAAATACCCAAGGTGAACCCCCAACTTGGCTCGATAAATCTTGAAAAGAATGCGTTGAACGAACCAGAAACTGGAAATTGGACAGATAATTCACCTAAACCACACATAACACAGAATAAAGAGAATCCCACTAAACTGTATGCGATCAAGACAGAAGCTGGACCACCAGTTGCAAGAGCGTAACCTGCGTTGACAAATAAACCAGTACCAATAGAACCTCCAATAGCGATCATTTGTAAGTGTCTTCCTTTCAAGCTCCTAGCTAAAGGATGCATAGATGACTTTAAAACAGAGATTTCTACCTTATTTAATCCGGTAGTATCTACATATTCTTCGATATCCATAGGCTTGAACGAATCAATAAACCTAGAAACGGCATTCTGATTAGTTTCTGAACCACCATATGTCAGGTCATACTGGTGAGTCTCCAGTATGACACTGGGCAAATTGCTACCTTTACTCTGTGTCTTTTCCAAGTCCACCATTAACAACTACCTACTACTGAAAAATCCCTAAAAATTTTCATTCATTATTTCATTGAAACTATATAGGATGTGTGGCTCGACATACCAAATGAAAAGATTAGCCGTATACATACATTTTCCTAAAACAAACGGTCGTCTAGTTGCAGCTAAAGAATAATTTTCCTGTATCAGAACACAAAATTTTACGTATTTAGTATCTCGTGAGGAGCCACCTGTGGATCTTCATTTGTTGTTATGTATGATCTCACCCTTTAGAGAGCTGTTTGTTAAGAAAATGCTTTTATTTTTTACAACAATAGGGGGCTCAACCAATGGGCACTTGTGATATGACTATATACAGGCTAGACAATGTGAAAGGTGAATTAGGAATTGAAAGTCGGATATTGCACCACTTTTCATCTCGAATTTGTCTGGAGATGGAACTACCGACCGATATGTATGTAATATAACTATGGATTTTCAGGAGATCATCCCCTGAATTATAAACTGGAGTGCATATAAAATCTCCTTAAAGCTATTAAAGTGGAAATATTAAGTGGTTACTCATGCTGTCGATCTTATCATAAATCTGGCTCAGTCCATTTAATTGACAAAAATTATGCACCTCCTTATATTAGTGAATGCGTCAATCTGGACTGCGTTCTAATTCTTTTATAATGCAAGCTATTTAATGTATAGAATAGTGATTTTCTATGGTTTTCATTAGATACTGAAAACCATGATCATATAGCGATGGTATTTGAAGTTTCTTGTATAAAGGAATATTACGTAAGCAGAACCACTTGCGTATATTATCTTATTATTGATATATGATATATAAATGATACTACTATAGTGTCATGGGCATATTATCTCCAATTCTGACGCTGTCACTGGACAGTGGTTCCGATATATTTGATATTAAGCGTAATACCGCACGTAAAAGGAAGGCTTTTTCCTGTACGAGTTGTAAGAGACTTAAAATTAAATGTGACAAGAAAAGGCCATCATGCGAGTATTGTGAATACAGAGGTAAAAAATGCCAATATCCTGACGATGAGGAGCTGCAAATGGTAAAATTGAACCCGCATAACTTGAATTCCACTGCTCATATGATGAATTTATCATTTGAAGAACTTTTATTGCTAAAGTTTTATGATAATCATCATATGGAGATATTAGGTGTAAAAGAAGGAACACCAAGATATGACATTTGGCGATATCAGGTCCCACGATTGGTTAATGAAAGCCCAATTATAAAAGAAAGTATATTTGGGCTAAGTTCATTAGCAATGTTGGCTTGTATTGATATTGACAAAGCCAATGATGTATACATAACTGCAGATAGTAACCATTCACTTTACTACACGATAAACGAATATTTCCACAGCCAAGTTACAGCCTTAAATGAATTATGCTTGACCCTAAATGAGTCACGCAACAATAATCAGGTTATAAAATGGAATGATAAACAAATAGTGGAGATCCTAGTACTCAATTACACGTTTTATATCTTTTGTTGTTTACACCCCCATGAAATAATACCACTAGTTCATTTCTATGATGGATCTGGAATCGTTGGAAATGATATCTTGGGTGTCACAAAAGGGTTTCTGTCATGTATAAATCATGTAGGATTGGGCATTCTAGAGTCTAGATATGCTTCTATTTTGTTCATTGAAGAAAGGAAATTGCAACTACCATCATACCAACTCAATTACAAACCAATAGAGTCACTAAGACAATACTTATCTCAATATCGAAGTTATTTGACAAGGTCGGATTATGACCTCTATGATAATGCTATACGATACATGGAATTAGCTATTTACAGATGTTTCAAATTTGATTATATGGTTCCAATGTTCCGGTGGATGTTTTTCCTTGATGAACGATTCTTGGATTATTTGCGGTCTAGACATGTTTTCGCCTTAAAGATAATGTACATTTATTCGACATTGTGTCAATATTCTGGTTTTAATATTGATGAAAAGTCGAACGTTTGGATGAAATTTATGATCCAATATAAAGAAATGGGCTATATGTTGAGCAATGGCTTATTTAGTGAACTACTGGCATTGATATGGTGGGATGAATATGATCAAAGACTTTTTGAATTGGCGGATCAAAATTTCAGGGGGCATAAAGGTATAGAATATTTCGAAGAAATATTAAGTCTTATGGGTATGGATGACAAAATCATTTCGATGGATTCTGATAATTTTAGTGATTAGGCTACTAATGTACATATGAAGAAATTTTATCTCGGTTATAAGGTTTTTAATTTGTTTATACGAGGTCTGACTATTTGTAGTAGTGTAGATTGACATATGGATATTTTGAGTATAAAATTCATCATATTAGAGGGGTTTCAACTTACCACGGTTAAAAATCTCGATAATATGTTTCACAACCAAAAGCTCACTAAAATCTCAAGATCATGTGATTTTGCTCTCACATAGAGTGATGGTCAAATTCATACTTAGTCCAAGCTGGTGATCAGTAGATATGTCTAAGTTAGCTATACAACTAATATATGTTCTTCTCAAGTCTCCTAGTAGTTTTAAAACAATCTAAATTTTGTAGCGATTGCAATCTCTCGGTAATTGATATTTGCTTCCATATCAGCATGCATATGATAGAATATCTTCGCACGCTTGAACGTTAGACAAAATATATATAAACCGTGGAATCCCCTAGATTGTCGTAAATGGCAAACTGCCTAATCCTGATAAATCATTTATTTAGTACAAGATGTCAGGTATTGAATTAGCTACTGCAGCAGTTGTTGGGTCTCAATTATTGGAGGCTAAATATCATATTAGTGAAGATGTCCGTCTTATTCGTAAGGTTGTGGCAGGAGCTGTACGTTTTGGAATAAATTGTTATAGAAAGAAAGCTAGTTTCTGGTATTCTTTTGAGGCTAGTGCCAAGAAGAACTGGAATAGAACTGCAATTAGTTTCCCAAGACCAAAGAACAATGGTAACAAATTGAGAGTAGATGCAGAGGGAAACAAGATTTACGATGACCTCTATTCTATGGAATCGTATACTTATGGTGAATTGTATGAAATGGTATTAAGATTTTCCTACCTCTTGAAATATGAATACGGAGTAACCTCGGCAGATACCATCGCAATTGATTGTATGAACAAGCCATTATTCCTTATTCTTTGGCTCTCGTTATGGAATATTGGTGCGGTACCAGCGTTTTTGAATTTCAATACCAAAGATAAGCCTTTGGCTCATTGCTTGAAAATCGCAGATGTCAAGCAAGTATTTATTGATCCTGATTGCGCAGGTCCAATTAGAGACACAGAGTCCATAATTAATGAAGAGCTCCCTCATGTGAAGTTACATTATTTGAACGAAATGGAATTATTAAAAGTTCTCTCTGATAAAGCAAGACCAAAATACAGAGCACCTGACGAGACTAGAAGACCAGAAGATAAGGACTATTCTTGTTGTGCCTTAATTTATACTTCAGGTACAACTGGTTTCCCAAAATCTGCAGTTATGTCCTGGAGAAAAGCATTTATGGCTGCAAGCTTCTTTGGATATATCATGAAAATCGACTCAAAATCAGTGGTTCTAACTGCAATGCCTTTATACCATTCTACAGCTGCAATGTTAGGAGTCTGTCCTACGTTATTAGCTGGTGGATGTATCGCCATTTCTCAAAAGTTTTCGGCTACCTCATTCTGGGCACAAGCTAGACTTGCTGGTGCAACACATATGCAATATGTTGGTGAAGTTTGTCGTTATTTATTGAATTCTGCACCACATCCAGATCAAACAAGACATAACATTACTATTGCCTACGGTAATGGTCTTCGTCGAGATATTTGGGCAGAATTTAAGCAGAGATTCCATATAAAGGCCATCGGTGAATTCTATGCTTCAACTGAATCTCCTATTGCTACTACAAACATTCAATATGGTGATTTTGGTATTGGAGCTTGTAGAAGACACGGTAAGCTTATTACTCTGATATTATCCATCCAACAAGTATTAGTAAGAATGGACCCAGATGATGAAAACGAAATTTGGAAAGATCCAAAAACTGGATATGCTGTCACAGCTGCTTCAAACGAACCTGGTGAGTTATTGATGAAGATCTTGAATCCTAAGAATGTTGAAGCTAGTTTCCAAGGTTATTATGGTAATAAAAAAGCTACTTCATCTAAGATCATTACAGATGTGTTCAAAAAAGGTGATGCTTGGTTTAGAACAGGCGATTTATTGAAAGTTGATGACGATGGACTTTTATATTTCGTTGATAGATTAGGTGATACATTCCGTTGGAAATCTGAAAATGTATCTGCCTCAGAAGTTGAAAATGAAATAATGGGTTCTCATGCTATCAAGCAATCGGTCGTAGTAGGTGTTAGGGTTCCTAATCACGAAGGTAGAGCGGGCTTTGCCGTTATTGAACCAATTGATGAATTGGCTAGCCCGGACAAGCACGAGGAGTTATTATCAAAAATCTATAACCATATCAAAACTTCCTTACCAAAATATGCCATTCCTCAATTTATAAAAATTACCAATCAAATTCAAGCTTCTCACAACCATAAGGTTCCAAAAAATCAATATAAAAACCAAAAGCTTCCTAAAGGAGAAGATGGAAAGGACGTTATTTATTGGTTGAATAAAAACGGCTACGAAGAATTAACAGAGGAGTCTTGGGCATCAATTCTGTCTGGAGCCGCAAAATTGTAGTTTAAATAGTCAATAAATACAAGAATTTATATCATTTTAAATATTAGATTCATAAAGCTAATATCTTTATTAAATTAAGAATTAATTAGTATATACATTATACGCTTATTTGCTAGAGATAGCGACAACACCTGGTAATTCCTTACCTTCTAACAACTCTAAGGAAGCACCACCACCGGTAGAGACGTGGGATAACTTCTCAACAACACCGTACTTCTTAGCAACAGTAGCGGTATCACCACCACCAATAATAACAGTGTTACCAGCTTCAGCAGACTTAACAGCAGCATCTAATAAAGCCTTGGTACCTTTAGCGAATTTGTCAAATTCGAAAACACCTGGAGGACCATTCCAAACGATGGTCTTAGCTTCAGCGACAGTGGCATTGAATAATTCAATAGACTTTGGACCACA
This sequence comes from Schwanniomyces polymorphus var. africanus, assembly GCA_030563145.1. Taxonomy (NCBI): domain Eukaryota; kingdom Fungi; phylum Ascomycota; class Pichiomycetes; order Serinales; family Debaryomycetaceae; genus Schwanniomyces; species Schwanniomyces polymorphus. The sequence goes on from JAKUBG010000001.1 coordinate 985,660, forward strand.
GTCTAAACCTTGCCACTTGTCTGGAATACCTTCTTGTTCAGTAGCATAACCAGTGTTAGCATCCTTGTCGAATTTATCAGCAGTAACGAAATCAACTGGTAAGACGATCTTGACACCATTCTTCTTGGCCTTAGCAACTAAGTTTTCGACATTCTTAGAACCAGCTTCGTCGAATAAAGAATCACCAATGGCCATGTTGTCCAAGACCTTCTTGAAAGTGAAAGACATACCACCACCAACAATTAATAAATCAACCTTGTCTAATAAGTTGTCAATCAATTGAATCTTATCAGAGACCTTAGCACCACCTAAGATGGCTAAGAATGGTCTGGTTGGGTTTTCTAAAGCCTTAGCGAAATATTCTAATTCTTTAGCCATTAAGAAACCAGCAGCCTTTTGAGGTAAGTCTAAACCAACCATAGAAGAGTGAGCTCTGTGGGCAGTACCGAAAGCATCGTTGACGTAAACATCAGCTAAAGCAGTCAATTGACTTCTGAATTTTTTGACGTCTTCTGCAGAAGCCTTGACCTTTTGACCATCCTTCTTTTGAGAACCTTCTTCTTCAATGTGGAATCTCAAGTTTTCTAACAAGTAGATAGAACCTTGTTCACCGGAGTTGATAGCAGATTCAACCTTTTCACCAACACAGTCATCTAAGAAGTTAACCTTCTTACCTAACAAGGATTCTAATTCAGCAGCAACTGGAGCTAAAGAGTACTTTTCAACTCTTTCACCGTTTGGTCTACCTAAATGGGAAGCTAAGATAATAGCCTTTGGCTTGTTTTCTAAGACGTACTTGATGGTAGGTAAAGCAGCAACAATACGTTGGTTGTTGGTAATAGTTTTACCGTCTAATGGGACGTTGAAGTCGACTCTGATGAAGACTCTCTTACCAGTGACATTTAAGTCCTTGACAGATAATTTATTAGATAAAGACATTTTTATATAATTCAAGATATATGTATTATAACCTTTAGCAAGAAATGTATCCATTCACTAAAGAAGAAATGCAACTTCTTTTATAATCTACGAACACCACACCACCACGGTGACACCGACCTTCTCGGAGTTCGTTCCTCCCCGGCGGAATTCTACCACCCGTAATTATATCAGGTGAGATAATAAGCATCTGATCTCAAAATAGAGGTGATTTGCATCCAAGGGGGAGTAAGGAGACTAGAATAGCTTAAAGGAGTGGGATCATTTCAGATACAAATATCAAATTAGCAATTGACAACAACTGGAATTTTAGTCACCACCATGTGATCTAAAGCATTGAATTTCGTCAGGCTATTTAACGTTTCGAGGGGGTCTCACATGGGTGAATGGAAGTGAAGTAGCACGTCACAAGAGCAATGTAATGAAGTAGACAAGCAGTAGAGACTCTAGTAAGACTAACACGACAAGACATTAATACTACGACAATGTCGCGAATTTTCTAGAAAGTTCTAGAAAGTATCACTCGATGAGATATATATATAGAATGAGAGTGAAACAAATATATTGATATTATCTTAGTAATTATAAGCAATGGACAAATTATTGCAATGGTCAGTTGCTCACCAAACTGGTGATCAAGAAGCTCTTGAAAAGATTGGAACTCCAGACCCTAAGATGTTGGAACAGCTTTTTGGCGGTCCAGATGAGCCTACTTTAATGAAGCAAGCTATGATGGTTGTTAGCAACCCAGAGGCTACATTGGAAAACAAAGAAATTGCATTTGATAACTTTGAAATGCTCATTGAAAATTTGGATAATGCAGGTAATATTGAAAATTTGAAATTATGGCCATCGGTGATAGAACAATTGAAGCCAGAAGCTCCAGAATCCTTAAGAATATATGCTGCCTCTTGTGTTGGTACTGCTGTTCAAAATAATCCAAAATCTCAAGAAGATTTTAAAAGATATGATGGTTTAAGCAAGTTGGTTGAAATTGCGTCAAATTCTGGTAATTCCAAAGAGTTAGTATTCAAGGCTCTATTTGCACTTTCATCTTATCTAAGAAACTTTGAACCTGCTGTTAATGATTTCTACGAACTTAATGGTTTGGACATATTAAAATTAGAATCTGAAATGGAACATAAAGCCGTAGTAAGAATACTATCTGTTATTTCAGCTGTTTTTTCGGTTGGTTTAAGTGAAAAGGACGTGGAATATATTCATAATGAGCATCTTATTGATTTCTTAGTTGATATAATCAGGAAAGGAGAACATGCTGGTTGTGTGGATAAGGCTATGGCTTTAATTTTACAATTAGACAGTATGAATTTTAAGTTTAGTGAGTCAGAGATAAAGGAATTAAGAAGTGCAATTAAGGACATTGATAGCATTAAGGATAAATTATCTCAAGATGACTACGCAAACCTCAAAAAGCTCATTAATTAAATGATGAGGTTATTTATATAATTTTTTATGACCATCATAACGACACATTTAATAAACATCATTGCATTAGTTTAAAGAATCATTAATCGTGAATTAGTTGGTTAGGATCATCAGAAGTAAATAAGTTTTTCATAGCATTGTCAGATGTTGGAGGAACAATATTCCTTTTAAGATCATCCTGCCCTAAGGTCCCTTGCTTCTGGTAAGTGATGAAAATGGAATGCAAGGAATTGTAATAAGCATAAAGTTTTTCAGCCCTAGGTTCAGTCATTAGCTTGAATTGACGCATAGTTTGTATAAATGTTGACTTTTTATCTACCCCAGATTTCACAGTTCCAAGATTTGCTAAGGATTGATTTCTTTCGAATTTATCATATAAGGAGAATGCAATTGTATAAGAAAATGAAAGCAACCAACCTACTGCATCTTGCGGCGATTTCACTGTAAAAAAATTGATCCCAAGAGTTAGCTGAGTTTCATTAAAGATGTAATCAATCTCCTTTGATGATGCTTGGAATACACTATCAGATATTTTTGATTTTTTCCTTGATTGTGTTTCAGATTGATTTAAATTATTTAGCACTTTTGTTTTATACTTCTTATTTTCGTCGTTTTTAATCTTTAATAAATATTGGTCATATCCTTCAATCATTACTATTAACTCATAAGAAATCTCACTATTATCTAATTGTGCTATCTCCCTGGCCCTTTCAATTATACTTTTTAATGAGTTTGCAAACAAAACAGAGATAAACTCCTGCGCTTCATAATATAGTACTAGGCTCTTTTCTTTCTGTTGTCTCGGGGGGCAAGGGATGAATGTATCACTCTTTATATCATATTCGGCGTTGACCTTTCTTTTCCAAGATATTAATGGGATATTATCATCAGTACTAACCACTTGGGGACCATTAACATATACATCTTTCATAACACTTCCAAATTTATTTTTTAAAAGTATATTTGGCACTTGAATTATCATTTCTGATAATAGCTCTTCCTTTGATCTTGTTACTCTATTTGCATTGTTAAGTTCTTTTTGGGAATAATTATGGTTCTGAAATTTATTATTTAAACTCGAACTTTCATGTCTCAGCAACTCTTTCCGCTTGACTGACATTTCTGAATTTGTTGTACTAATTATTTTTCTATTCAGAGGTTGCTTGAAAGGAGAAGAGGAGGATTCAGAAATAGGATCTGAATCTACAAATAATTTTCTTCCTTTCCCACAGCTAGAATTGGATAGCAAATTCACATCATATTTCAGCAGCTCTGGAATAGTTTTCTCTGTTGGCTTAGGGGTAAAAAGTTGTCGTGAAAATGATGAATCTTCTTCGCTTTCGGATATCCAATTAGAAATATCTAATAAATTCTTTTTTTTAACACTTTCATTATACTGTAAATGTGTTTGGATATTTGTAGGATTCATAGGATTAATGACGTTTTCTTTCGCTGGTTCTTCTTTAGTAATTAATGATACATCAAAAGAAGAGTCAATAGTGTCATCATATACAATTGTTGGATTTTGAGATCGAATTTCACTTGTTATTACAGGAGACGAACCTTCAGGTTGAACTAAGTTGTCCAAGAAAAGCTTCTTTTCACCATTGTTATCTTTTTTCTTTTCTGGAACATAATTCCTCTCGATGCTATTATTTCCAATATCATCATCAGAAGATCTAATTGTTAGTTGAGACCTTTAAAATGAAACACAAAATAAACTTACATAATTATAACATCATTTGAATCATTATATATAGAAGAATCGTCAGATAGATTAATTATTTGTCTGGACATGTATGTCTCTTTGTATTTGGTATAATTAGAGATGTTGCTAAAATCTAAAATTATGTAAATATTACACAAAACAGAGATTTATTTAACAAATCGGTTTGATTTAAATGAAGTGACAATCGAAACATTTAAAGGATAAGTCTATCAATGGCTCATCGTAGGACTTCTCTGGGACTAAGCTTACCTGTGGTAAACCAAGGAAATGATTCTAAAGAATTAAAAGAGTCTATATTTGAATTAAAGGAGGTTCATAATTTACTTAAATATGAATGGCCACAATGTTTACAACCAGATGCCAATCCTATAGAGTTAGCGGTATCTTTACTTGATGATACTTCAGTGGGTTTGGCTCACAAATTGCCAATGTTTGAAGATATTACTATTCAAACTGAATCTGCTCTTCGTAAGGTTGTAAATGATCATTTTGAAATTTTTAATAACAGCGTGGGTTCCTATCATTCACTATTATCAACATTAACTGACTCTCAGAATGACTCAAAGGAAATAAAGCAATTATTAGAATCAACTACTAAAGACATACATAATAGGTCTGATGTTTTAAATGAATTGAGTCAGACATCAGCAAGATATTCGGAAACGATAGAGATTTTGGATGCAATATCAGAGTTATCTTCAATCCCTGACCAAATTGACCAACTGGTAAATGATAAGAAAATTCACAAAGTTTATGATCTTATTTCTAACCTGTATGCGCTAGCGGAGAAATATAATTTATGGACTTTGCCTGCTTTAAATGGTATTCAAAATTATTTGGACATGCAATCAAATAACCTTTTCGATATGATTATGAATGAATTACAAAGCGAAATATATTTAAGGAATGTTAACGTGTCGAGCGATCACATAGCAGGAAGTGATAATTATTACTGGGAAGTATTATTTAGCACCAAGAAACCGCAGCTTTCATCTTTTAAGACTTTGGTAACGGAACTGACAAATCTAGAAAAGTATATCCATAATTCAGCTAATTTGGATGTTCGTGAGATTGCAGATTGTTTTTCCGAAGCTGTTGGCTCTTTCATAAACAGTCGATTACCACTAGTCCATGATAAGTTTATGAACAAAAAGGAATCGAAAATCACTCTCTTAGATTCAACACTGAATGATGTATCACTGTCCTTTCATTACATATATATGTTATTGAATACAGCTTTCAGATTAAATAGGTTGCAACAAGTATCAGAGATATTAACTGAAAGCTGTCAACAAGAATTGCACAATATGATTAACAAGACCACAGAAGAGATTAAAATAAAAAACTCAGCACACGTTAGTAAATTATCAAAATTGCAAAACATTGAGTCCCATAGTATTGAGGTACTTAATTCACAAGTAATAAGTGATGGATCTGTAATCCTTATTCAACAGCTCTTTAGTAGTATATTTGTGAAGTTTTTGGCTGTTCTTCAGAAACACAAACTAGTAGAAGAAATTATTACTCGAATAGACGGAAGTCAGAAAGTTAAAATTGAGAATAAAAGAGAATCGTATTCCTTAAAGGACAGCAAAGCGTATGACTTTTCTAATATCTGGAATATGATGAAAAAAGAGTTGAAATCCTTAATGAATTCGTATATCCAAGAAGATTTGTATTCTAGTGTATCTTTAAGTGAAAATATTGTTCATTCAAGTGATCACAAGGGCATACACGAGATTCTTAAGAAGAGAGCTCTCTATAAGTTTGAAGATGTTGATTTCGTAGCTTCAAAGAAAAATCCTGAGGAAATTAAATCTGCCTTACAGCAAATGTTTCCTGGCTTTACTTTGGCTGATAATAAATTGGGTAATGAGTTGGTAGATTCAAACTCTCCTTATATTGTTAATGAAAGCTATAATGGTACAATTGAAGTCTTAGTACCAAAGTCAATATTTAATATGAGAATTATCTTAGACTTCTTTCTCATTTTTATATCTGGTTCCCAGGTATTATTTGTTAATTTTGAGAATATTGATGAGTTGACGGCACCTTTTAACAAGTTATCGTTACAATTTTTTGAAGAATTTATGAAGGTGTCATTCTTGGGAAATTTCAAAGAATCTTTGCTGATTTCATTTAAAAATATAATGGGCGTTGAGTACTTAGTTCTGAAGTACTCCGAAGCAACATCTCTGTTAGGATTTAAAACCGCGCTCATTTCAATTGAGGAAGAACTGAATAATGATAAAGCAATGTTTGTAAACGCCTCAACCCATTCATCAAGCTTTATTTATAAAAATGCGTTAGAGTTTAGGAATTTATTTATAAATGCTTGTTCGAATTTGCATTTATCATTAATGTATAGACCAGAATTTACTGATATTGTGTTGGAATTTTTACAGAAGTTTTGTGATGTTTATACTGACTTTTACACTAGGTTATTTTTGTATTCTGAAACAAGTTCTTCTATGCCAGATTTCAGTTCCCCGGTTTCAAATAGGCCTGAACCGTTACTAAGTGTTTGGATGCAATTGCCTTCCCTTACAGAGATTTCAGAAAACATTTTAATGCTTAAGATTAACGAAAATAAGGAAGATTTAGAACTTTTAAGTATGGAAAACGAAACTTTATTATTTGAGAATGATACGATCACGTCGGTATTTGATATATCTAAGGATGATTTCTTGGATAATGAAGCTTTTGATCAAGTCTGTAACCTGTTCTTAACTTCATCGTGGATCTTAAGCTGGTTGCCTCAGCTTAAAAAAATTTCACCAGATAACGCAATTGATGAAAGTGTGAATTTGTCTACAATTGATAGGCTAAAGGATGACTGGTGTTTCTTGGAAAATGGTGTTAGTAATATTCATATAGCGGCTAATGCTGGGATTGAAGAGCTCGATGTTTACTTAACTCTAAATAACAATAAAGCTCTTGAGTTTAATGAAATTATCCAATCGTTTGAATTTATTAAAAATAATGCTTTAATGGCATTGAGATTTGATTTAAGATGCAAAGCTATTTATTACATAGGGAAGTCGTTTAAGCAAGATGATTGGTTACCCAATACTGAACCTAGTGATTCAGATCATTACATTGGTCAACTTAGTAAAGAAATATTTTCTACACATGGTAAATTAAACAAAGTTCTTTCTAGTCGTGAAATCGACGCTGTTTATACGGGGCTTTCAGAATTCCTAGATAAATTGTTGATATGTGGTGCAGAGTTAATTTCTAAAGTAAACAACAATGGTATTAAGAAGATCATGCTTAATATTCTAACTATTCAAAGAATGCTTAGAAATTTGGTCTCTAATCCTGAGAGTATTGACTTTTCTAAATCTTCGGTTTATTTCGATTTGTTTACTTTAAACGAGTACGCTTTCATTAATACAATCAAGAATAATGAATATAACTTCACGGCAAAAGAACTCAATAATATGACCAGGCTTATTTACAGCGAAAAACTAGCTGATGGAAAGGGATCATCCTTTAACAAATCTAAATATAACGACCTATTAAGAAAGATAGAGGAAGCTTTAACAGTTTCTTAAATATTTTAATTAGTTTATATATGCTATGTAAGAATTAAAGGTTTTAAAAATTAGCAATGAAGACGTTCAAGGTTTACTGGCTTTAGACAGTAATGGTCTGTTAATCTTTCAAAGAAAAATCTACCTAAACCTAAACCAAGGACCACAGCAAAGAAATATGTCAAAGTGAAAGTCATAACAGCTAACATTAATGCGAAGCCAAACAAATCTGGAAGTATACATAAGATAAGACGTATTAAATCTCTAAAGAGTCTTGAAGCTAATGGTATCCCGTTCTTGTTTATCAGCTCTTCGATTTGTTGATTCTCTCTTATAGATAATGATGAATTTTTTGCTATGCTATTATCACTTGTGTCATTTTTTGTACCACAACATCCACCAGAATTTACTTCAGTTTCAAGAGGAAGAGGTACAGCTGGTGAAGGATGGCATTCAATATAGTTAGGATTTTTCCAAACAACTTGTTCTAAGTAATTTCTAACAAACTCTAAACCTCTAGTCAAAAACGCTATAACGAATAAGAAAAGAAATATCCCAAATGCTTGTCCCTTGTTAGAAGCCTTCAATGACTCAAACAAAACTGGATAGTCTTTGTATTGTGTGGTGAAATACATGTGCATGTGCAGCATACCCATGTCCATACCCATATCCATACCTGATGAAGTTGGCATAGACATATTCATTGCACTAGTTGCACTCGTTGCCATAGACATTGTCATACTAGCGACGCTACTAGAACCCATTGAACCCATATGCATATTCATATTTGCAATTCTTAGAATAAATTTTGAAGTGATTAAGATATAAGAAGGGCTATCCAGAAGAAAGAGAATACATAAGATATATATACGTCTTGAATAATTTGCTCAAATCTATGTGAGCTCAGAGGTGAGCAAATTTAAAGCCGTTTTCAACACGGTCTGCGACAATCGGCCGATCAAAGATTTCTACTGAGTACAGATCTTGATAATTCGCATAGAACTACCACAAATTAAGATAACGAGCAATTTTGAGGACTAATCAAATAATGCAATAAGAAGTTAAGTGAAGTATTATATGAATAATTTTATTTTGCATAAAAAAGGTATCGTCTATGAATAACATCTTTAAATGACAGCTATATGGTTTAACCATCATTTGAAATATTAATACTATATTTACATCTCTGAGAAGGGTTACTTGTGAGGACATGGTTTTCTAGCCAGTCACCAGCAACATATCTAGTACCACATGCTTGGCATTCGCCCTCTAATGGTAGTTTGTCCGTTAAATTATTAGCAGTTTTACCCTTCGGATCATCAAACAGAAAATGGGTGTGTAAAAGATGTTTTTTGTAATCGTATGGTCTGTTAAAATATTGAGTTTTATGTCCACACATATCTTTTGGGTACACACACTGAAACCGACCAACTTCATTGTGTATACGTTTGTGTCTAGTAAGATCCCTGCTAATATATTTATCACAAATAGAACATACTGCACCTTTTGATGCTCTTTTTTTCTTTGACCTTTCTTTCGAAGACGATCCAATAGAGTTCACATCACTACTTCTATCAGCATCATTATCATCCCCAGATTCGGGAACATTTATATAGAGCATCATCTCTTTATCATCGTCGTTTCCAGCATCATTATCTGATCCCTTTATGTCCTCGGGAGATTCAGAAACCTTTGGGCTGAAGGTGTTAACTTCTATTGGTTTAAACTGAACAGGAGAATAGAAATCTTGAGCTGATGAAAGATCGGTATGTAAGTCCAAATTGAATCCAGTCAAATCGGAATGGGTCTCTTGCTTAACATCAATTCTATCATAGGGAGTATTCCCTGAATTAACGCTATTCGTTGTATCGTTATAAAAATATGCATCCATTTCATTTTCTGAGTATAGTTCACTTTTAACTCCTCTTGGAGAATCGTGTAAGCCAGGCCCTTTGATTCCAGTATAATTTTCAAAATATTCATTTTGGTTAGTCCCAGGAGGCTTCATAGAAGGAGTAATAATAGTATTAAATGAGTTAAAACCATGTTGATCTATTCCTAAATCTGGCTCTAAAATTTGTAAGCTTTCAGCTGGAGTAGGCGTTAAATGTTGTAGATCAGAATTGAATGGCTTTTGATTTCTAATGTCATCTAGCGATAAGTAAAAGCTAGGCTTTTTGGAAAAATCCTTTTCATTTTTTCTATTACTGTTTATTGTGGTCATACCTTTGAAATTATTTACAGGAAATGATAAATTTTCTAATGGTTTGCTTGAATTAGAAATATTAAAATTCCTACCTTTTTGTTTCGAACTTTGATTCAAATGATTCATATTAACATGAATATCCGTATTCAAGTTCGGTGATTCTTTATTTGTTATGCTAAGTTGCCGGACCTCTTCATTATTAGAAGATGGATTCTGAAATTCAGTAGGTGTTTCTGGGAAATAAAAGAATTCACTAAAAGTATCGGGTGTATGTGATGTGGAATGTGATGTAGAATGTGATGTAGAGTGTGATTTAGGATGTAATTTAGGATGTGCAATGGAATTTGATGCATTAAACGAATGAAACATTAGGCTTTGTTTTTGAGTTGAATTCTCTGCTCTATCATTATGCACCTGTCTTGTCCCTGATGACTTCGTAACGGGAAATGAATGCTGTCGTATGTTTAATGGACGTACACTTGGTGATCCGCCTGCTTTCATTTTGGTAGGAGCTGCATTTGATGGTTGTGTTATTGTTAATTTTCTTTTAAGTTTCTCGTTCCTGGACTTTTGATTATTTATATCGATAGGGTCAAGAATAGTGGTTTCACTATTGTTCAAATTGTTAAAGTTATTCAAACTATTTAAATGCAGCGAATGATTCATATGGTTACCGTTATTCATGTAATTCATATGGGTTTGATTGTTAACATAGAATTTTGATTCCATTGGTTGGCTGAGTGCTGGGGTAGAATTGTTTGCATGATAATGTTTAAAAAGTGTTGGCATAGAATAACTTTCTTCGGGGTTAGAGACGCCCTTTAGATTGCTACCATATTCTCCACCATTTCCATATAATTTTTGATTATATTCGTTGGTATTGATATTATTTTGATGGTAATGCGCCATCCTGGTAATACTTAAGCTAGATCCTCTGTTTGAGTTGCTCTTTTGAATAAAATAACTTTTCTATACTGAAATATCAAAATAATATACGTTAATCTAAAATAATTTATTTAACAAAATCTTCCTTTAAACATGAACCCATATACTCTGGTCTTAATCTCTGGAGCAATGGAATTTGTATATTTAGGACTACATAAGAGGGTGAATTCATTTCGTAAAATTACACAAAACCGTTAATTAACTAGTTCGGAAAGGAGTGACATACCATAACATTATTGTGAAAGTCTACTAGGGTTAGTAAAATATAGCGGTTCTTAGTACAGTGTGCTAAGAATGGAATTAAACATCAAGTAAGAGAAAAAAAAAGCCATGGAATTGTCTAACAAACATGATGTGGTCTAGATAGAGTACTAAGTTAAATGTATTATTCCTAATTTGGATAGCACTACGATAATGTTCGTTTTTTTTGTCTCTACTTATTTATTCTACAAGCATCAAATAGAAAGCTAAAGCTAAAAGTTACTATACAGAAATTCTGACCTAAAAATAAAATGCCAACCCCGCTTCTATTCTAGTACTAAGGAGTGCATATGGTTTTTTATTTGATAGGTCTTGTAGGAGTTTTTTTTGACGTAATCTAGAGACTTTCAGTACTGGAAGACTCATTAATTCCTCATAATTATACATAGAGTCTTACGGAGGAAATTCTTTTGTTCAGACTTAAAGCAATCGTGTCAAACGGCATTGCCCAGAGCCCTCTTGTATGCATATGTATGTCGTGCTAATCTCTTACGGATATTACAAACTATATAATGTAAAATATTCATCTTGTCGCTAATGCACTTCTTTTGTTGCAGAAATTGTACGGGCCCCTCTGGGCAGAATCCAAAATCCTTTTTTTTACAGTCGTAGGCTAATTCAATGACAATTTTTTACAATTTTTTATTTAATGTAGTTAAATAGTATCTACTGATACACAAGAAATGAAGTAATGCTGAGAGTGATCTATTTCTTTATTCACCCTCCTGAAGACATGGGCACTTTTTTACAACAGCTTCATTCAAGATGTGATCATCAAGCCAATCTATGCCTAAAAATCTTAACCCACAAGGGCAAGTCCCCCAGTGATGAAGCTTGTCGCTTAGATTATGTAACTTTTTAATTTCAGCATTATCAAATTTAAAATGTCTATTTAATAGATGCTTCTTGAAATCATAAGGTCTATTAAATTTGCCAGTTCTATGGCGACATTCACTTTTTGGAAATGCACAAGTAAATCTAGACTCTGTTTGGTGTGTTCTCATATGTCTTGACATATCCCTTGTAATCTTCTTACCACAAACGCTACAATACTTGTAATCCACAAAAGTACTCTCTACTAATGGTACGATGATATCGGAGTTTGAATTTACCATTGTGGTAATGTCTGGATATTTATTGACGTCTAGTGTCGGTATCGAATTTGCGTTTACTTGTGCTTGATCATGTAAAGGAGAAAATATCTGCGAGCCACCTATTTCCAAATAATTATTAGCACCTGTCTTTGAATCTTCAGCTTGATTTAAGCTGGCTGAATGAACAATATTTTTCTGTCTGTGGGAATGTGAGATTCCTTGGAGATGTGCTTGTTGAAGTGGCTGTTGAGGTTGTTGTTGGTGAGGTTGTAGATGCTGTAACGGATGGGTTTGCTGTTGATGTGGAGGCTGTGGCACATGTGTAGATAGTTGGTTATGAGGAGGATGCTGTGTGTGTGGAAGTGGTAGAGGGTAATGCTGTTGGTGTTGAGAAGGAGCATGCTGGTGAGGTGGATGTTGCTGTGAGTGGGCCTGTATGTTTTGAAACTGGTGTTGAGATTGAAACTGTATCTGAGGAACAGAATTCTCTTGATTTCTAGTGGGATCTACATCAACCCTCTTATCGTGTTCAGAATTGACTGTTTGAGGTGTATTGTGGATATGAAGAGCTGGGGTCGAATATTGGTGGTGGTTACTGTACTGATAATAAGAATTATTGTTGGGAATACTATCATAATAAGTGCTCTGTTCATTTACATGGTTCATTCCTAAATTTACCTTATATTCAAGGGCATTTTGGGTTATATCATCATCTTGTCGTTCTCTATAAATATTATATTCCTTATCAGGCGCTCCACGTCTCATAATTTGATGTTCTTGGTCTCTTGTATAAAAATTTAAGTTATCAAATACAATATTGTCTCGTTGAAATAGTAACTCCATTAAAAATTCAGCTTGTAAGTGGATGACTGAGTATATAACGTCAAACTTTTTATTTTAATAGTAAATTGAATATGGCTCCTTGTTATTCTTTGAAGGAAATAATTAACATACCCCTAAGGTTGAAGTTAGAATTACACATTCATAAAGATCGAAAGATGTTCTGATATAAATAATATTTCATTGGGGGATTTTTAAGATCTGCATTACGATACGTATTTCCTTCTACTGCATTATTATGTAATAAATCGAAGTCAGTGATGTTCGAGAAGTCTGTAATCCTTTTAGCGCTCGTACTGACGAAACAAATTCCCCCCTCAGAAAAATCGCATTAAGTATTTTTTTCAACAAGGGGTCATCTATCAAATTACAATGTGGCTAAGGTATTCGTTTCAAAACTTCCTATACGTACTGATTGATTTGACTGAGTTTGCATGACATATATGCAATTAATAATGAACAGGTGGGATGTTCCTTAAATCTAAGATCACTAAATCAACACAGGGACATTATAATGCACTTATTAAGTCCGCTGAAGGTTTGTCCGAATAATGCATGAGATATCCTAATTGGTATTTAAGATAACCGTAAAATGGTCAATGAAAAAAATAATAATATTATGAGCGATGTCTCTTAGAACCCTCTCTGTGCTATACATAATGAAGAACATGTATTAGTTTTGACTTATTTTAGTGCAAGTCTCACTCTAATCATACTAAAAATTAGATACTTTTTAAGTTACACTATATCAACTTTGAATTCAAATATTAATTCTTTACAGTTTTACCAATTGCTTCGGTCGACATAAGGAATGATCTACAACCAAAGTATTGTATATAATAAACTTCCTTACTCAAAGAGGGGTCGGTACCGCGCCATCACATTTGATTGCATATTCACTAACAGAAAATTACCTGGATATTACAAGAATGGAAGACGCTTTTACGAATTAACAAACCTTCCTGTATGAAATTTCTTCCACTTGCATACTCGTCATATGAATAATTATCACATATCACATTAAATAGCTTGTTTTAGTCTGAGCATCTAAGGTGACTGGATAAGTGTCAGCAGGTGACTTCTCATATGTTTTTTAAGAATATTCTGTTTCTTAATACAGGTTTCGTAGACCAATGATTACTTCTCTTATTAGTTTAACGTAAATATGTCATGACTCAATTGCACTATTTCTATTTACGTAGAAGACTTTTCTCCAACAATGGCTATTTCGATGGCATTATGAATATTACAATTGTAAATATTCCCTAATAAGTCATGATTTTTATTTCCTTAGAGTAGAACAACCGCAGTTGTGTCACATATTTTTTACTATATGCACGAAGTTTTAGATCGCCATTGTCTAGCGATGATCATCGAAGTTTTCTCAGCCATAATTTAAGATATACGTCTTTTATAATAGAGCTCACTAGATTGCTACTACAGGGCTGAATAGTAGCATAGGAAAATGCAATAAGTAGATATTACACAAATCATCATATAGGGGGATAAGAAACTTACATTTTTGAATTCCACCGATATCGGCGGGCGAAGTCAATCAGTAGAAGAAAATCGTGATCGCTTCCGAGGATAATTGATGTATTCAGGTTTTCTGTAAGAAAATAGTAGCGCTGTATATTGATGATGCATTATGTAAGCAAATATATTAAATTCTACTTACGACAACACAATACGTAACGTAAATTACTTACACCACTTAGGAGCCAAATATTATAGGAGAATTCCATATGCCAGTTACGACAAGGTTACCTTACAATGTTGCATTTTACTGACCATAACTAATCAAAATATCCTATTGGTTACAAGAATTTTGTAACCAATTGATTAAATAATTATACAGCAAGCAGCTTGAAATCCCGTGATCAAAAAACTTATCGTAAATGTGAGGCACTAAGCACGATATCTGATCCTGTATATAATGTTTTTCCCAAGAAGGTAATTGAGAGCAAATTATTGTGAGAAATGCTATTTCAGACTAGTGGGGATTGATTACAATGTGGTAACGGTATGAACAGGACTTAAAAAAAAAAAAGAAATTTAAATAAAATTTAGATTATTGCAACATCTATATCTACTTAAATTTTACGTCACACAATCAATGCCCTACAAATTTGTAACTCCGAATAGATTAAAAAGCTCTAATGATTATAAAAATCCACAAGTGAATGTATCAAGTAGCATCCTACCTTCTTAATTTAAGCAGAACTTAGTGTAATAGGTTTTATTTTTTTTTTTTCCGAGTAGGTTTCAACTCTAATTAAGTTAGTCGTGTTTGAGGCGAAATACATTTCTGATTATTATTCGTATCAGTAAATATAATATTCTTACCAATATCTACTTGACGTATATTGCGTATATGTCCTATTTTTATCCCTAATAGAAGTATACTATTATAATAAGATATTTTTTAATATATTCAGTAATGGCGTTATATGATATCATTAACTATTGTCATACCTATAGTTATTTTGGATGTGACTAAAAAGAGCTGGGTGGGGTGAAATTAAGCAATAAACACAGATTCAGTGACCTGTTGCAGCAAATTAAGTCACTGAATTCAACAGGTTCTACTATCACCAATTCAAAACGCTTCCTCAGATATATATCAAGATACTCTATTTTATAATCAAGATCGCAAACATTTCTTCAGTATATGATCTTTTATATCCCCAATATCCCAATATTCAGACATCTTCACTTCCCATCCACGTCAATATTTTCTAATTTGTCGTCTTGTTATTCAGAATTACTAGTACTATTTCTGGATATCATTCACTTAGACAAACTCATGTAACATATAGTGAGTACTCATCTAAGAATAATTAATAGTGAAAGTTAGGGGTTATCAAATATGAATGAAAGATGAAATTCAAAATTATTATGTCTATCAGTACATTTTGTATTAGAATGAATACTGATATAGATCACTTTCAAAAATTTTATACATAAACAGAAAAAATAAGAGAACATTCCTACAAAAGCTTCAAATTTTGTATGAGAAGGTGACATACTTATTAATTCTATTGTTAGAGCCTGATTTAGGGGTGGACGGTATAAATATTCTAAAACATTTTAGGTAGATTTAGATTTTCATTACATAATTTAGGCACAGATTTTATATATGTATTATTGATTTGTATAGATAGATGGTGTGAATGAATTGGCATTCTCTCACCAGATAAAAAGTGGTTGCAAAATAGTTTTATACAATATAAGCCAGAATGAAATATACAGATACTTCAAAGAATATGAAATCTCATTGTGGGTCCCTAATAGACAAACTTGGAAGGTGAATGCCAAAGTTTTATATCTATATGATTAAATTTTAGGTGTTCTATAAATAAGCTGATACTTATTATGTGTAAGATCGTGTGCGAATCACTAATTAGGGCTACAAAATTATTTCATTTCTCAATAAAATATATTATAATTACCCGGACCTTTACGACGAAAAATTTTCAAAGTCCTATGCGGACTATCAACCTTAAAAAAATTTTTCAGAATATCTTTACTGTTTACTTTTTTTAATCGTTTATACATAAGTCATTACTTAAAAAATGGGTGCCTACAAGTATTTAGAAGAATTACAAAGAAAGAAGCAATCTGATGTTATGCGTTTCTTACATCGTGTCAGATGTTGGGAATACAGACAAAAGACTGTCATCCACAGAACTTCCAGACCATCTAGACCAGACAAGGCTAGAAGATTAGGTTACAAGGCCAAGCAAGGTTTCGTTATCTACAGAGTTAGAGTCAGAAGAGGTGGTAGAAAGAGACCTGTTCCAAAGGGTGCTACTTATGGTAAGCCAACCAACCAAGGTGTAAACCAATTGAAGTACCAAAGATCTTTAAGATCTACTGCTGAAGAAAGAGTTGGTCGTCGTGCTTCTAACTTGAGAGTCTTAAACTCCTACTGGGTTAACCAAGATTCTACCTACAAGTACTTCGAAGTCATCTTACTTGACCCATCCCACAAGGCCATTAGAAGAGATGCTAGATACAACTGGATTGCTAACCCAGTCCACAAGCACAGAGAATCTAGAGGTCTTACTGCCATCGGTAAGAAATCCAGAGGTATCAACAAGGGTCACAGATTCAACAACACCAAGGCCGGTCGTCGTCACACCTGGAAGAGACAAAACACCTTATCTTTATGGAGATACAGATCTTAAGTTTGATAGCCTATTTTTATTATATGATTATTTTAAATTTAGTCTATTGACTTCAGCTCTGAATTGTATAACTCTAAGTAAATGCATATATTTTAATTAGTGAATTACATTTTGGTTTTGTGTCAAATTATCCAATTGCATTGTAGAGTATATTCTGACAATTAAGTGCTAGTTGTTAAATGAAACTAAATGAAACTAAACGTCTCTTATTAATATAGTTTACATCCGTAGGTTCAGTAGCTTTCTTTTCCTTCTCGTGTTTGAGTCATTGTCAAGTACGAAAATTCTCACAGAGTCAAATTTTGACTCTAGCCGATTTTCTCAAATTAATTAAAGGGAAAAATTTCGATTAATTAGCTTACGTTGGACAATAGAATATAATTTCTTTACTTTAAATATTCTGATTCAGAGATTTTTTCTTCTTCAGGACATTCTTTCAAGAAGCATTAATTGATTTAGTTTATAACTTAATTGTATTGAAAGATCTTTGTACAAATATATAAAGAATAATGCCTAAGTACACTCAAACTGCCATTTTATCTGTTTACGATAAGACCGGGTTATTAGATTTAGCCAAAGGTTTAGCTGCTGCCAATGTCCGTATTTTAGCTTCTGGTGGTACTTCCAAGATGATTCGTGAAGCTGGATTCCCAGTTGAAGATGTTTCTTCCATCACCCATGCTCCAGAAATGTTGGGTGGTAGAGTTAAAACCTTACATCCTGCTGTCCACGGTGGTATTTTGGCCAGAAATTTGGACAGCGACGAAGCTGACTTGGTTGCTCAAGGCATAGAAAAGGTTGACTTTGTTGTCTGTAACTTATATCCATTCAAGGAGACCGTTTCTAAGGTTGCTGTTACTGTCGAAGAAGCTGTTGAAGAAATTGACATTGGTGGTGTCACTTTATTGAGAGCTGCTGCTAAGAACCACGCTAGAGTCACTATATTATCTGACCCAAATGACTACGCCGGTTTCTTAGAAGAATTGAAATCTGGTGTCATTTCTGCTGAATCTAGAAACAGATACGCTTTAAAGGCTTTCGAACACACTGCTGATTATGATGTTGCTATTTCTGATTTCTTCAGAAAGCAATATTCTGAAAACGTTTCTCAATTGCCATTGAGATACGGTGCCAACCCTCACCAAAAGCCAGCACAAGCATTTGTTTCCCAAGGTGAACTTCCATTTTCTGTTTTGTCAGGCTCCCCAGGTTACATTAACTTGTTAGATGCTTTAAATTCTTGGCCATTAGTTAAAGAATTATCTGCTTCCTTGAACTTGCCAGCTGCTGCTTCTTTCAAGCACGTTTCACCAGCTGGTGTTGCAGTTGGTTTACCATTAACCGATGTTGAAAAGAAGATTTACTTCGTTGAAGATATTGAAAACTTATCTCCATTAGCTAATGCTTACGCCAAAGCTAGAGGTGCAGACAGAATGTCATCATTTGGTGACTGGATTGCTTTATCTAACATCGTTGATTTGCCAACTGCTCAAATTATCTCCAAGGAAGTTTCAGATGGTGTTATCGCTCCAGGTTACTCTGAAGAAGCTTTAGCTATCTTAAAGAAGAAGAAGGGTGGTAAATACTGTATCTTACAAATTGATCCAAACTTCACTCCAGAACCATTGGAATCTAGACAAGTCTACGGTATCACTTTACAACAAAAACGTAATGATGCTATTATCAAGAGCTCTACCTTCAAGGAAATTGTTTCTAAGAACAAGGAATTACCAGAACAAGCCTTAATCGACTTAACTCTTGCTACTATTTCCTTAAAGTATACACAATCTAATTCCGTATGTTACGCTAAGAATGGTATGGTTATTGGTTTAGGTGCTGGTCAACAATCCCGTATCCACTGCACTAGATTGGCTGGTGATAAGGTTGATAACTGGTGGTTTAGACAACATCCAAAGGTTCTTGGTTTCAAGTGGGCTAAGGGTGTCAAGAGACCAGAGAAGTCAAATGCCATTGACTTGTTCGTTTCTGGCCAAATCCCAGCTACTGAACCAGAAAAATCGGAATACGAGTCTAAGTTTGCTGAAATCCCAGAACCATTAACTGCTGAAGAAAGAAAAGAATGGTTATCCAAGTTAACTAACGTTGCATTATCTTCTGATGCTTTCTTCCCATTCCCAGATAATGTCTATAGAGCCGTCAGATCTGGTGTCAAATACATTGCAGCTCCATCTGGTTCTGTTATGGATAAGGCCGTTTTCGCTGCTGCTGATTCTCACAATATGGTCTACGTAGAGAACCCTATTCGTTTATTCCATCACTAAAATATTTCACAGTATTTTTACCTTTGTAATTTTAGTTCTACCATGAAGAAGTATTTTTCTATAAGTCATATTAACGTTAATTAAATTAAATTATTTACATATACTATGTTATACTTTCTAGTAGTAATTATTGTAGCTTATTATGTCGGGTAATCAAATCTCGAACTTGAAATTTTTTGTGAGTTTGAGTTATAAACACGTATAGCGAGTTTTTAGATCAAAAAGACAGGAATCTTAGTGGTACAACTATTTCTATATTCATATTAATTCTTAATCATGGCATCCCAGTATACCTATGATGAAGAAGGTGATACTTGGCCTTTTTTTGTATTAGCCATACTTTCATTCATTCTTATTCCTGTTACATTAAGATGGTTTTATAGAGTGTGTTCCAACGATCAGGGAAGTAGTAACAAGATAGCAGGATCGTTGAATTACACAGCAGATAATGTCAAAGCTGAGAATATAAAGCAATTGAAAGAGTTCAAGAGTAAACAAAGATCAGCTAAAATCTTCAATAAGACCCTATTGTTTCTTATTGTTGGCTGGGCTATAGTATTTTATATTGGTTTAAACTATACCAAGGAAACTGACTTGAAGAGTGTTTTTGATCCTTATACTATATTGGATGTTTCGGTTTCAGCTTCTGAAAGAGATATTAAAAGTCGTTACAGAAAATTGTCATTGAAATTTCACCCAGATAAACTTCCAAAGGATATTACTGATGAAGTTAAGGAGGAAATGGAAGCTGCTTTTATCAAGATCAATTTGGCATACAAATCATTAACTGATGAAGTGACTAGAAATAATTTCTTAAAGTATGGCCATCCAGATGGACCTCAAGATATTACCCATGGTATTGCCCTTCCAAAATTCTTAGTTGAAGGTAAATACTCCCCATTAATGATCTTAGTCTACGTTTTATTAATTGGTGTCTTACTTCCATATATTGTTGGTAGCTGGTGGAATAATGTTAAGTCTCATAATAAAAAGGGTCTTCACATTGAAACTGCTGGTTTATTCACTCGTAAATTAGCGGATAGAAACCCAGCCAAAATTGTTGCCCCATCCGATGTTTTAGACTGGGTTTTGGCTAGTGAAGAAATTAAAACTTCTTTTGGTGACATGACCTCTGAGCAAATTAAAGATTTGGTTTATAAACACTTAAATCGTGATTTCGAGTATGCTAAAACCAATCCTAAGCTTGAAGCCAAAAAGTTAGACATCGTTGCAAAACTTCCAAATTTAATTGACGGTTTGATCGAAATTGCTGTATACTTTAGGTACACTGATATTGTAATTGCTGCTGCTAATCTTCAAAAATCTATTGCACAAGCTGTTAAACCTACTGGAAAATATCAAGAGCTCTTACAATTACCATTTGTGGATCCTGCAATTGTTGAAAAGCAACCAATTAAAAAGTTAGGAAAGCTTTTTACTTTAACAGAAAATGAGTTAAAGAAAACCTTAGGTATTGAAGATGCCACCAAATTGAAGACTGCGCTTGATGTTGCAGCACATATTCCTGATTTAAGAGTTATTAAAGCTGGTTTTAAAGTTCCAGGTGAAGAGGTGACTCCACCTGCTTCTAGTTCACATTTAGTATTGAAATTTTTAGTTAAATCACCAAGACACAAGTCTCTTCCTCAAATCCCAGAAGAAAAGTTAATCGAAGAAGAGACTATGGAATATTTAAGGGACCCATTAAAGTCTAATGAAGAGCAACCATTGCTTCCAAATTCATATGCTCCATACTTCCCAAAAGAACTTCGTAATAAGTGGTATGGGGTATTAGTCTTACAGAAGGATGGAAAGTTGGTTGAAGGTTCAAGTTTATCTATCGTTGAACACTTGGACTTATCTAATCTTGAACTTACTACCGAACAATGGAAGGAAGGTACAGTTACTATTGGAACATTTAAGATCCCATTAAGTTCTCCTACACCTTCCACTGTTGGTAACTTCCATTTCAGAGTTATATTAAAAAATAATGCATATTTTGGAAGCGATGTTGACACTCCTGTTGTTATGAAGGTTGAACATCCTAAACAAAAGAAAATTGAAGAACTTAAAAAGCTTATTGATAATACGGAAGAAGACTCTGCTGATAGTGATAGTGATAGTGATATTTCAGATCCTGAAGAAGACTCTTTAGCTGGTGCTTTGGCTGCATTAAAAGGTGCATCTGTAAAGAAGGCAGCTGAAGATGAAGAGGGTTCAGATGTAAGTGATAATGAAAGTGTTTTTACGGATATCAATACCGATACCGAAGACGAAGGTGAAATTTAAACTGTACCATAAATCTACTTTATGTATTCATATTATATAGTTCCTTTTATATAAAATTAGAATAATAAATTATTTATCTAGCTTCAGACGTTGATGGTGAAAACATAAGCATCAGGATTAGGTAACCCTTGTTCCTTATAATAATCCTTAACCAATGTTTCTTCCTTTATAAAACCTTGCTTTTCATACCACTCTTGTGCAAATACATTTTCCACGTGGATATGCAAAGTAATTTCATGTATAAACTTCTTCTTTGTTTCTTCTATTACGTATGCTAATAACTTCTTTCCAATGCCTAGATTTCTATAAGCTTTTAAAACAGCAAAGCTTTCAATATATACAGCATTAGGTATAATGCTTGGTCCCGTTTTATGCTGCTGTGTAGTTTCATAGGTATTTAAGTTATGTGCCTTGTTAATAGTCTTAGCTCTAATAGCACCTACTGGCAATTCTGAATAATATGCAAGCTTAACAATTTGTCCAGATTCTAATGAACTTTCATACCAACTATCAGGGTAGGATGTAGGTAAACAAGACGAATTGATTCTTTTCAACACACCAATATTATTAACGGTCAAATCGTCTAATGATATGATATCTCTTCCCATTTTGTATTATGAATAGATCTCTATTAAAGTGAATATTTTTATCATCTTAAATGCTGATACTCGATATGATCACGTGATATGTCACTTTATTACGATTTTGCATTTCAGAGGCTATAATAGTTTATTTAGTTATGTATTGCTTCACATACAGTATTATCCTATTCTACTTGTTATTGTAAAGAATACTGCAATTGATGTAGTTAATTAATTTTATCAATTTTATCAATTTTTTGAATTAAGTCCAATTTTTTGAAACTTTTATGCTTATAAATGAAAAATAATGAAAATAAATGCAATTAATCATTCAGGGAAAACGACAACAACAGATATTAATAAATATATTATAAACATATCATACTTCTTATCATTAAACTTATAGAGATTTCAATAATATATAATATGTCATTCATAAGAGAAAATTGACAATAGGGGAAAAAAAATGCAATCTGAAGATGTGAAATCTTACAATATTTGCAATTGAAATCCGATTTAGAATAGCCAATATACATTATAACTAGTAGCAACCTCTTTGATAGTTCTAGTCCCTTCCTATAATTGTTGGTGTCCGGTATATAATCAGGACTGTATATAATTAATTCTTTATTATATAAGGGAATTGTTATCTTTATTGTAGCACTAACTATTGGGTTATATATC